>BGZK01000527.1:0-370174 GCA_005406025.1 Eumeta japonica
TTTCGCTTCCATTATTCATCCTGATACAGGTTCCGTTAACAATTTCAGTCCGAAACTCGGCGTCGAGCTTTATCTTCACTTCAATATTGCAGTTACCGAGAATCAATCAGTATAAAAAAACAATTCATTCTATATTTGAAGTCGAGCATGCGCGGAAATGGGCCCTGCTCGATCGGTGAGGTACTACAATTTCAATGAATGCCGACGTCAAGTGACGGTTTACACTCTTGATCTCTTAGCCTTATTGCTTTCCCCTTTCGGCACATATTCTCTTCTTACCCAAGGGGCTGGAAATGCGGAAATAACTCCTCTGAATTGGGAGTGTCTATGGGCGGCGTGACCATATATTCTCCGGTGGCTGGCAAGCTCGTTAGCACATTTGCGCCTCGAATATACATACATATATATATAAATCAAGTGATTTCGCAGGAAAAAGCTAGTAAATACTATGTTACTCCGACTTAGTTTCATATTTGTCAGAATTTAGGTTTTGAATTCATTAAAAAAGGGCCAGATTTTGAGCACCCGTAATCGATGAAGTTGCATGAAAAGATTGATGGTTGTCAGTGATACAAGAGATAAATGCAAAGATCGTACCATATGGAAATTTATAGTCTCTGCTTACCCTTCTGGAAAAATAGGCGTTAGTTGAGTTTACATTATCATTATATAGTTTATGATGTCATAAACTATATGAAACAAACCGACAAACAGAAAAATAAAAATATACATTTTTGCATTCTACAATATTACATATCCTTCACCCTGCGTTAATTTTTTTTTTGCAAAAACCTTTGATGTACGGACAAACAAAGTTTGCGATCTTATTGTTCGTATAAATTAAGGTGTTATCAAAAGAGAAATCAAAAAAGGTAGCAATATTCCCGTTAAGCTTTTACATTGTAATTAGTTGTAATAACGATTGCGTTCAATTGGCTGTGCCAACACCTACCAATGTAACCTCTCTAAAAATGGAATTCGGTGATGTCCATGATATTAAGCTGCAGGAATAATTTAGCTCTAATGTGTAAGGAAAACTGCTAGCAGGCCTCTTACGCTATGGGTTCTGTATTACCATCAACGTAAATATTAATTGGATTCATTTTGTACATTACTTTAGGTTGCGACTTTGGTAGTGCCCTTTGGATATCTTGCTAAATAACTCAAACAACTATTATGGAGTATTGTCGTATTTCTTGAAGTAGGAGAAGATATTTAAAGCGCATTATAATATTTTCTAAAATATTACCCTTATCATTTAATTCGTGTTACTACTTCTGATTATATAATAAAATAGTTTACACTCATTGTATTTAGATGATTTTTACCTGTTTTCTATATCAATATAGGGAACATGAAGTTCCCGTGAAATCTGAGGCAATTAAGGTATCTTTTTTTTTAATTAAACTTTAAATTTTTGAAACTATTCAAATATCATAGAGGGAAGTTCTACATAGTAATGTAAGGGAGAATGTTTATTAAATTCTCTATTTATTAATTTTAATATTTTTATTTTGAGTATGCTCCAACTGAAAATCTCAGTTTATAATTGCAATAAAATACTTCTTATATGATAAAAATTAAAGATATCTAAAATTACCGATTTCAGATTTTTCTCTTAACTTGCGCTGTGAGGCTTCACTTTTTTTGCTAGATTTCATGAAGCCATATCAATGGGAAGTACCTCATAAGTTTTGACGAATGGGTTTTTATAAGTATCAATTTGTGTGACGAAATGCTTGTAATTTTGATTGCGTTAATTTAGAAGGATATTTTTTTTATAATTCCAAGGAACCCCAGACTTAATTGATTTGCATTAATTTCGATTTAGTATCTTTATCTGTTCTCAAGAGCAATGATCTGGACAGAAGAAATAGACAAGCAGATGGACAGACAGACAAGCAGACAGCAGAGAAAGGGATCTTAAAAAAACGTAGACTTTTTCTTTTGAAGTAATTAATTTTAAAAATAAAAGAATAATTTGTATTTTTTCACGTATGTAGCCGCGTGCAAAAGGTAGTAGCTGGTAAATAAAAAAAACAATTTATATTCGACAAAATAACGTGTATAATAGCAATTGTATTAAATCCTATTAATACGTATAAAATATTCATGAAATATTTAAAGTGACATTATACAGACTACATCACGTATAATTTATTTACATATAAAAAAAAAAATACATAAGAATTACATTGTAAGTGTATAATTAGAAGCTTTCTTTACGATTCGAGATAGTGCATTTTCCCAGATTTTTAATGCAGTTGTTTATAATGTGCAGTGATTTTGTTACACAAGAATCTATGTCAAATATATAAAAAATCTAAAAAAAGAAATCAAAAGTTCATTACAAGCAAAAAGCGAAAGTGTCCAAGTACACGTAAACATTTGCCGTCCTTTGATATTGCGCGTCGGTACAACACATATTCAATATCACGAGATAATATTTAATCAGGTATCGCTACAGATACAAGCCGACGTTTCGATGCTGACGACATTGTCCAACGTATTGATTTTGTAGATAACGAGGTTGGTCTGCTTTACGGCGCCGCGGCGGTGGGCCGGGCCGTGTTTACGACGCCCATCGCCTGCGAGATGTTTGCCGATAATTATGTTTTGATAGCTGGGCAATAATTGCGTTTGCGCAACGGCAATTGTTCGGCGAAATCGCTCTTCGGATGTCGATAACGGCCGCGACATGTATGCGATATTTATGCACCGGCAGATATTGTGTTTGTGACGTCGGCGCGTTGTACGGCTGGTTGTATATTTTGGAGGTGGCGTCTGTTTGTAAACGGTCGCCGATTTGTAAAAGGTCGCAGGCAAACTGTCCTAATCGTATCGTTTCGCTAAATCATATGGTGTGTCTGGGTCGCATTGATTTAAAGATGAGAATACTTGTGATAGATTATGTCACATATATGTTATTTTTTTTTAATGATAGTTACATTTGTTAAGATAGGTAAAAAAACCTTACTTTAGAATTTTATATTAGTTATAATCAGAAATTATATTATCGGTCGTTCAAATTCAATGACAATTTAAGCACTTATGTTCATTTCATTATTTCATTTGTAAAAGAAACAAAGTCACTTAAAATGAATACCGATTCGGTGTTCCTTATTCACTAGTTTTTTGCGCTACAAGTGAAAAATTGAAAGTAAAACTGACTTATTTAAAAGAGAACGTCGAAAAACTAAGTTTATTTTTAATAAATTATTCATATTTTACCAACAAAGAATGTAAATTTTCTTATAAACGCAAAATTTATGTACAAATTTACAAATTTTGTCATAATCCATTTAAATTGACAATCTAGAGTTGACTATAAAATTACATTTATCAAGTCAATTTATCCCCGTCCATTAGCAAGGAAAAAGAAAATATGATTTATAAGTATGTCTATGAAACATTAAATATTGAGACAAAAAGATCTTCTTTTAAGAAGACACAAGTGTATCTGATTTATTTTTAGCTGGAACCGACTACGCAAACGACTAATTAGTACTTAAAAGAATTATTTTTAGTTTTTTTTTAATTGTTTGAAGAATGAGTAGATATGTTTAAATTACTTATATTTATATTTAATCTGTATAATTAAATTTCTTTAAATAATTACTATTATCTAAAGGAATCCATCTAGAGAAAAGGTTTTTGAAGGCGGCTTTGTTAAATTTATGTAAAAGTTGTTTTCTCACAATAATTAATCTGTCCCTAATTAATTTCCGATTAATAATAACATCAAGATGACAAGTTATGTCATCTTGATGTTCTAAAAATAAATCATGAAATACGAATTTTTTTCACAAAAAAAATGTCTATTCCACACATATTCATAACGCCACGTATTGCATACCAATAATACTCCGGAGGAATTCGTCTGAAGTCAGACTCTATGGATCTGTAGATGTTTTTTCGTACCGGATAACCTCAAAAATATTATCTCTCGTTCAAGGCTTTGCACCTTTAATGCTCCCGTTTGATCTTCGCAATGCGTATTTGATTCGGCACAATAAATGTAAAGTTCAAAAGTTTGAAGTAACATGCTTCGTGCGATATACAATAAAATTATTTCATTTCAATTTTCATAAACATTCGCACCACCGCCGACTACCACTCGCTTTGACTAGCAGCGCCACAAGCGGTGGAAAATAGAACTAGTTATTACAATTTGCCGCGGAGTTTTGTACCTTCGAATCGTCCTTTGAATTTCATGAACAATTACAAAATGGCTAGGCACTTTGAAATTCGCCTTCGGCATTTCATAATCTAGCAAGCGTTTGTAAATAGACTACGCCCATTTCTGCAATGAAGAATCATTCAATTCGACGAAATATTTACACTAACGACCCGATCCGGTTTCGCTCGGGTAGTCATAAAATAATGTACTTTAACTTATCTGTTTATTGTTTTCATTCCACCATATCGTATATTCATATCTGATCCTCGTTTCAATGTTTCTCCCAGACCATATCATATTGTGATATATTACATTTTAATTGCAATGACACCATGTTATCTGTATCATAAAGAATATCATAAAGAACATAATCGGCAATAATAAAGGCAATACATTGAACGTGAAATGTTCATCTGTATTGGATCAGACATAAACTTGACCCTTATCGTAATCAAATAAAAGCGAAAATGAGAATGTAGTAATATGTTATATAGTTTCTTAATTAGTTAAAAATAATGAAATAGACGTTTGTTTAAAGTGCAAAAGAAGTTTTTATTATGAAACTAATGCATGGTGCTCATTGCCGATAACAGTCCCTGTCAACCATTATTATTTATAAAAACTCACGTCTGGAGGCAAACACATAAAACAGTGATATCTATTTTTTCTAACACGTTTGTGGAGCGGTAGAACAAAGCGTGCATCGCTTAAATTTAACAAGTGTACGCTTAATTCGTTTTTAAACTTAAAAATAATGAAATTTCGAGGGCCGTACGAGTGTAATCAGGTACAAAAACTATGCCACTATAAAACTTAATTATAATTTTCTTACCTATAAAAAAAAAACTACATTTATTATGAAAACAAACCACTCAATGGTTTGGGATTTGAAATATATAGTACGAACCACGAAGCGAACAATCTTGCCTATGTTCACTATACAACAATATATGGACATATTTATTTTCTTTATCATTCGAAAATTCTAAAGACATCAAAGTCATATTTTGAAAGACTAGAATTCTGGGGATTGATGTACGACTACTGCTAGTATACTTTTAATTCTCTATTTTATATCGCCTAGCAGTTTTTAGTATATAGAGTCCAAGTACACATTATCCTCTTTCCTATCGTATCGCTTAGGTTATGTCTATTTCCCTTTCTAATGCATAATCTTAAGTATACATGTTTTTACAAGTCTTTTTATATTAAAAGTTACACACGTTTATCATGTTAATACGTTAAGAAAGCAATTCTTGTATAAATATATTTGTAACGATTATGGTGTAAATCTGTATTTTCATATACTCTTCCAAAATCTTTTCTAGAAAAATGTGATTGAAAATGGTGTCAGAAATAATGACGCTTTATAGCACCATCTCTTTGAATTCTAAAAAAAATGCATTGTTGCAATATTATCTGATGAAGTGTCGAGGTATCAATAAGCTTAACGTAGCGTTCTCAGCAACAGATGGTTAACCACATGACATAAATTAGACAGATTGCACTACGTGACATAATTAACGCGATAGCAGTTAGCAGATAAATGTTGCACATTACGTTCTGTATGCACATTATGCACCTGAATACTTAATGTTGGAAATTAACATAAGCAACTTTTTCCTTAGGAAGTTATCGTTTTCCCACAGCCAACAAGAAAGACGCCCGGCGGAGTTCGGTCGTCCTATTGTTTTTGTTAAAGCTTAATCGATAACCGATATCAAAATAAGTGTTCACGTTATAGTCTACAGTCTTTCTTGTCAATACGTGTTTCGCTATAAAAATTAAATAGTTGTTTTTATTTGTATCAAAGTAAATTCGATTACAACAGACAGATGTAACAATCCCGCAATATTCAGTGGGATTTGTTATCGGCGCGTGCCGGTTAAGCGCGGTTGTTTACCGCGCTGCGGGACGCGGGGCGCGGGGGGAAGCAACTCGACTGCGGCGTCCCTGTTTATAATTACGACCGATGATACCACAAAGGGGAGTTAGTTCGCTATAAATAGGACCTTTTTAGAACGCCGCGCTCGAAAGTGTTCGAGACGGGAATTCGATATTTGCCATTTTTGAGGTTTCAAATCAGGGCGGGGGATAGAATGGAATTTAAAGGAGTCGTTTCATATCCGGCCTGAACTTTGTGTGTATCTTGCAAGGTCGAATAAAAATCTATAGATCACTGGAAAAATGCAAATTTTGAACTGTTGTTTTTGTAAAAAAGCATTGTATATAAATAATCTATTCGTTTCGAAAGTTGTTAACTAACAATTACAAATTAAATGTACCATAACAGATAACTTAATAATAGAATAATAACGAAAAAGCCTTATCATCTCACATTAGTTTATAAGTTAAAAATATACAAGTACTTATAAACACAGATTTTTATTTTTTTTTTTTTTTGCTTTATTTTGTTGAGTTTTATAGTTATGATTTTCGAACGTTCCTTGAAACTTTAATTTGCTTCAATCAATACAAAGTCTATATTCATCAGCAAGCATGTCTGGTAAACAGAAAGAGATGTAAACGTGCAAAAAAAAAATGCACTGCCATTTTCTTTTACGTTCGTACGACTCTATAACTCTCTATCGTATGCTCTATGCTGAACATAGTTGCCCTTGAATATTTCATTATTATGTCATTGTCTATAATTATGTGTTTAATAGCTTTGTACAAAATAACTAAACTACAATATGCCAAAATGATTTATTTTAGATATATAGATAATGAAAACTCTATAATTTATTAATGGCGTTTATGAATCAGTTATATAAATGTCGGAGCTCCATACATTCGTGAAAGTTGTCCTTTCAAATATTTTTTACAAATCCTGAACCGTAATAGGCTAGTTAGTTACTCATCGATTTATCTGTAGTTTTGAAACTGTGGTGGATGAACAACTGTGTCAGGGAGGTATAGTTTTTGACTATTTTGTTTGGTAGTCTTTTTTGCAAACTATGAAATATTTATGCACTATGAAGTACATGGTATATGATTTTACAAAACTGTATGGCATTTTGTAATCACTATTTTTAATATCGAAGGAGATCATGAATTCGCGTATATACTCGCATTAACCAGTTTTAAAGTGAAAATTACTACAGTTAGGACTTTATCATGCATCTTTTCGCGAATACTTATAATCTCCTTTCTTTATAAAATAATTTTGAGAAAGAAGCCATAGTCGTTAAAATAGTCGTTTCTGAGAAAAATAGCTTAAAACATCTACCTAGTAATATCGTAATGACAGTCTTAGAACAGCTGACGCGTAGACACTGAGACGTCGCGCTTGCGCTTGCAGTGTGGCCGAGCATTTATTAGGATTATGTCTATAATATTTTATATTGTATATAGTATATTTTAAATGACATATTTTTGTTAAAGTTACTTTGGCAAAGTTGTTAAAAAAATAATATTATTAATACTTGCGGAAAGATGCATTATAAAATTCATCATGTATAGGCATGTTAAACGTTTTTCGGATGGCTAAAATCTTATGAGTTTACCTCACCGACATACTAATGTTAACATATGTGTATTAATAGTACATGTGACATTTTGCATATGAAAAATTCAATTGAAATAATATTGTTGTTTTATTTAAATTGAAAGGCTTAGATTTTGCAATTCAAACTTTAATAAGCACTTTTATTTTTGGTACAAATTTACTAGGCTTGTGCAGCTCATAATTTATTTTAATGGATATAATGGACATTATAAAATTTATATAATAATTGCTCGGAGTGCCGACAGATGTGAAAACTAGTTAATGTTAATAATTTTAGTTTACAAATTATAATATTTTCATTTTTGATATTTCTATTAATTTCGAAATCTAATTAGAAATAAAATTATTTCATAATTTTAAGTTTTCATATGTGTCGGCAGTCTCCAATAACTGCTTATTCATTTTGCATGACTCACAACGCGCAGCGTGTGTGGACAAACTTCAGTTTCGCTACATAAAGTCGTTCCTATACTTTAAACGTTCCTAGACGTTAAATACGCTTTATTATTAATGATAAATAACTAGAGACATTTAATTACAAAAATATTTTATTTTCTAATTGATTTACGTTAGGTTACATGACAAAAATTGAGATTGAAAAATATGTGTACCACCGTCCGTCTGTTTGTGCGTCGGTGGGTCTTCATGATTTAGAGAAATACAAACAATGAATTGAGATAAATTGTATTAAATAAGTTTCCATATATTCTAAGGAGGATCTCTATTGATTTTTTTTATTGAACTCACAACCGTTTTACAATTATTAATGAAAGTCTAACAAGTTCTCCAGTTTTACTCTTGTACAAATTGTAGTCACTATTTTCATCTCTTTCTTATTAAATGCACAAGTGTTCTTTCTCTTTTTTTCCTCGTTTCGCATCGACTGTTTTTTTTATAAATTCTTTACACCTCCAGGTGGCGCCACTATAAGAAAATTAAAAAAAATATCTTTATCAAGTAAACCAGTTAATAGAATTAAACAATAAAATAAATTAAACTAGTATCACCTAAAGAGATATAACAGTGCGTATTCGGTGAATAAATATATCCTAGATAACGCTCAGTACACATTAGCCGTTATTAAGTTCGGCAGTTCGGCGAGCTTCGCCCGACGCTCGGAAGTATTCGGAGCCGAGCTTCAAAGGAGGAACGCGAACCCGATTTAAGTATGCATAAGCGATATGATCCTCGAGTAATCCCAGCTACCGGAGAGGAGGCTGGACGAGTCGAGGACGGTCCTCGGTTTTAGGGATACGCAAGTGAATAATAAAAATATAGGGTTCTTCTACACATATATCGAATGACGGGCTCATGACTCTTCCTTTATAAGAAAGTGTTACTAACTCGGGACCGTAACATTATACAATTGTAATGCTTCAAAAGAAAATGACATTTCAAAAAGGAAATTATGTTTGTCACCTGATAGGCCCATTGCCGCTTGCAACACCCTCAGCGTCATGTAACAACAGAGCTTTTACTTATGGATATTTCATTTCAGAATTGTGTCTGCATATATACTGCACAGTCAATAAATTTTGGAGTTTTTCTTAATGAATTTTAATATTTGTTCAAACGGAATAAGTAAGATACATTAGATGTTAATAACTTTAAAAAGCAGATGGGCACCGCCATCCATGGACATTCGCAATTCCAGAGCAGCAGTCATCAGCGTGTTGCCAGGCTCTTGAATAGGTATAGGATATCTGGACAGAAGGGAGTGGGAAATGGAAAAGGAAGGGGGTTGATCGAGGAAGAGTGGCCCATCGTAACTCTCACTTGCTAGACGAAACGTTTCAGCGGAGGCTATTGCTTTCGTCTGTGTTTTGTGAGAGGGTGGTATTTCACAGGTCGTATGACGAACCGGGCGCACGCGTATGGAAAGCTTAACGGCCCGTTTTTGTTTTGCTGGTCGGTTGACTATTTCGCAGGAGCGACGCCTCACCAACTTAGGTGGTCAAAATAATGCCTCTGAACACTACGTGTCTATAGAAGTGCAGAGCTTCGCTTCCGATATGCCAACATGTATGCTACGTACTATAATAGACTGTAGACTAGGTGCAGTACTGGGGTAGTGCAGAAACGTTTCCATCGCAAACATACTCCCGCCGTGCAGCGTCACCTTCAGCGCTGCATTACTATCGTGGTGAAGCGACATTATCGTCTGTGGGCTGTGTAGGCACGATGATGAGTTTCTTCGTCGACCTCCGAAGTATCCCACCGCTCGTTCGTCCGTCGACTGCACATACTATCTTGTCAGGCCCTGGGTAGACGGCTACGATGATCCCTCACGGCCAAGTATTTCGTGGCAGCGTGGAATCTGCTACTCTTGGTGGCGATCTTGTGGTTCCCGCCGGTGCTGCAGGTCGGGAAGATATTCTTTCAGCCATCTCTCCCAGAATTGAGCGGTGAGTCTTTGAGCGCGCCTCCAATGTTGTCTGCTATCTAATTCGGCGTCGGTGAAACTCCTGGGTATATACACTTGCTCCTATCCTCCCAACAAAAAATGATTAGGCGTGAGCGCCTCGTCATCTTCTATTACGACAGACACGTGCTTCTACGATGTGCTATTTACTATGCACTATTTATACTATGACCCACGGTCGAACTTTTGATTTCGACAGACAGCAGTGAAGAGGTGCAAGAGTTTTCTTATTACTATTTTTCTTCCATGCATGGATCCTTTTGTTTATTGCATGCTGTTCTCTAGTAGTTAACCGATTTTATGTGCGCCGATTTAAATATACTATTATTTGTAGACGTGGGCGGTGACCTGGATTAATCGCATACACAAAGAAATCCATCTATTTTCGGTAGTGTGTTAGTTATCTTTGTAGTGATTTCAGTCGTAGAGTACATGCGCTCTTCGCCCATGCACTCAATTTTTTCTATAGTCTATGTTGGCCACCGTTTCGGTTCTTCGTATAGGAAGGCGAGACTCTTGAATCATCTATGATGTCGGTTGATGTCGCGCGGGATGTCGGAGGTCGTGTCATCGGCGACGGTGTGGCTGCTCGGTGTCCATCTCCATTCACTCATGGCCGTTTTTTCTTCGATCTCGGCAACTCTATGTGCGACAAACTGTTGGAAGGAGCGCGGGTCGTATCACAGCCATGCTAGCACTGTCTTCAAATCTGTTCAGAAAAACCTCCTGTTTGCTTCAATCTGATACTCTTCTGAAACAATTTTCGCTAATTTGCAGTCCAATACAGCTGCTTGTTGTTCTAGCCGCGGGGTCGAAACTAATTGCAAAAGCGCGACGCGCGCTTTGGCGGCCGCCAGCGTTCACGGCGGCGGCGTAGGTTCGCTCGCTGGCGTCTACGAATGTGTGTAGCTCTCTGACTACGGCGTGATTTAGATGTGAGTGACACCGAGATATTCTTGTTTTTCTGAGGTTGTTCAAATCTGCGATCCATATCTCCCATGAGACTGCTAATTTTTCTGGCAGCTGTCCCATCCTATATCGATGCGCTAGGTTTTTTGAAGTAGATGTTAGCCTGGATGGTGATGGGCGACACCAGGCCTAATGGACTGAATAAGGACATCACAGCTATGAGCTCTTCCATCTTCGTAGGTGTACGATATCCGTCTAATATTTCTTCAACTACTCTGGTGTAATTTGAGTTGAAACTCAGCGTGTTGTCGCTGGACTGCCAGGTGAGTTATTATAGTTATAATGTTTGCTCTTAAGATCCAAGTTCTGGATAGTCATTACTGGAAATGTTGGAACAGTTTTTACACCACAAAACAGTAACGGTTTCACCCAGATATGGGTATATACATAAACATACGGATCTACGACCAGGTAGGTCAAAATTTTAAAAGCAAGCTTAATGTCATGGCGTCCATTTTTCGTCTACAAATATTTTTTTTAAAATATAGTTTCAAAAAATATATATTTTAGTATGTATTATATAGTATGTATTGTTTTATTATTTTTTAAACGTAAATAAATCGAAATACACGTTATGGATATCTATGATTACGACATATTATAACTTATTTGAAAATATTACAATTTTTATTAATTATTTATCAAACAAACTAAAGCTAATATAATATATCAAACTATGTGTTTGATTAACCAATTTAAAATACAACATTCAAAAAAAACCATAAAATATTAATAACGTATAAATGCAAGCAAACCCTTAACTTTGATGGTGTATAAAACTTTAAGTATAGACCTAAAATAATATCAGTGCTATTAAACGATGAAGATAACACTATTAAACGTGAGCGGCTAGATATTATCCCTACCCGAAATCCCGAAAAATATTATCTAACTGCTGGGTTCTGACGTAATGTAATATTGAAGGGTCTAAGTACCTGCTTTATACGACAAATCCACGCCTACAAGCCCCGAGGTCTATCTACTTAAGTGAAGTTACATTAAAAATGAAACGTTAATTTTCATTAAATTTTGTATGGTCCTAATGGGAAAGGTGTTAGGAAAAATTTAAGTATTATTCGAGTTTACAAGTTTTTCAAAATGTGAAAAATATATTGTAGTGTTTAACATATTCACTATCTACTTCAAGGCGTCGATATCCTTAGAAATAAACAGAACTTCAAATTAAATATAACCCTTATATACTTCCTATACATCGTCTGTTTAGTTAGATTACGCTACATCATCATCGTGATGGATGTCTAATGAATAAAGAAAATCGGGTGAAAAAGTAGTTTATGAGTTATATGTAAATTTATTTTCTTAGATGAGGAAATATAGCGGACAAAAATACCAACTGATTGTATAAATGCCAATAAAATTGAAATTACCATGTAATACGCTATTACAGCGATGTTAAATATGAAAGCGGAAAAGCTATCTGCTGAAATAAGTGTCGTTAGAAATGCTCATGGGAAGCGCAAATCGTTGTTGTATCGAGTTTGCGTCACGAGCCATGACTCACTTATTTCTTATATTTGTTTGAGAGACTTGAGCCTTTTGCATCGGTTGGAGGCTGTTAAAAACTGTTCTCATCAATATGTTGAAATCGTAATTTCAGAGGCACGAATATTATCGTGACACACTTTATAATAAGTGCTGTAAAGTAAAAGAAAAGCATCGTGGTGCCTAATAAATGAAGCGTTCTGCTCCTGTTCAAGCAGATTGGTTCATAGCGAAAGGTTCGCGAAGGGGAAAACAGAAATTGATATATCATTCGCTTCGGCGACGTTAGTAAATTGTAAGCTAAATTTATGATTGAAAGGGTTAGACGTGACGTCAAACGATGATATAGGGTTTCCTAGTAAACAAGAAAGGGTTATTATACACACCGAGTTTACTCTCTATAAAATATTCAGAAAAGGGTTTTGGGCAAGAATCGCGAAGTATTCTATATTTTTATACATATTTGACAGAGATGTGTGAATACGTGGTGAGAAGTTATGTATTGAAGACAATTTACATGTCTAGTATTGATAATAAATTGATAAGGGCATTGCAGGTTGTACATAAAGACTACAGTGCCTGCGTTAGAACAAATGGGGTAAACAAAAACTACTTCATATTCCTAGGAAATTCTGCATATACCTATTTAGTTAATTTAGTAAATCATAGAAAACAATTCCGTCAGAAATAGAGGTAAGTATGAAGGTTAATATATATTAGTTGTGGTGTTTGAAAGAATTAAATTTATGACTAAAACTAACATCAACAGACAAAGAATGTGTTTGTTTGTCAAAGTTACTTGTTCGTGACCGATGTTTAGCGTGAAAGAAAAGAATAGAATAGGGTTTTGCTCGGTGTTATGTATAACAAAAGCATATCTCTATAATTAAGAGCGTTTAACCTTATGTAATGAAGTACCGATTTATGTGTGGTAGTGAAAGCCAATTATGGTAGAAAGAAAAAACGTGAAAATAAAACCACAATGCATGTGTGGTTCGTCATACTACGTTTGAGATGTTTATGAAAAGCAGAGGTGAGAATACTTATATGAAAGTGTGTTTAGAGAAGAGATGTAGTAATCAGAGCAGAAAAGGGTGTGAGGAAAATGCGTAAAAGCAGATTGAAAAAAAATATATATAGAGCCAATGTGTGCAATATTATGGTAAATACAGAGCGTATTAAATTTATCAAGATTCAATACTAGAAATCAATGAACTTGCATGAAATGATCAACGAATCGTGGCATCTGCCTACCTATTTGTGAAATGTGAGCGCAACTTATGTTTGTATGTACTATTACTGCACAAAGACAAAGAAATTGTTTATCAGTTTGATTCTCCTCTTGAATATATATTGGTTTATAGCCGGTATGCAGATTGTACAGCACGAATGCTTTTTAGATCTATTGCAATATTTTGCTTATAAAATACGGTGTTATCAATTTTAATAAAAGAAATTGACTAAATTCATAGTTTAAGTGTATTATTGCATACAGTGACTAACTTCTATATCGACATTAAAAAAATACAATTGGTCAAGTACCTGTTCAACCACGAACGCTAAAGGATTCCGCAGTTAGTGCGACTTTTAATTGGATTAAGAGAGAGTTTTTTATATAACGATGATAAACTGAAAAGTCAATGATACATTTAATTTCCTCAAAGCGAATTTCAAATTGAAAGTAGATTCTACATTCCTGTAACGATTTTCTTCAGTTTCAGTTTCGTTGTATCTCATCATATTGTTTATAAAAACAACTACTTGTACTCCTTTTGCGTTATAAACATAACAACGTTTTAAAAGATATGAGAGTTGTCCTTAATTTCTTCGTCGTCTTTCATCGTCAATAGAAAATCTTGGATGTCATGTCATGGTATTCAAAGTCACAATATTTATAGCGAGATCTTTTTCATTGCATAAACTTTATTGATTAAAAAGAATAAGAAATCTATGGATTTAATCTAATGAAATAATCCGACGGTAGACAGGTACGATTTATTCAAATCTATTCTGTAGGTACTTCAAATTAAAGGCGGAAAAATTTGAATTCGCTCTTTGTATAGCGACCAGGGAATGTAGGGTAATAAATTGTATCCTAACTCTATCAATAGATTACTGCCAATAAAATACAAAAAGTTTTGGTCATATCGATGTATTAGTTCTTGAGTGACAAATGAACAAACAGACAAATGTACGGACAAACTGACAAAAATTTTAAAAGCAGTTATTTTAAGGTCTTTATTATGTATATAGTACACATACTTTTTTTTATTAAAAACTTACCTAATGCATAGGTTTGGCTTCCTTATGATTTTATCGTATGTATTGATTTATCTCTTGGAATTAGACAGGAAATACAAGTAGCCCACGCAACTGGTTATTTTGTATTAAGCTTAATGCTCTATAAACAAAAGCTTATAATAAACAATGATGTTGATGTTTCTGAGAACATGTATGTCAGGTCTTGTCACACCAAGGCTAAAGCATAATATCTCTCCCACAATCTTATAATAATCCTACATAAGGATGTAGGCTTGTAAAGTTTTCGATGTTGGCCCAGTGCAGGTTTGAGGCTGCTGACGACAGATGTCGCCGATCGAACCACAACGTGTAGGTACGAAACGAGTGACATATTTAGTCTTAAGTCAAAAACCAGCGTTTAATTTGTCCGTGGTACAGATTCGAACCCGGTTACCTTTTTGAGTTTGGTTTAAAAACGACGCTTCTCACCATTGAGTCACCACTGATCAACCTCGTGATGGATAACTATTGTGTTACTGTTATAATTCGAGGTCTTAATGCAGATAGGGATAACTATAAAAAATACCAAATTTACTTTTTGAATCATATCTACATGCACTTTATTTCTTCATCTAATTGTACAAAAAAGTATAATACTCATACCTTCTACTAAGTAGAATTTCATAATTATCAAGCTTTCAAGTAAAAACTTATCTCAGAATTACCTTCAAAACATTTGATTTTGCTTTTCTTGTAAAATTGCGTTCTATCTATTCTATCTCCATGAAGGCTGGATATATATATATATATATATATACATATATTATAAATTAAGCCCCCCGCACCGGCCCGGAGCGGGTTAAAACTGACATTAAAACGTGATTTTCGAGGCACAGTGTCCATGGAAAAATGTTCGAAACGCTGAATACGACAACAAAAAGAATCACTACCACTAATACAAACTACCACTAGAGACAAACAAAAATATTTTTTCAATTTTCTTCTTAACTTTATAGCCTACATGAATATTTTAATTATCGAAGCATCAATAACCTACGAGTACTATGGTAAATAGTGTAGCTGCGATGAACAGACAGACGAATATGGGGAAAGTACAAGTATCTTTGTTTGAATACAGAACCCTAAAAGGGTTTACGTATTCAAAAACTCCGGCTATGATTCTGTTGTGTCTGTTGAAGGTTACTTGTATTTAAACATACCACATACATACGATAGTTTACATCGAGATGGCCCGATCGGTATATATAATAATAACTTTATCGTAAAATGCAAATAAAAAATGCTTACAAATTAGTCTTTTTATTGCTGATATAAAATTCTATTTGCATGCTTTTGAAATTAGAACACTAATTTAATCAACGATATATATAAATACATTAGTCAATTAAAAACATATTGAGAACTTATATTTCATTTCTTTGCTCAATTTGTTAATATTTAACTATTTGATATCAAAAATAGCCTATGTAATTTATACTGTAACATACCTCATTTTTCTAAGAAACGTAGAAGTGCAGTGATTTTCGTTGCAATCTCTCGACACCCACCGCTTCTTAGAATTTCATAGATAACTCTATAAATGAGTTTTACACTATTTTCACTGGGCTATCGTGTTTCAATAATTTATATCACAATTTTTCTTTTTTACAGATAAAGGATGTTTAAAGTTTTTGCAACATAACAATCAAAAGTATATCTACTATGTTTACTTAATTTTTTTTTTCTTACGAATAACAATGACTTAAACGAGACGAGCGTTCTTATACGCGGTTGGAGTTATACTGAAGAATTTATTCAGTGTCCGTATTCCGCCGTCCTTCTAAGATAGGAGAATAAGAATCGTCGGATGCGAATCATACAATGCCGCGTCAGTAAGAAACTATACTTCACGATGTCAACCTAAATCATCAATGGAATTCGTTTATCGCGATTGTAACGTCAATTATAACCACAGGAGAAAACTACAGTCTACATAATATAAGAAAGTTGGACTTTCGAATATTACTTGTCGAATGCAGCTTTTCTTCAGAAAAGTTTCATAAAGGAAACCCGACATTTGCTGCTTAAAGAAGAATATTGCTTTCTTTAAGATGAAGTCGCTTTTGGAATTCTGTATTAAATCACCAACCCCTGTCATATTGTATCAGTTCATCTTTTGTTCTTTTGAATTGATTTTTCTTGTAATATTGAACTGGATTTCTGATTGTATTAAATTTATTTCACTAATATTTCAAATACATATTATACAATCATATCGTAAAGAAGTAATGATTATTAAATTGTGACTAAATATTCAGTGGTATTGTAGGAAGAATTACTTTACATTATAATTTAATTAATTACCTTTTATCATAATTGCAAGGTATATTTATTCCTCTAAAAAAAATGCTTTCGCAAAGTCCGTTTGATGACACAGCTAGGATAATTATTAGATTTTTAAGAACTAATGTGCCGTGTCGGATTTCGGCTCGTGTTTAATCTCTTACTGTGCAAGCAACGTAAGGTCAGTCATAAACAGAAAGTCTCATGTGAGACTAACTAATGTTGTAGTCTAAGATCCGGTGTTAGAAAAATGTATCCTCATCTGTTAGTTGCATTAAATAATGTTTTAAAGACAAATAACAATATTATAAATTTATGAGAACAATGTCTGCCACCGTAGTCCTGCTGCTATTAACATGAATTACTTTTATTTTATGTAGGCTATAAATAATTTCATGGTGGTTCCAGTTATAAATATAGTTAGAATTTTATAAACTTTACATACGTGTTAATAGTTTTTAATTAATAGATAAAGGAAAAAGTTCGGTTTATCTACCTGTTTACACCTGGCTACAGGTATCTGTAGCAGTTATAAAGGTCGCTGTCTATTGTAACAAGGTGTAAAACATTATATTCGAAAGTATTGTACTTTGCGATGCAGCATTAGCATAAGCGTAATTAATTAATTACTTATATATTTAATTTGAATAATTAATAAACTAAAGTAAATATTACACAGTAGTGAAGTCTTTATTACATGGGGTTTTTTTTTTGTAAACGAATGGAAATGTGTATGCTGCCTGATTTTTTGATAATGTTTCGGTGTCTTTATATCATAGAGACAATTTTCAATGGAGATAAGTCACGTTGTATTTATTTCATTTACGTCGCGATATCGATGAATTACTGTCGCGGTGATACCTGATACAGCAGGTAGGATAGCCTGACTGGAGATTGATTACGCGGGCTGACAGCGACGTCCAGCGGACCAAAAGGGAATAAATTGAAATGAGTAAAAAGGAAAAATTGCTAGGAGATCGCAAAAAATGTTGTGCGATATATTCATATTTCTGCTTCATCTCTTACATTTTTCTAAGACCCGGTTCCTGTTCGGGATCTTGTGCTGGGATCTTGTTCCGCTAAGGCTGAGTTCTTGAGCGGTACTGCCTTAATTGTGTTCGTTAAGATTACGCCTACTAATACAACAACAATGTATAATTAAATTATTAGTATTTAGGCATAACTTTAAATACGATTAATGAAAAGCGTTTCACAGTCAAACTGTGAAGAAGCTTTCGTTACAGTGATTGTACGGTCCGAGTTAATTTCGTGTATTTATATTTTAAAATACTGTCAAAACCTAAGCTCTTAGACCGGCAATAAATATTTGTAAAAAATGCGGCCGTCGAGTGTGGATGAAATAAACAAGTTGTGACTCTGGGAAAAATAGTGTTTTATTATTTATGATAAGAGGTAAGTGTTTATGTTGATTTTAATTATTATTGTGTGATACGCACTCTTATAAATATAAATCATTTAATGAGGCAATAGCGAAAGTGTTACCTAACATCATTCGAGATAGGCTGTAAAGATATATTGAAAGATCATCGCGATTCCATTTCAACTTTTACCCATTTACATCCGCATTTGGACATGTTTAAGAGCTTTTGTTATAATCTTTAATTATACTCGATATATTCAATACCACAATTTCAGTGTTATTTCGGATTTCAATCGATATTCTTCAAAATGACAGCCGCATGAATTCGACCCGTAACTACATCTGTCAACATTGTGGAGTGGCGACCATTTTCAATATCGTTGTTTTTTGATGTACGCGTGTTTGCACTTGTTGGGTCTATTTTATGCCATCTATAATGAATAGGTTATTGCAACAAAACTTAATTACAATAACTATTTATTGCTTTGCACTACAATTTCGAAGTTGCTTTAAGGAATCTACCTGATCAACCACTCATAGGATATTGTCAGGTTTCGACGTGTCAGTTCGGCTTCAAAACATCCGAGCCTTGTCGAACGTCATCGTATGACCGAGCGCTGCCGATGAGTGTTTGCGTGTGCAGTCGTCGCGCCCGACAGGCGTCTAAATGCTATCATCTCGCTTGTGGACGTCAGCATTTAAACAAAAACAAAAGGCCCAGAGACTTCAGATTCGGGGTATTTTTTTTTGCTTTTAATTTTACACAGTGACCCGTTATAATTTTTAATATATTTTAAATTTTATATAGTAATATATATACTGGTTGATTTTTGAAGTGAAACTTCTTTATCGGCGTATGGGAGAAATTTTATAGCAATGTAACGTTTTTCTGTTACGCGCCATCTTTATCTGTTACGCACCATTTTTATTTCTGGGTAACATTTTCCTTGCGCCATATTTATTCAATGTTATTAATGTCATCGTGGTATAAATATAATACACTAAACCACCTGTCACATATATACTTTCTGTCAACACCCTAGATCTATTTACAGTTTGTATATATTACATTTTCCTATTATCTAAGTTGAAACCTTTTCAACCGACATACATGAACTATATCTCACATTCTTTTCATTGAGTGACTCGATTTTATATGTAGCGTTCGATAATTTTCCTACAATTCTATATGGCCCTTTATAACATCGCATTAATTGAAAAGTTTTACCTATCAAATTCTAGGTACATATACCATTACCAAGTCTCTACATGAAACTCTGAACATTTCTATTTGAAACTCAGTAGATGTGAAAATAATATTTCAATTAAGTGATAAGCGAAAAAATTTTATAAAATATTGGCAAAAAGAATAAAAGATATTTATTCTAAATCCAGTGGATTTCTAAAGAAGTAAGTTATTAAACCTTTTCTAATACATTCAACACGTGGGTGTGATTATGGTATTTTTTAAGGTTATTTCAGGTTAACCTTAGTTTTTGATTGTAAATATCAGTGAGTTAGTTCATTAATTACAAAAATATATAATAACGATAACAATAATAGTAATAATTCTATTATATTAATGAAATGCTATAATCTTAGTAGCAGAAAGGTGAAATAATTGTATTATTTTTGTATCCATGTCTATAATAAATTTTTATAAACTTTATCTAATAGCTTTATTCAACCAATTTCTGTGAAGTTGTAAATAGTAAATCATTTTTCGAAAAATGATTACGTGTGTACACTAATACACACACACTTTTTTTTTCTTCAGTATGCTCGCCTGGGTCTGGGACTTTTATTGACGACAATGATCGTCTAGCTCAATTCAGAACATTCATACGTATCCGTTATATATCCAATACTTAACATACATAGTATTTACATTGCAAATGTGTGATAAATATAGATACATTATAGTACTGTATCTCTTTAGTATTTTTATATAGATACTAGCTTTTCGCCTGCGGCTTCGCCCGCGTGGATGTAATCTATGTTTTTTTCATTGATCGATACTGCTGTCAATGGGTAAGATGACTAATTTAGAAAAACAGTTTTATAGTATCTTTAAGAATCTACTATATCCAAAAAATGTATTATTTTATGCAATGAACAAAGATTTTTTAGAAATAAATGCTAATTTAATTATATGTCTATAAATTAGCGCCAAAACGGTGCCTGGTGTCATGGAGTCTGTTTGTGACGTCACGCCTATGTACTTCTGAATTGTAAATACTAAAGAGTTTAAGCAACAAATCTATATATATAAAAATCAATGCCACTTTTCGTTGTAATGTTATAACTCAACAACGCCTTTACCGATTTGGCTAATTTTGGTCTTGAATTATTCGTGGAAGTCCAGGGAAGGTTTGTACGTAGAGAAAATTTAAAAAATTTGAAAAAGTGTAAAATCAACATCTTTCTATATTCCATATACAAACAATTTGTACTAATATTAAAAGCCAATTTGAACCTTAAAATACCATACTGTAAAGTTCAAGTAGGTATTAGTGAAGAGATTTCAAACAATCAAAGACAAACAAAGTGACGTTAGTTCTGTCAAACACATTCAATGTCATCATATGTCATTTCATTTTAGCAGCGATAATTATTGCTTTGTGTTTATATTTTTCAAAATATTGTTGAGTGTATTCAAACAATCGGTGAGTCTTGAATTAGTAGAGTAAAATTAAATTGTTTAATAGTGAATTATTTAATGATATTTTTATATATGAAGGTAAAACACGAGCCAGACGACCAAACATAGCCGGCGAACGCGTAATGCAAATCAAGTGGCATTATTAAGACGATCTCAGACTGCAGATGAACGCGCACAAGCTAATGCATCGCAGAACGTAATGCACAGAATAGATCTGTTGACCCTGTACCTGTACTGAATCTTGCACGGCGATCACGAATACGTCTGTTTTGGCTGAAATGCTGCGCTGCTTTTAATTACAACAGTCAGATTGATTATAGTATGTACGGATACATTGGAATGATGGACGCAATATGTCCACATTGTGATGCGGCTAACTTTCCAGGTGAAACGCCCGGCATGTGTTGTGCTAATGGTAAAGTGAGATTGCCAACATTAGAAACTCCACCCGAACCATTGTATTCATTTATTTTGGGACATCTCAAACGTCGAAGCAGTTTTGAGTCATATTCAACAATACATTCGGCATTTCAAATGACTTTTTGTGCTACTAAAATTATTATAGATAATTTTATGCCGACTTTAAGGTACACCAACAGGATTGTCCCATGTTTATATCAATCTGAATCATAAAGTCTTAAAAATTCTGATCCAACATCTACCTAAAATTGCATACATACAGATTCAGGGCCAGATTTATCATCAAGCTGGTTCGTTATTGCCATACCCCGACGCTGATCATCAATTTTGCAAATTTATTTTATTGGTGATGAAAATCGTGAATTGGATCAACGTTGTGCAATTGTTTCAAATACAAGGCGAGAATTATTCGTAGAGCTAAAGGTTTTTCCATCAGCATAACGCATTAGTTCAATTGTTCAAAATTGCTCTCGATCGTATGCCATCTGATAATCACAAAATTGTAATAAGGGCTGATAGAACACCTTTGGAGAACATGCGAATTCAATGCACCGACAATTGATGAGGTTGCAATTGTTATTCTTGATGATCAGTTTCAATCCCGTGATATTGTACTTCATCGCAGAAATGATCAATTGCAACGTGTTTGGAACTGCATCGTAGTTACGATGCATTACACAATCCAATATTGCATTGAAAGGTGACGATGGCTACCATATCAATATACCAATGATTGATCCACGAACAGGTAAATAATTGATCTATTTTCAGTGTGTTAACATTTCATTTGTATAATTTTCTAATGTCAGGTTTTACTTATTTTCAGGTCTACATGTACAGAAAAAGTTAGTGCCATGAACTTTTATTCGTATCGATTGATGGTTCGTCCACAAGAACAAAATTATATCTTGAGATGTGGTAAACTATATCATCAGTACATCGTTGATATGTATGCCAAAATAGAAACTGAACGTCTTAATTTTATTCGTTTCAACCAAGCAAAATTAAGATCCGAAGAATATATTCATTTGCGAGATGCGATAACGAATGATGCTAATGTTAACGACATTGGACGTTTAACTATATTGCCATCGTCGTATATTGGTAGCCCACGGCATGAACGAATATGCACAAGACGCAATGTCTTATGTACGAAAATACGGTCGACCGGATCTGTTCATTACATTTACATGTAATCCAAAGTGGGATGATCATCAAAACAATTTATTTGAAGGACAGTCTACAACTGATCGTCATGACATCACAGCACGTGTTTTCGGCAAAATTGAAAGCACTTATGGATTTAATTGTGAAATTATGTGTATTTGGAGAGGTTCGTTGCCATATGTACTCCATCGAATGGGGGATTGCCGCACGCACATATATTAATTTGGCTGGTACATAAAATAACTCCGGATCAAATCGATAACGTTATATCAGCTGAAATTCCTGATCAAACTGTCGATCCTGAGTTATTTCACGTTGTCGTTAAAAACATGATACATGGTCCGTGCGGTGAACTAAATATGAATTCGCCATGTATGATTGATGGAAAGTGTTCGAAACGATACCCAAGGCAATTGACTTCAAACACAATAACTGGCAATGACGGATATCCTTTGTATCGACGTAGATCACCTAATGATAATGGCAAACGGCAACCATTAGAATGCGTAATCAGGACGTTGAAGTTGATAATCGTTGGGTGGTTCCGTATTGTCCATTATTATCGAAAATATTCAATGCTCATATAAATGTGGAATATTGTAATTCAGTCAAATCCATTAAATATATTTGCAAGTATGTAAATAAAGGGAGCGATATGGCTGTTTTCGGTGTTGCTGGTGATAATAGAAATGATGAAATTACTCAGTATCAAATGGGGCGCTATATAAGTAGTAATGAAGCTGTCTGGAGGATTATGTCGTTTCCAATGCACGAAAGACATCCGGTGGTTGTTCACTTGGCTGTGCATCTTGAGAATGGCCAACGTATTTATTTTAATGAAGCAAATGTATTGGAAAGAGCAGCACACCACCAGCGACTACGTTGACCGCTTTTTCAAATTATGCGAAACTGATACATTTGCGATAAATTTGTTATATTCTGATGTGCCCCATTATTATGGAATGTGTCTTCGAAAAATTTCAAAGACGTAAACAAGGAACGGCAGTCGATGGGCATCCAGGCATTTTCCAAACAGATGCTATTGGGAGAATATATACAGTACATCCAAACAATGCAGAGTGTTTTTATTTGCGATTGTTATTAGTTAACGTCAATGGCCCAAAATCATTTCAAGAATTGAGAACAGTCAACGGTCTTTTATGTCAAACATATCGAAGCATGTCAACTCTTGCATTTGTTGGAGGATGATGCACATTGGGATTCAACACTTCAAGATGCATCTACTTCAGCTCATCCACAACAAATACGAATGCTATTTGCCATTATATTATCAACATGTTCGCCATCAAATCCACTTGAATTATGGAACAAATATAAACATTATATGGCAGAAGATATTTTAATTCGTATGCGTCATCATGCAAGAAATCCTGATTTGTTGATTACCTTGGAAATGTACAACGAAGCTTTAATAATAATTGAAGATATGTGTCTAACGATTGTAAATAAAGCATTAGTACAATTGGGTATGACCGCACCAAATCGTGAGATACATGATTTGTTTGATCGTGAATTGCAACGTGAGCAGGAGTTCAATTCTAATGATTTACGTTTATTTGTACAATCGAATATAACCAAATTGAATATTCAACAAAAACATGTATATGACACAATCATGCAAGCCGTTTCCAATAATGCAGGTGGATTATATTTCTTGGATGCACCTGGTGGTACAGGCAAAACTTTCGTTGTATCATTGATTTTAGCGACTATTCGATCGGAACAGAAAATTGCATTGGCACTTGCATCTTCGGGAATTGCTGCTACATTATTAGAAGGTGGTCGGACCGCACACTCTGCATTAAAATTGCCATTGAATGTACAGGTGATTGAAACTCCAACTTGCAATATTTCGAGAAATTCTGCTATGGCAAAAGTTCTGCGATTAACGTCAATTATTTTATGGGATGAGTGCACAATGGCGAATAAAAAATCACTAGAAGCATTTAATCGAACAATGCAAGATTTACGTAATCAACAGCTTTTGGTGGTGCTCTGATATTGCTGTCAGGGGACTTTCGTCAAACATTGCCTGTCATTCCTCGATCAACTCCTGCTGATGAAATAAATGCCTGTTTGAAGTCATCAGTTTTTTAGAGATATGTACGAAAATTGACACTCAACATTAATATGCGTATTCATCTACATAATGATGCAACTGCCCATGAGTTTTCAAAACAATTGTTAGAAATTGGCGATGGCAAAATACAAATCGACAGTACCAACGGATTGATTACTGTACCGAACAATTTTTGTACAATTGCGCAATCGATAGATGAGTTGATTGAATGTGTTTTCCGAATATTCTTCAGAATTACAGAAATCATGATTGGTTGAGAGAACGCGCCATTTTAGCACCGAAGAACATTCATATCAATGCCATTAATTTTCAAATTCAAGCGAAACTGCCAGGTGTAGTCACGACATATAAATCAATTGACAGTGTTATGAATCAAGATGAGGCAATGAATTATCCAATTGAATTTTAAATTCATTGGAACCTGGTATACCACCGCATTGCTTGAATCTGAAAGTTGGTTCTTTGATTATATTATTGCGAAATATTAATCCACCAAAACTGTGTAATGGCACCAGATTGGCAGTGAAAAAGTTATTGCCAAATTTGATTGAAGCTACAACCTTAACTGGTAAATCAAAAGGAGAAGTGTGTTTGATACCGCGTATCCCTATGATTCCAACTGATATGCCATTTGAATTCAAACGATTACAATATCCTGTGCGTTTATCATTTGCGATGTCCATAAACAAGGCCCAAGGGCAAACACTTCACGTTTGTGGTGTGAATTTGGAGGAATCATGTTTCTCACACGGCCAACTTTATGCTGCCTGTTCCAGAGCCGGTACCCCAACTGTTTATTTATTCATGCTCAAAATGGAAAACAAAAATATTGTTTATCCAAATGTTTTAGACTAACCCATATAGACCCACCATAGTAAGAGTACCCAATTCTTTTTATTTTTAGTTTTTACTCTTTGTCATAGTTCAGAAATAACGTTTGATAGTATATCTTTGTGTTTATTGCTGATAAATATAATATAAACATTTACATTATGTTTCTGTAGTGGGTTTTGTTGAGCAGTTTCATACTTTCGAAATTACAGAAAGTAATAAATTTTATTTTATGTTTTATTTCTAAGTTTATTTATTTTAGCACACCAAGTACTTCGAAATATTAAAGATAATACAATGAATGAAGAAGGTTACAAAAATTTATACACCGTTTGTGCCCAGTGGCAGCGGCATATTTTTTCTAATAAAATGATTATAAAAAAAATGTTTCTGTGTTTTTATTTTATAATATTGTTTTCTACACATTCCATAAGAAATCGTTTTATTTTTACTGGTCAATATTATTTGGGTCATTTGGACTTTTAAATAGCTAGCAATTTAAAATATTTTTTTGTTTGAATAAATGAACTTAATAATCATTTTTTTTTATTACTATGCCTTATACGTAGCGAAGCACGTACCGGGCCGCTAGTAAGATATATTTTATTCAGGCACCAATTCAAAAGTGTATAAATGGTGTGCGATTCCTCAGCGCTTTAATGCGTCATTATAAACCCCTAATAAATTATTTATTTAGGTGTCACACTACAAAATAATAACATATAAGTGGCTTAATCTTGCATGGCGAGATCCAAAAGTCATAAACCTAATTATTTCTGTGAAGATCATTTTGACGTAAGTTGTTACGTATATCATTATCGTATATTATCGTATATTTTATATGGTGTGAATTTTATATGTGATTTAATGTTATCATGTGATAATATTAAATCCGCCGACAAGGTGAATACAATAGCGCAAAAAACCAAGTCGATATCTTCATTAGATCAGATTTTATAGCCGAGAATAGGTGGAGCCCCACTTCAATTCTACTCCCCGCCTTATTTTAAATTTAGCTTTCGCTATCGTTCATTTGGACGAAGGCGGAGCAAATGCTAATATCATAATAAAATACAGGCTCATATAAATACAACGTTATGTAAAAATTTCAAAACGACCTGTAAGTAACTTTAGGAGATTTGCGATTTTGAACAAACAAACATTAAATGTTTATGTAAATAGATATTTTAATATGATATTTTATCATCATTACATAATGGGAACAAAAAAATGCAATGGGGCGAATGATACAATTATTGATAGATGGACAGACAAAAAGCCGAGAATAAATATAGAATTGTTCTATAATAAATTATAATAAAATATACTTATTTGTCGTAATATTTATAGTAGACGCCTGTGGTCATTATAATTGCTCATTGATAAAATAAAATTATTTTATTTCAAATTTCTTTCAAATAAGTTTATTCGTTGAATTCAAATAAATCATATTCCATAAGTGAAACCAGCTAGTATAAAACTTACTCACATTTTTCACTTTTTATTTTATTTAGTTATTTTAAATTCAATAATACATTTTTTATTGTTGCAAATAGAAACCAAGACAATATAATTAATAAAAAATGTGCTTAATATTTTTATAGCATTGATTAGCTTTCTAATAATGCATTTCACATTGATTTAAGTATTACAGCGATAATCCAATCACTAAACCTTCTTGTTAATAGCAGGAACGTTTAGCGAATAGGTTAAAGTTTTTTTCACTATTAGAGAGCTGATTGAAGCATTTAATAGCTACATAATGTGCATTTTTGGTACTAATCGTTTTATAAAATTTTATCAACAATGTACATAACAGTAACGATAACATCCCAAATATAGTACTAAATTGTGTTTCATTACACTTATAGCTTTTTTGGACTTATAATAAGTACATTAAAGAATTAATTACAAAAGTATATTTTATTTTTAATGGAACTAGTTGCTTATCCTCATTTTGTATGTTAATTTATATTCAATGGTTGCTAACGATACAACTGAGTTATCATAAGTTTCAGTCCAAACAATAATTCCATGATTTATGATATTTTCAAATAGACCATAAGATATTAATACTCATACAGTAGGTTTGAGCTATTTATTTAAAAACTACTACCTGATTCGAGATATTGTCACTCTCAAAATCATGCGTATACAAAATGGAAAATATACATAGGATACTTGAACCCCGAGAGTCGAGCGGAATAAGAGAGAATTACAAGGGCATCCTAAGTAATTTTGGGCGTCCACGCAGTATTATAACGGTGAGATCTATTTGCATTTAATGATGTATATCGAACAATATACTTTTATAATGTAACGAATGTAATGATTTAGTAATTGCAGATTCTCATTTTTCTTCGTGAAAATGGATAGGTTCACGAACAACTTGAGGACCTAGTGTTGCTAGAATGGAATGGGTTAGCAAGTACTGAGTGACTGAAATAAGGATGTTTTATAACATAAAGGTCGAAAAATAAGGAAAGCCAGCGATGATTAATTCACAAGGAAAAGAAGAGTGGGAAATGAAGGTAGAGTGGAGACGCGGACAGGTTTATTGCGGTAGTTTAGGCCCCTAAAAAGATAAATATATTGGCTTCATGTAGTTCTGAGTCGCGGAAGATCAATAAATGGAATCAAATAAAAAAACTTGATTGCTCAAAGTTAACAGGGAAAGTTTTATATAAAACTGGTGCGTTAGATGAGATGGAAAGATACAAGAATGATACAAGCTTAAATTCATTACCACAAGTAAGAACACTTCAGCTATTATTTTAAGCCAAGGCTCGTGGTTATAAATATTATTGATATCGTTTTGAGACTAAATATTAGATAAATAAATTATTGTTTAAAAACAAGTAAAACACGCTTTAATAGTAAACCGAAATAAAAAGTAGAAAATATTTTTTACTTATGAACAGTAACTTTCTTTCAGACATTGCAAGATTGTACGAGATTACATAGGTGATGCAAGAATGTACACTTAATGGTTAGAAATGCCAAATGTTAAATTAATATTATCGCTCTCATCCTACGCAGTAGATGGTGTTCGGACTGCTAGTTGTGTTTGATCTTGAAATTGCAATTGCGGACTTAAAAATTCAAAAAATTCCCCACTAAATAAAATTTAGTATTAACCTAAGTGTCATTCGCACAAGCACATTGATTCGATATTAACGACGATCATGTCATTCTGTTGATGACTTAAACTGTAATTAAGCCCGATGATAACCTATTTTAATAGATTTATTATTAGCATGTTTATTTTTCTTATTTAAGAATATTATTTATTTTTTTATAATTTATTTTATAATAATTTCATTCCATTATACCACATTTCATAACTTTTATTACACATATTATACATACACATAGAGTGAAATGGATTACCAAATGATATTAAACAACAAGTTTATATATTTACCATACTGTTTTTAACAAGTTACCTGTTTAGATTTTGATACCAAAAATTATCATTACCATAATAGACCATGTAACTAAAAAATGTTACAATATTCTTACAGTAAAAGGAAACACAATCTTTTTTTTTCATAAGTTTTGTAATAATTTTTCTACCTGCCTGAGAATTTTCAGCTTTATGGAGTACAGTTCACAGTTATTGTGAATTCCGAAAAAAATAGGCATTTCGCACAAACCCAATTTATATAAGTGTGTAAAAAATACATACATGCATTTTGGGGTAAAACACACATATGCTTCGGTTTTTAAAATCTACCAAAATAAAGACTACCAATACGGATTCATGCGTTGCGGGTTCCGTATAGACGATGTGTATGGAATTTGATGTCATATAAATTGCGGGAAGAGAAGAAGGAACTGGTTGGATTCTAGCGTTATAATCGCATCTGATAAATTGTAAACAAAAAATAAAATTACCGTGAACCGAACCGCAAATAAACAGACCACACACAGTTTACTACTGCCATTATATGAAAAACTCAAAATCTCGTAATCAATTATGGACCTACTATTGGATCCTGGATATGGTTATTATACTGATGATGTGATGTTCTAAGACGAAACATATATTTGTCATTTATTAATGTGGATGATTGGCTAAAATATTACTAACATTTGTTACGGCGTTAGATATCTGTCGAATCTCTCAAATCATAATACAATTTCGTGGATTGAAATTTGTAATGAAAGAACAAATTCGAGGGTCAATATTGAATAGCATGTTGCATATTATAATGCACGTTGCAACCAAGCGTCTGACCATGCGACGAAGTGGCACCCAAAGCCGCCTCTTAAGGGTTAGATATTTTTATTACTATTCACTTAGAATCCATACCGTCGTAACATAATTATACTTATGAAAATATCAATGCGTAAGTTTCTTTGGAATAAATGGACATCTTAAGTTGAGTAATAAATTTCGCTCTCTATATGATTAATTTTAAAACTTTTTAATTATTACCTAACACTATAAAAATCCATGGATTATGTCTGTACACATTAGGGTGGGTCATTTAAGTATGAAGGAAAAAAATTACAGTCTTTTTTCGAGCACACTGATAAAACGGTGCTAAATGGTAAGTATAAACAGACTGTGAAGTTTGCTAGTAATCGGAACGAATCTTCTGCCTCCAGTTTTATGTGAAAATAGTCAAAAAATGTGTTTTGAATGTATGGTGAAAAAAGGTACAATGGTTAAGAATATTTATGAATAAAAGTCTCAAATCAATAGTACTTATGTGTATTAAAGATAAGCTAACATTACAAATATTTATCACAAACGAAAAAATTAAAAAAAAAAACAATACAGTGGAAAGATAAATTACTGGCAAAATCCTTTTTACTGACAAATTTCAGCATTGATTTTCTCGTATTTAACTAGATTTTGATGAATCCTTCTCTTGGTATTATATTACATAAAGTAGCAGAAGCTTCAGTCACTGCTTTGACTACTCTTTCTACTGCTTGTGTGTGACAAGGGAGGTGTAATAAATTTAGTTCTCTTTCTCCTTTTGTTTAATAAAAACCCCTAGGTTTTCTTCAGTTACAGATTTTAAAATCGGTACCTCAATGATCTTTTCTTGCCAATCCAATAGATCATAATATGCTGATGCGATGAACTTTATCTTTGGTAACTGAAATATACGCCATTTTTTTGGTGTTGCTGATCTAGCGAAATTCGACGGACATTTCACGAATTCACGAACGTGCTGCACACTGCAAGCAGTAAGTTTTCAGGGTCTCTTTAAATAACTGGATCAACAACAGCTTTCAAAGTTGTTGGTAAATATCCGGTACGTTCGATAAATTTAAACAAATGTCGTGGTCCATCCTTACAGCTGGAGTGTGTTTTTATAGAAAACCATACCGGAGCGTAAACCTTGACAGTGTATGTTGCCAGAGTCATTAAATTTGCAGAAAGAGTCTCTAAAGTAACATATAATCTAATAACCCTATTGGCACTAGTCAGCCATCGGCAATGGGATATATTTTCTGATGATTCGTTTGCTAAGTTGCTAGGAAATTTGCCTGTTGAAGTTGCTTGAACTATTTTGTACAAGTGTTTCTGGTCTGTACTAATATTTACAGCTAAAAGCTCCGGTAAGTTCGTCGAAATAGGGTGAAATTTGGTTATAGATCGCTTTTCACAGTTTTCAAGATCTTTGTCAATTGACCTTGAAAATGTTTGTGGTCCAGACGTACTGCCATCAGTATATTGAAATAGGTGTCTCAATGGGAGGTCATTCATATGCAATAGACAAATAATCCATTGTAAGGGACGATTCAATCTTTTTTCTAGCATCCATATAACTCCGCCATATTTACCAATATTTACATTGGTGCCGTCATATTTGATTGCAATCAAATTTCTATACGTTTTGCAATGTCTGAAGCAGTTGTAACGTAACCTATAAACTTCGAGTCAGGTTCTTATATCAAAGAAATATGCTCTTCAAGAATGCGTCGTCTATACTTTTTTCCATCTTTTTAGAAATAGTCATGGTTTGGTCTTTTTTCCATTGAAATATAATACCGGTATTTCAGACTCAGCTTGTTTTGAAACTATATAACATCTCTAGTTTTGTTTTTCCCATCGAAGTTTATTTTTTTTTATTACCTGTGAACTCGACGCATGCAGAACTACTGATGCAATACCGGCTTCTACCCTGTCTGACACTCCAAATCTATCGCATGTTTTTGACAGTAACATATAATCAACTGCAGTTGTAGTCCTCTTCAACTCAGAACTTGAAGCCTACAACTGAACTTGGGTTGGTTTTTCACAATCAGACTGGGCGAATTTGAATTCAGATGAGCTAGTGAACTTTTCTGTACATATTTTTACTACTTTTGGTTGTTTATTTGTAGATTTCTCTCTTAAAAACTTTCTTTAGAGTTGTAACAAATCGCCAAACTCATCCTTCATCATGCGTCTGTTCCTAAAGTCTGTCTTTCGAAACAACCGATAACCATCAAACAAAACCCATTGAAATTCCTCCAACTTTTTTTCAGGTATTTTTGGGTGAAACTTAAGAAGGTTTTTGTACTTTAAATAATATGATTGTAACATTATCTTCATTCGTTTTGGTTCTACTGTAGGAATAAAAAAACTTAACTAGAAATATACTATACTAATAAACTATATTTAAAATCGAATGTTAATAACTTTAAAAATTATCGAAAATATTACGTTAAGTCTACTTTTTCAAAAATTTCTTTTACAATCCGGAAGTAATTAGACATAAAATAATGAAATAAACCCTAAAATATAAATTAGGTAAGCCGTTTCTGCACCTTTGTATTATCGCTGAGCCTTTTTAAAAAACGAAAAATAAAATTTTGACCTCCCCTAGGACACATCTTTTTGTTATCAAATTTTGTATATACAAATGTCATGCGACGACTCACTGGACCCTAATCTTCCAACGTCGACAGTCCATCGTTCCGGCTGTCGTCCGTTCAACGACGCAAATGCCAATTAAAATGTACAATAGCAAAAGTGTCCGTTTGTTGTCTCCGAACCAACAGCTGTTAGAATTGTAATGAAATTTTGACAGAGGTAGATTATCTTTTAAAATATGAGTGAACATTTTTTACAAGGAAAATATAAATATACGAAAAATGAAAACGTTCTAAGGGAGGACTGACATTGGCATCAAGACTGACATTAAAATAAAAAGCACGATCAGGACCGAAGGCAATGATTGGGAAGTTTTCATTAAGCCCAGCGAAGCTGGACTTAAACGTGTAATTCAAAAATCTCTGTAACTGTAATTGAACCGAATAAAAAATGTTAGATCATGGACGGAACTATTTAATAATGATTTTAGGCACGGAAGTTTTTTTTTTGAGTTAAATTAATTTGGCCCGGCAGACGTTCTAAACTTTACGGAATAAGACTTATAGGTTTTCTGTTTTTCCAATTTTGTATCAGTTTTGTAAATATTTTAATTTTACTTTTTTGTTGACTGCTATTATTTTTTTTTGTTGACTACACTTGAAAACATTGTATAAATATAAATCACGTCGGTATGTAATATGAAATTTAATAACAACCCAACTACTGAGGCATCCCTTGGGTACATATTGTGCTATATTTATTGGTACTAAACCAAAGTATATTGTAAATATAAGCCATTTTAATCTATTAATACGGAATTTGTAGGGTGATTTGACTACAGCGCCATCTATCTGATCTTAATGTAGCTATAAACCATCATCTCAACAAAACAAGTGTGAATGTAGACTCGATCGATCAAGATCTTTTATTACTCTGCATACATACGAAGGCAGCTATTTATGTATCCGGAATTAACCACATGCAATAAAATATTTAAAAAATAATTTTAACATTTAAAAATGGAACTCCTTGGCTATACAAAACAGTTTATTTCATGTAACTATCAATTGTTTTGACATTGTGGCGTCATTTTAAATTTTTGCGTGTCTTTATCACCGTGGATTTAATTTGTGAAAATTTTCGTGCGATGATTTATTACGATTTTCGGTGTTGGATAATTCAAAAACAGTGCATCCATCAACTCATTTCGATTTTTGAGGATGAACTACCATTGAAAACCACTGTGTATCACTTGACTTAGTGACTTTAATCATAGGTGGGGTCATGGACGAAATTCAAGAAGATCGCCCTAAATCAGTTGTACCACAAAATATCGATGCTATGCGGAAACTAATAATGCAAGATCGTCATGTTACATATTGCAAGTGCAAGGCGGCCCTGGGCATAAATATGATGACCATGCATAAGATATTACACGAAAATTTGGCTGTAAAAACAATTGTTCGCGTTACATTCCGCACAACTTAAGCATTGGACAAAAACAGGCTCGTGTCGATTGATGCAAAAAAATGATATAAAAATACAATCGTGGTGCGTCCAAAGCTGTTTGTAATATCTACACACTAATCTTGGATCTGTCCATATGATTGCGAAACTAAACAACAGTCGAAGGTGCGGGAGTTCCAAGATAAGCGAACCCAACAAAAGTTATTTGCGCCAAAAGCACTTTGAAGCAAATGGTTGCTTGTTTTTTGGGGTGACATGTGTTTCAGTACCACTAGAGAATCGTAAAACGGAGTGGTACACGACCATTTGTTTGCCAGAAATCTTTGAAGAAATAAGAAAGAACAACCGACAACGCAGAATCATTCTTCATCATGACAATGCTAGCTGTCACACGTCAGCCGAAACAATTCGGTTTTTGGAAGTTCAAAAGATCGAATTGACGGGTCACCTGCCGTACAGCTCCGATTTGGAACCAACGATTTCTATTTATTCCCAAGCATAAAGAATAAGTTACCTGGTCAACGTTTTTCGAACCGCGAAGAGGGCGTTGATGCGTTTTGGATATACCTTAATCATAATGAAAAAATTGCAATAAAAATTGGTTTTCAGCGTACTTAAAAGTACATCGATCATCATTGAGAATATATATAAAAGCAATAAAACCATATTAAATGATAGATGTTTGTTTTTTTTTTATCTTCTGGACATATAAATGGCATCCCTCGTGCTAGTTGTTAGTCATCCGGCTCGCTAGGTTCAAATTAAAGTTTTGAATTAATTGTATTTTTGTGATTCAAATCTGCCCGCAGTTTCAAATATACACACATTCACACATCCCCAGAGTTCACAAACCTCACACGTACATACTCACACACCTCCGCACCCCGCCACATCCACACTCAACATATCTAAATCTAAAAATCATATACTCCCGCACCATCACACCGCCGCACACCCACACCCGCACACTCACTGTAAAACACACATAGTTACATAATAATAATGATAGCCTCTATTCAACGTGAATATTTTCTTAAATTAAATTTACCCTAGATTATTCACAATGATAACTGTCTGTTTGCGTTTTGGTAAAGGTTTTACCCAACTGTCTCCGTTTCTCCCTGTTTATAGTTTTTCTGGTCTATGTGTCACCTGGTACACAGCTTTTGTCCTGTCAACGCATCTTCTGAATGGCCTGCCTCGATTGCTTTTCTCATCTCTTATGAACTAGTACAGCATATAATTAATTGACTTTGCCTATTTATCTGTTCCCCTAATTATGTGTCCTGTCCATCCCTACTTAAGCTTTCTGATAGGTGTAACAACACCTTTCATTCTCGTTTGTTCTCTTATAGTTGCAGTTCTTATTTGCTCTGATAATCTTTTTCCCATCATGCTATTTCTTATAGCTTTTTGACACGTTTCTAATTTTCCTAGATGAGTTTTGGTGGTGAATTTCTTAGGTGATGTTTGACTCCAGCATATAAGGATAGACAATATAAATATATCAAAGAGTTTGCTTTTTATTTTCTATGCCAATTTTTTTTTTATTTTTCATAACTCCTTTAAACTTCAGTACTGTTTTCACGCATTTCATATGCGGTTTCTCTTCTGGGGTTAGGTTCTTCGGTGAAATTCATTGGCCTAAATAGACTTATTCGTTTACATGTTCAATTATGCTGCTGTTGATACATATTAATTTTTGATTTCCATTCGTCATTACTTTAGTCTAATATTTGTTCATAGTTAGTTTCATATTTGAATTCATTCTGTATAGGTCATCGAACATTGTGTTCGTCATACAATGTCGAGAAGATTATCAAGTCATCTGCAAATTTTAAATGTGACAATATGTCTCCGTTAATTTCTATTCCACATTATTCCCAATACAATTGACGAAAAGTGTCTTCCATAATCGCTGTAAAGAACTTAGATGATATTGTAGAAGTTAAGCTAGGAGTAGGTGGTATGTGAGGCATCCAGCCTCCGTGCTTACACAAATAAGCGCGGTTTGCGTTTGCGTTCGATTCAAAAGTTGATGACGAAAGTACAATAGAATAATAGAATCCAAGCTCGCAAAATATAAGAGAAGTATTAGTGAGTGTGAGGAAAGGAAAAGTAGACGAGGGCTCATGCCGTAGTGCACAAGCATAAGTAATAGAATAGAAAGACCGTACTGAAATTCTTAAGGAGAGAGACATTGAAGAACCGATCAATAAATATCGGTCCTCTACTAATCTTTTATTTAAGTTACTAAATTCCTGGATATCATCAAAAATCCAGAAGAATACTCCACACCCCCAGATCTACACTCCACAATATTGAATCGCCCTGACGCCCCCCTCTCCCTGTTTCTATTTAATTTTCTTCTTTCTCTAGTGTTTGATTTTAGCTTCGATGTTTATGTAAACATTCAGTATCCAAATGTATTTATTTTCGACAGCTTGCTATTTAAGTGCTTGCCAGATCGTCTCGTATTCCAGCGAATTGAAATGCTTGCTGTAATGTAAAATAAACAGGAGTAAAGAGTTATTTTATATTCTTGGCATTTTTCAAAAATTTGCTACACTACATTATGTGATCTAAAATTGAGAAACCATTTCTGAAACCGGCTTGTTCCCTTGGTTCATTCTCATCAAGGGTCTTAGTCATTCTGTTTAAAATTATTTTAGAGAAAATTTTATTTATAGTAATACTGATTATTGGATGCATTACGGTAGACGACATCTAACGTTGTGTAGTTAAATAACTACACAATGCCTTATCCAAAAATAAACAAAAATAATTAGATGTACTAAAAAAAAATTTTTTTTGGTAATTCTAGAATTTAGTGTTCCAACTTTTATATAAAAAAACATTTATACTTTTATAATTTTCATTTTCTTTTAATTCAGCATACAGTCTGATTATTATTTAAAAACAAACAAACGTCAAAAATATCTTAATGTTTTGCTGTAGTACTTGAAAAACATTTAAACCTGTTCAATTTTTTATCAAGTACTTCAACGAAAATGTTAATTTATTTATAAAAAGTTAATAATGACAAAACGTGTAGAACAAAGCAAAAACATTTCTATTTATCTGGCTATGTAACAAGGTACAAATATTTAGTGTCACTTGCATTATTACTGGAAAAAAAAAAACGCGTGGCACTCGGGGACTGCCGCGGTAAAGCAATTTCATAGCATTTTTTATTAACTTATGCAATTATATTATTTATTTATCCAGTATTTTTTTTCTTTGAAATGAATTCAAGTTTTTCATCACTTTCTTCATTAATAAATGCACTTTGTTTATTCATATTTAAAACACTTTATACACAAATTTTACGTGTATAGCTTATTCACCAGCAACTGCTATTCACTGTTGTACATAGGTACACCTATGTATACATATATACCTACATGTATACTTACGGGGCTCATGCGGTGAGTGCGGCATTATAAAGATATGATAGATACACCTATACTTCCGATATGGGAGCAGCTCATCTCAATCCGTGCACGAGCTTCGTACAGTCGTACCATATTCATACACGTTAAGCGAACGCTCGGCCGTGCTACATGGTAGGCGGAGTGGGGGGTGTTAGATTTTATTTTCGTTACGAAATTTCTTGATTTGGTCGTCGCGCTCAAAGTCCGCGATAAAAGCTATGCAATAGCTTAAAAAAACTAATAATTAAGGCTGGCAGTGTGTTCCGAGAATCGGTCGTTCACGATCATTTTTCATTATTTGTTTTAGAAACGAACGTGAATGTTTTTACTAAATCATGCGTGACTGGAATGGCTATGCTGTGCCTTCAAAGAGATGGAAACTCGTTATCTGCGCACGCCTGCGCTTTTAATCATTATAGTGTCATAAACGCGAATGCACGTGTTGTATGCAGTATCTACTAAGGAGTTTGAAATTTTTTTCAATTTTGAAATGGCAGGAGAGCAGGCAAGACGAAGAGATCGTCCAGGAAAACATTTTCGAGTGAAGATTATGTTGATATTTTTTATTTGTATGGACAATTTAATGGCGACGCTGCGGCTGCTCGCCGTGAATACATTTGTTGTTTTCCTACTCGTCGGCTACCCCGTGTTAGCGTGCTTAGTGCAGGGTATCGGCGAGTTTCAGAAACTAGAACTGTGCAACGACTACTAGGTGACGTTGACATACTCCTTGTTCATCACGCAGAGGAACGAGAAGAAATTCTTCGTCATTTTGAAGAAGATCCGATGATATCAACAAACGCATTTGCGAATCGGCTCGGCATGTCACAGTGGAAAGTGTGGTTTATTGTACACTAGGGTGGTCCTTATTTGTTCACAATTTTTTTTTTAATGTTGGGGCACTCTCGTAAAGTGATATAGGCTAAGAAAGAAACATGATATTTTTTGGAATTTATTATTAATATTTAGGGGTCGCGACGGGACTTTTAAAACGGGAAACTAAAAAGTAAAGACTTTTTTTACAAATTACCACATTTATTCATAGCAGTGGAAACAAAAAGAAATTAAATGTCAAATTATTTAAATAGTCAAGTTAAAACATAAAATAAACAAGTCAATTTAAAAATAACTTAACAAGAGTTGATTTTTTAGAGTCGGGATATTTTTTTCTAAATTCTTTGACAATCAAAAGTAGATATTGCTTTTGCTCTTCATTAAAGGTGATCAACTTATTAAATTCTTCCATTAATGCAACACCACGTCCTGCAATATCATTGACTACTCTCATTAACCGCACTATGTCTCTTCCGGCTTTATACTCCTCATCGGCTGGCCAGTCAGCATTAACTTTGAGAGTGGTTAAAAGCGAATTAAGATGAAGAATGCGCATTTGTTTACGCAATAGGCATGCATGACCGCATGTGACATTAAAAGGTTGGGAGTACATCTTTTTTTTTTTTAACACTCCTTACGCCTTTCTGGATGTAACTGTCTGAATTTTTCTGAACATGTGCCTAGTCGGCATGAAATATACGTAAATATAACAATATAACTATTAGCAGACAAAGATAAACAAACAGTTAACATTTGCTAAGATGTTCGATATCTGTCAATCCTCTCGAATCAATATTCAATTCTTTGGATAGAGATTCGTGGCAGAAGAACAAATTTGAAAGTCAGCTCTGGGTTGCATGCTACATGCATGTTGCAAGCAAGCGTGCAATAGGGGCTCTCTCATATAGCAAAAATTATAAATTAATAAATAAAGTTTATATGAATATCTGATTTTATTTTATTTTCTGGAAAATCTGTCTCCCTTAAAGTTCTACTCAATACGTTGTATCTCTTAAAAAGCTACTTGACTTTATTGCTGATCAGTTTTTCCCGTACTTATGAGAGGGAGACTAAAAATTATATCTTGTTGGATGACCAGACAGATGGAGATGGTTTCGCGTTGTTCTCCACGTTTTATCATTATTAAATTATTATTAATAAATTAAACTTTTTGATAAAGAACTTTAGAAACATTTAACAGTTTCAAGTGTTTTTCAAGTACTCCATCAACACGTTCAAATATTTTAGATGATTTGTTGTTCTTAAGTAAATATCAGATTATCTTCCGAAGAAAAAAAAAAAAAGAAAAATTATAAATATATTTATAATTTTTTTTATTACTCTTTGAATATGAAATTATACTACTACCAAAAATATTTTTTTTTTCGAATATTTCAAAAAGCAGTTAGTTTTTAGGTTGCTTGTGTTGTGTAGTTAAATTAATTGTTTATTAGCTCTATTATACAGTCTCCACAGGAATAGAACCAATAACCAATAATCCTGTATGTTTGATATTATATTAATAGGCCTATAATTATTAATGTTGTTTTTGTCTCCATTCTCATGAAGTAAAATTATAACTTAGGTGGTTCATTAGTGTAATATTAACTCGCATTGCAGCATCTCGTTAAACACATGTATGAGGTTAAGTACGAAAAGTTTTTTATTTTCAATTAGCAGCTCATTGCTGACCCCGTCCGAGCCAGAAGCATTTTGTTTTTTTCACCGCATTGTCACTTCTGTCAATAGTATTTCTGATACTTCTCCTCCTGTAAAGTCTGTTAATTAATTAATTGATTAATTAATGGTCTACATTGAATGCAGGTTTCCTAAAGAGTTGGTTGCTATTGAAACAATTTCTCTACGTCATTTTTCACATTTGTTATTCAAAACTGTGTGATGTTGGATATTCAATCTCTTTTTACTCTAAGTTACTTGATTGCTTTTTTGGATCTAGTTTTATGGATACATTTTTCCAATATTCCTGGCGTGTATCTTTGACGATCTTTTCCCATATATGACTTAATTTCTTTACTTTTCTGAGTTTTATTTCTTCTTACGCTTCTTGTCTTTTTAGCTATATTTATTAATCAAGCCCCAGTTTTCATTAATTCTTTTGTTTTGTTTGTTATCAACTTAAACATCTTCTGTTTGTTTTTCTCGTTTAGGTCTTTAGTATTTAAAAAGCTCTTGTGACTTATGTATTTATTTTGAATATTTAAATGTTTCTGTATCTTCTATGAAATCTCCCAGCTTTTCTTTAATAATCAATATTCACCAGTGTTGTAATGCTAGCTTTTTCTTTACCTTGAAAGGGTTTTTTTTTTTTTATTTTAGGCATATTAACATTTAGTTGTGCTCTCATCATGGTTGCTACTTAAATTGAAATTGTTCACGACTCTACAATCTTGGAAGTTTTTACTTTTATTAGTTATAATCTCATTTTTGTATCGTCCGTCTAGATATATCCTTGTCTACCTATTATTGTTGCGTCTTTCGTATAAGTTTTTAAGTAATTTTACATTGATCTTAATGCGAATTTCATGAATTTATCGCCAATTCTTGTTCTCCTTCCTAACAATAAGGGTCCAATATCGTATATTCCCCGTCTCCTCTGCTTCTTGTTCTAACATTGAAATCCCCTATGACTACTGTGGGTATGGTCTCTAATTGAGTCTGCTTATATAGAATAGAAGGAGTAAATTTTTGTGTTAATGAATAGTTCGATTGGAAAATAGATTTGTATGATTGATCACGTTTCATCATAGGGTTGTAGTTTCAAGTTCAGTGTTAAGATGCGCTCCGATACGCCGATGAATTCGTATCGACATTCGAATATCCATCAAAGAACCTGTTCCAAATGGACCTGGTGTAAATAAAAACACCATGGTCCTTTATGTTCTCCCTTTTGTCTTGTACTTCACTTAATCTCATTATTGACTAATATTTGTTTTTCAATATTAAAATCAGTTCAGCCAAACTGTCATTAGTTCTTACAGAAAGAGAATGTTGTACATCGAGATGTGTAATATCGTTTTACCATTTTAGCGAATTGTTTTAGGAAGCTTTTGTGCTTGAGGTTGTAGTGAGTCATTTAGAGGATAGTAGTCTTTTTCTACCACGGTGACAAGTCGGCTTGAGGTATTTTTTACAAAGTGTTCTTTTAGATGCTAATTCATTGTTTATAGCGTTTATAGTCTTCCGGTTTCTGGTGTTCATGGCATTTACAAAGTTATTGGGATTTGTGACATTCAAGCTGACCGTCTACGTTCAATATAGCATAGTGTGTTTGGTTTAATAATTTCTTTTGGAGTAGTTCTGGGGGGTGGGTTGGCCGATTGCTTGAAATGTTGACTTTCTTTGTTGACTAGCAGATTAGAGTCTCATCAAAGCCTATTTTTTTGTTGACTAGCAGAACCACTAAACCTACCGAACCTAAGGCACCTATCCATAAATATAATAAACAAACGCAGGCAACCCTTTAAAAGGCTCTCATGGGATGTGTTAAATTATAACTGCGGTTATAAAACGAAAGAAATACATGTTACTTTAAGTATTGTAAGTATATTTTTTGGTTTTAAAGAAATTAGTTAATCTGAATAAGATCAAGTTTTTATTCATATTATGTACGTGTTCTATCGAAAGTTTCAATATTTGGCCTAGATGGATATCATATTTGTTTTATTTCAAATTTCCGTCTACAATTAAAATGAAACAACTGTCTTAAAGCATTTGAATGAGAAGTAAGAGATTTATATAAGAAAATATGTTTTGGTTATTATAGTTTTATATGATCTCGCAGTTCCATGTATCTTTTGGCTTGAAGAAATCTTCTCCACTAAGGCATCACTGTTAGAAAAGATTTTTTTTTTCATTGCTCTGTGTACATTGTATCTATTATTTTGTCCATACTGTGTAATCTGTATATGTGAAAATACATATAGTCTAGGTAACAAGTTGTAAATAGTGAAAAATAGAGATACTGGTTCTAAAAATATATGCGACAGCTCATTTGATCCGGATTAATATTTAGAAAAATGTATCGAAAGCGTTTATTAGCACATAAAAAAGTGCAAAAGTTATAAACAAAGATGGAAAAAGAAGGTATTTCGTTTTTCGCCGATATCTCGTAAACTAATAATATTTAGGAAATTTGAAAAAAAGATCCTTAAAGAAGAGGAAGTTTGCTAGAAAAAAACCTTTAGCTTCCGGAACTCTATCTTCATTATTTATAATTTAAATTTAACGCTGTAAAGGAGTTTCCGTGCGGCATTTTAAGGTAGCGCGCGCGGCGTTAAAATCGAGTGCGTCACACTAAAGAATTTTTTAAAGTATTCAGGACATTTCAAAGAATTCATTGCCGTTAGAAACTTAGTTTAAAGTCTTGTAACGGCGTTGAAGTCTCTTGCAATGGCAACGGCGTTGATGAATTCGGTGAACTCAATATTTCTCGCTTCATCTTTTCTCGATTTATATTTTGCGGTTTTTCACCGCCAGTTTATCATATTTTACATATGCTGTGTTGCTCTTCTTTCCCTCCTCCACTTGTGACCGCAGCTGCTTTCGTTCCTCTAGTACATCCTTCGAATAGTCTTCCTCTACGTACATGTCCCTTCCTCTACAAATATGTACCTATTTACTGGCAACTTAGATTTATTTCCCAGTATTGTGTGCTTCTTCCAAACAGTTGACATGAAGACTACGGCGGGTGGATTTCATTATCGGATTTATGAGCGATACTACAAATATTAGTAATTTCTTTACTTTCTAAATATATTTTCATTTCTATGACATTTTCCTTTATGCGATTTATTGATCCATTGTATTTCTTTTTTGTTCCCGTGCAAATATTTTTTTGTAAGCTTATTATTTTCTTTGGTAAGTATTTTTATTTCCTCGTCCAACGTCTCAATATTTCTATTTTTTGTTGTTGAGTCCGCTATAAATATTGTTTGTTGATTCAATTTCTCATCCAGTGTTAATAATAACACTTTATACTTCTTTAAATTTTATTTGTTATAAGGATAACTTTATTCCTAACTATGGTAACACTAATTAGTAGTTTTGACGTTGTTATTGATAACATTACAGCTTTTAATTTCCATTATTGATTGAATTGGTAGTACTGTACTGCTATGAATATATGAACTGCACTTTTAAGTTGTGTTTTATTAATCTGTTTTCTCAGCAAAATGTAGAAATTACATTTTGTTTATTTCGTGGCTGTGATGTTTTGTGTCTTTTTTTATGGATTATCATGGCGATACACTTGTGTAACACTATTTTGCACTGATATTCGTTATACTTCGCAGAGCTTCTTGACGTACCTGTTTACGATACAGCCGCCGGAACCGGCATCTTAGAAAAATTATATACTTAGAAACAAATGAATATGGCTACCAAAGAAATAAAAAGATGAAGTTTAAAAATATTTTGTGGTATGAATGGTTTTTGGTGTAATTTGTTTGTGGAAATTGTATAACTATAGCATAGAATTTGAGCAATTACATGTTCTTATTGTTTATCCATTTTCATCAAGATCGATAAAATCGTTCTTGTCATAAAAGAACATACAGATAGACAGAAAGATATATTTATTGCTATAGTGAGAGTAAAAGCACGAAGAAAAGGTTCATTATTCGATGTCGATGCAAAGTAAGACTAGTATCCACATATATAGTTCACATTGGCTAATTGGTTAGGTGCAAGGCGAGTTTGAGAGTTTTATATGAATTCCTCCGAGAATAATTTAAATACAATATTTTCGAAAGAACGAAAAGAAAAAAACACTTTTTGAAATAAATTTTGTGCGGAAACGAATATTATTATATGTCCATATCAATCATGGGGTCTTTTTCCTTTTTTCTTTTCTTAATTATCGAATAATTATTTTTTAAACAATAAACGGTTACAATATTTCGCAATCTTACTTTGCTTGAATTATACGTTTTTTTTTTTAACTTAAACACTTTCCGAAGAAAAAGAAATATAATAATTATTGACGTAATTCTATATTTTAATCAAATCTTTGGGCATATTTAGGTTTGGATCTTTAGCTAAGGCTCGACCCGAGTTCTAATCTCCCAGGAATACAATAAAGACTTGGGGCAAAACAAGCAATGTTTTATTAAAGTGTAATTTCCCTAGGCTACACGAAGAAACAAATAAGAGGACACTTTGTCCAATCCTCCTTGCCTTATGTTATAATTACACACCATGTAGCTTTATTCGACAAACACGGTGTTCTTTGAAATTAGTTAAAAGAAAACGCACGTTGTTTCTTCTGATGACGTCGATGATTCTTCACTAAATTAGTAGAGACGCTTGCCCGCAACATGCATTAACATGCTGCATGCAACCTACAGCTGATCATCAAATCCTGTTCTCCCAATACGAATCCCTATCCAAAGCAATGAATATTGATTCAAGAGGATTGATGGATATCGAACACCTAAGGAAGTATAGTTTATTTATCTTAGTACACCACTATTTATATTGTTATTTCTATGTACGCTTCATGCGAACCAAGCACATCCTCAGGAAAATGCAGACAGTCACATCTACCAGGGCGTAAGGAGTATTAAAAACAACCGACAGATGCGCTCCCAACTTTCTTACACAATGTAACATTAGCCTCTGCTAATTCAAGAAGATCTCTATCTTCTCGAATTCCTCCAATCGTTTGAGATGACGTTCTGTCCACTCTCGTCCCGAAAACAACTTAACGATTGTTGTTGGAATTGGTGAAGGGAGTTATTTCTTTTCAATACTTTATTTATCGTCGACCAGCAGAAGATTTCTATGTCTCGCAGATTTTTTCGTAATTTCTAGCGGTAAAATAGCAGACTACCACTAGTATCACTCTAGTTTTTCGCACTCGCGTAGATATTATACGTAATTTCTTATTTTATACGAGGAGAAAACCGAAAAGTAAGCGATTCGAATCCAGTTATTTATGAAACACTTCAATGTCGAAATAACCGGCCATCAAAGCTAGCCCGGAAATTAATCGATATATAGAATAAACCATGCGTAAATAAAAATACAGTGTTATGAAGCCAACATTTTATTTCATTTTCGGAAGTGATTTCACATTGCGTGATATATATATTTATAGGCACACTTTCTTACAATATACATAACTTCGCTTAATAAAAAAAATACATTTGCTCTTCGTTGTATAATGAAAACACAATCGATTTATGTTATCTATAAACTTGTCAAATGAACAAGTTTTAATAAATAAATAATATAAAAAGCGCAATACCTTACTTGTTAATATATACAAGGGATTTACAGTGCTTCATTTGCCCAGTTGCGTCTTCAAAATTGACATGTAACTTGTGTTTAAAATTCATAGCGCAAGCTAATAAATACATGTGGTTTAGAGTGGAAAGTTATGAAATATATTTTAAATCGTATTTCATGTAATACAATACAATGTGAGAACTCCACTTAATATTCGATGGTGAATATTTTTGAAATGTTAAATTGTATGTGAACATTTGTATGAATACTGAGACATTAAATTGTGTTAGTGACTAAGTATCATCAAATAAATAATTCTCAAGTAATGTTCTAATCATTTATAAAAACTGCAACATTCATTACGCAAAAATTTTTTTCCGAATTTATTTATCCCACTGTTAAGCATACCTTCTCATATTTTTTTTATTTCAGACTGATAGGCTTACGCCTTCATTACTTAAAATTTAATTTATTGATATTTATGTAAAAAACGTAAATATATTAAATTTTTAAGAATAAAAATTTTGTTGTAAAAAGGGTTAGCTATTAGAAGTTTCATATTATACGACGCCATTTCTTCGACGTGTTTGAATGGAAATCACTTATATATTAAAAAACGGAAACTACTCGATTTAGGCAGTGATAGAGAAATTGTACAAGTTACGTTCGCTAATTGTTTTATATTTTTTTTATGTTTCAAATTTGGCAACAATCCCACTAAAAACAAAAAAAGTGCCTCAAGAAATGCGTATTTTGAAGAACTTAATTAGACCACGCTAAATTGAAACCAGTACATTTTGTTAATTAATCGTAATTCGAACAATTCATTGCGACGTTGTATATATATTTATAAAAAATATTATAACTATTCACAATATACCGATATAAATGAAACAATAAACGTATTATAAATAAATTATGAATACATTAAAAAGCGAATATATAAAAGTGACGTTTGTAGGGTCAGATGTTCTGAAAGCACTTTTTAAAACTGCTACGTCTAAGTTTTATTACGTTAAAATACACAGAAATATTTTTTGCCTTTTGTACGAAACTACAAAGAAGTGGAAAATGTTATCAGAATCACTTCAGTGTTTATATGTTTGTCTGTCTGTCTGCCACAGCCGAGATACGGCTTAACTTTTGAAATCTTAAGGTCGGAACAGTTGTGTTTAACGAAAGCCGCGAAGCGTATTTAATTTACAGCAATGGCGATCGCTGAAACGGAAGTCAAACAGTGTCGAAATGTCGAAAATGGTGTATAATTTAAAGTGAGGGTGTTGTATATAAACAGTTTGTCGAATGCTTGGTAGATAAACTTGAATATTTTACGTACATTAAAATTCATCTAATATCATTAGTCGCACAATTGTCGAGTGACCTCCAAAACATTTGCGGCGTGCAAACACCGGCGGTAAGACTTGTATTTCAGGGGTAGTCGTTAAATTTTTGTAACACGCATTACTTTTTTCTTTTATCGAAATGATAACACTCCTTGGCAGGTCCTCTTATCAAAGATGTATTGTCGAATAATACCATATATAAAATTTGTTTCACTTATTTCTATGTGTTGAAATTATAAAAAAATATATCAGATTATAATAAACGGAATCAATTGGGAGAGTTCAATATTGTGCCTAACCGGATTCATTTTCTTTATATTATGACATATAAAACAAGTTGTGTCAATTGAATAAGTGACAAATCATTTTTCTTTTAATTCGACTGATCATTTCGATCAATGTTTGCTTGTTTTGTAAGCCTGAAGCTTAATTTATTTATAGATATTTATCAATACATGAAATAATAGGACCTGTTTCACCATTAGCCAGTAAACTGTCAAGTTGACATGTGTCAGTTATTTTTTAATGGTGAAGTATACTTGTTAATAACTCGTGTCACGTCCGTCAAATCTAATAAGTAACTTTATTTGCTACATATTTACGGGAAATTTAAGTAAGTGTTGCTTATATTTACACATAATAATACTGATAATTAATTTCTTGTGAATATTAGCCAAGTGCATATTTTTTTTTAAACTATAATCGCATAATAAGCAACACCAGGTCTTTTCATTGAAAACAAAGCTTATTCTGAATTCATATGGCGACAATCACATATTTATTTAATAGGTCAGCATAATTATGTACGTGGCTATGATGCAGGAAGCAAACCATCATATGCTGTTATGGCAAATTTATATGAAATCGGACAATAGGACTCAATTTCAAAGCGGGAGACGACAAGCCTATCATATGTCATTTTATTGACCATTTACTGTGTAATTAGACCTTTAAAAGGTAGACTAGGCACCCTTTAAATCCTACTTGCACATTGTGAAATGCAACATATTGTACAAAGCGACTTGGAAGTGACCGGTAACTTACTCGAAACAATATACGGCAACGGTGGAACAGGCCCTTAGTATGGCAATTCTATGGCATCGCGTTATCAAGTTAAAGCTTTTTATAATGTAATCGCCCTTATGAAGTTGTATACATTTGTATTTCAGCTATACATCTGAGATCACCGCTAAAAGTGGACGAATAGGAACATGCGAGTTACTAAATTTGTAACATATTTCCTGAAATCGGCTATCGATTTATTACAATGTCTAATTGGGGAATGGCCGGCTTTGGGGTATTTGTTTACATAACGTTCACACGAACGTTGTACTATACTAATTTATTTTAAGCTAGGAAATTTTCTTGATTTATGCAGGGGTATATGTATAATAAGGTATGTCATTTCAACTAGAGTAATGTTATATTATTAGGGATTAGGGATACCTCTCGAAGGGGGTGACTGTATTTATCAACTATCTAGAAAATGATGTTCTGTCGGAAATCAAGTCCAAAGTAAACGGCGTCTTCAAAGCGAATAGCGAGCTGACTGAGCAACCTGATCGTTGAATGAGCCTTTGGCATACAAATTCATCGATAGATTTATGCCGATATGTGATAAATATTATTGATATATTATTTTCGGACAAAATCACGTAACATGTAACAGTTCATTTGCAAAAGTTGTAATTTTAATGTGAAAACATTTTCAATCTTTATAAATAATTATACAATGTGATTCAATCCAATTGAAAAAAAAAATTAAACAGTCACTCTACTCTTTTCGAAAAATCTATGATGTGGTTTTAATATCTGCTATGCGCACTGTCACATTTGTAAGGGGGATTTAAAAACACCGTCTTTGGTATTACATATTACTTAGGTAAACAAGTTGGCTGCTTAAGTTTTGAATGTCGTTCCAAATCACCTGTTTTATTGCTAGTACATATGAAGAGCGATCGAACTGATGCTATAAGTATATACAAACTTAGAAAACTAACTTATCTACGTGCGCTCTGTATAGACGTTAAGCACACGCCGTCGTTATAATAAATTACATCCTTTTAAATTCATTCTATAGGAACCCATTCTTCAGTTCTAGATCATGCCAGTGTGATCCGTTTCTCAGGTGCTTATTATTACAAACCGATTACAATAAATTTAAACTTTGTACAATGCCTAAATTACAAGAAAACACTAGTACATACAAGGGCAAAGTTAGTAAACATGCTAACATACTACTGGACTGTTGACATCACGGAATTCATCATTAGGATATTAAAGGCTGTCTGTGGGATGATTCCCCATCAAATTGCTGATTCCAGAATCGGCCGCGTTCTGTTCCCGATGCTACATGAATTCATATCCCGCTAACGACCCCTATCCCACGTTTTACAGAGGAAACTAAACCTTTTTTTTCTCTATACTTCATAAAAAGTTTTCGCTGAACGAAACGCAAGCTCTGATGAATTAATGTTGCTGTACCCCTGTAAATAAATCAATTCTGTACTTCGTACAAAAGCGGATATGTATGCATATAGCATTGAAACGTGTGTATTTTTAGAGACATTTTAAATCATTCAGGTATTTCAGTATGAGTTAAAGATACAGGCTCGAACTTAGAGGACTACTTTACGTTTTCTTGTAATGTTACCAATTTAGAAAATTAAATATAGATATAATACATTATCTTAAACGTCCTTCATAAATTAAGGATTGTTAGTAAACACTGACGAATGACTTCAACGAAATGACGAAGTAATTTGTGATTGTGAATAAATGTCCAAGCCTTAATATTTAGGTAATACTGAAGATATTATACATTATTATTATCATTATCTACTTAGTAAGAGTCGTTGTTTAGTAAAACTCAATTTCGCTGTGTAACAAGTAAACTATAAGCAAGGCACCGAATATTTTATAATCACATATTTCATATGTCTGGAAGTGCGATGTCTATAGCAAAGAGATGGAATGTCTGATCGTAAATCGAGTAAAGAACAGTTCATCGGCGGCGAGGGGCCACTGCGGGTCGTGATGACGACCTATTTTACATAAAACACACAGCTAAATATTTTATACAGTCGAAACTTAAAAAATAAGCGCATACATTTAAGTATTTCTGCATTGTGCAGAATAACAATATCGACACGATTTACAAGTAACTAAGTAAATATATGCAACATTTGCAGGATTTGTGCTTACACTACTTAATAAATATAATTAATTAACCTCATAGAGTGTGAAGGCGTCGTCGAACGTAAAACGAATGTCACCGCAGTCCTTTATATACACGGCCGGTAACGCGCACTGCGTCCGTCGCGCGGCGGATGCGCGGCCCGCGCGCTTCCGCGCCGACACGTCACCGACACACACCTCCGTCGGACCCGCATCAGCGGTACACGAACGACGAGGGCAGCACGAAGTCGACCGCCGAGTAGAGAGTGCGCGCGTACCAGTGCACCCCCCGAGGCGGAGCGGACGGTGCCCACTCGCCCGCCCAGCGCAACGGCGCCATCGCCCAGTGCGCCACCCGATGACTGCGCACGACCGCGTAGCAGGAAGCCAGCGCGTCGTCCACCAGCAGCGTGCCGGCCGCCGTCAACGGCGCGTACACGCCCCGCCGCAACACCGGGCGAGTGGCGGTGACGCGCGCCGGCCGCAGCGCGCCTTCGTCCGCGCCGCTGCGCACTAGCAGCAGATCGCCGGGGCTGACGTCGGCGGCGAACGTGGCCCGCCACCCGCCCGTAGGCGCGGCCAGCAGCAACAGATGCGCGGGCGTCGCGGTGATGCGCACGCCGCCCTCCGCTGATACCTCCACGAACTGTCGCGAAGCATTCACGTCGCGGTCGATGAATGTAACTACCTGTAAGTTACAAAATATTGGTATAACTATACGATATAATTAAATAAAAATTAAATGCTCTAAAAAGATAAATGTAAAATTTATCATATAACATAATCTTTGTGAAGCTACGACGGTACGTATACTCTTAAATTACTTACACGTGAAATTCATGGGCATTTTTTATACAAAATTATCAATTATGCAGTGAAAAAGTGTGAACGTTTTTATTCAAAATGTACCAAAACGTGGTTTTGGAATTTTTTACCTATCGTTTTATATCGGTAAGTTTAATTCTTAGTGTTTCTAAACATAATTACTATATGCTCTTATTTTAAAGCAGATCCCGCCCGCGGCTTCGCCAGAGTGGTCATGGAATCGATTCCTTTCACTTTTGATATCGATCGATCTATTGTCAATCCAATTTCTTGACTCAAGTCCCGGTGTTGCTCTTGATTACGATCCCAATATCGGAAAGCAGGATCAAAATCAAGAGCTTGCTCAATTTGAGAATCAAGCTCGTTCTTGATTCTTCGGTCGAATTCTGAGGTCTAAATCGAATGTGAAATCCGGACTGATTTCGATTCTCAACCTCAATCCTATTATCGATTGCGCTCTTGGCGCCGATCTTGACGCTAATCCTGCTCCCGCCCTCGATCCTGCTCCCTTTTCCGCTTTTAGTTTCGATTCCGTAATAAAACTATTCATAAATCAGATTTAAGTTGTATTAACCTATTTGCATTTAAATCGTATTCAATTTTTTTTTAATAAAGAAAGGGCTTGGTATATGTGTGGGATTCAACTTAAACACAGAAGTAAAACAATAAAAATTGCGACGTCAGCGACGCAATATTTTTCATTCACGTTCGTTAATAAGTTTTTTAAAGTTTTTTCATATACAATGTCATTTCTGTTATAACTTTATACATATAATTATAACATATACAAATGTAGTTTAAATCAATACCTAAAACTATATCCTATCTAATCCTTTCTTTACGTCGAAGATCTATTTGACGTAATTACAAAAATAAAGCTTTAAAACTTTTCACTGACAATGAAATTTTGTACTAATTTCTATAAGATCCGGGTGCCATCCTCCTGCTGCTTCATAAAATTCACTTGTGGACATTCATAATATAAAATTACCCGTATTTTGAAAACGTGATCTAAGCTTCAGAGTACTTTTTGTACCAAAAATAATTTTTGTCTTAATGCCTCTTTGATTTTAAATTGCAGATACCTATTCATATTTTTACAGACGTAAGCTCCCCGTGTTTATGGATTTATTTTCTATATTGTCAAAGCACAATAAATAACCATGGTATTTTAGAATGACTGTCAAATTATTTACATTTTTATCATCATTCTAAAATACCGTAAAACAACAGTAATTCTGAAATTATTCTTATTGACATACGATATGTCTTTATATATTTCCAGCAAGCGTAACCATAACTTACAACGCAACCAGAAGGACTTTATCTTATGTGTCTCAACTAAAATTTGAAACAATTATGATGTGACAACAATGAAATATATCACCGACCTTAGAATAGAACAGCTTCCCGCTTTCGTCGGCCGCCAGCACGCTGTCGCCGCGCTGCAGCAGCGCCACGTCGCGCGGCCCGGCCGGCGTGCGCACGCGCGCGCCCTCGGGGAAGCAGCCGCTGCCGGCGCCCACTGACGACTCTGAAAACATGCGCATACCCTCGATGAGATCCATGAAATCGTCTCCGTTTGACCGACGACGTTAGTATTTGCGGTTGCAGTTAAATTATACAATAATCTTTTTTGTAATTATATCGTTCATATCAGCGATGTAGGAAACGACAATTTATGGTAAATACTTTCCGTGGCTTATATGCATAAAAACAGTCATAGTCACAATGATGTTAACCGAAGACGTGGAATGGTCTTCTGTAGTGATGAAGAAGAAAAGAAAGATTTTAGGGAAAATGCAAGTCGGACGCAAGCAGATAATGTTTTCTACAATTTGTAAAAATAAATATAGTACAAGCTGTATTATATGTGTATTTTCAACGACGAAATCGTTATTTTATGTAGTGCTGTAATTCGATTGTAAAGAAAATATGGATTGTTGGCAATCGACTGCAATTGTCATTCAATCTACGTTTATATTTTTTTTAGAAACTTCGCAAATATATTTTATATATAATATAAGTAATAGCGGTCTTTAATATTTTTTTTACAATCAATCTGAATAAGGCTCTATGCAATTCTATTAACATAAAAGTTTTTGAACTAGTGCTTTTACAAGTTTTTTTCTTCGCTCTATAGGCATTTCCTTATTTTTCAGTTTGGCTCTTAAAATATATAACATGCGGTTATATATTTTAAGAGCTAAACTGAACGCCTACCATGCCCGAGTGGTCATGGAATTGATTCCTTTCACTTTTGATATCGATCGATCTATTGTCCATCCAATTTCTTGACTCCATTCCCGGTGTTGCTCTTGATTACGATCCCGATATCGGAAAGCAGGATCAAAAGAATCAAAAACCGAATCATTTCAGTGATTTGATTTTTTATTATTATTACAATTGTATAATTTTTTAATTCTTTATGTCAATTAATTTAAGCCATGGGCGTACCCAGTTTCTGGCCGGGGGGGTGGGGGGGGGGGGTGTTAGGTTAGGTTAGATTTTTTTAGGTGAGACTGTGTAAACGTGGCGTAACATATTTTAGAAAATGTAATTTCTGGGTTGGGGAGGGGGCAGCTGCCCTCCTGTGCCCCCCTTAGGTACGCCCATGTCAGCGACCGTCATCTTCATAAATAACAGAATAGAAACAAAGTTAAAATATATTTAAAGCTGCTTGAAATTTAAATGAGATTATCGATTTTTAATTAACTCCTCTGTCGATTGTCGGAATTTAATAGATTGTACTAAAACAAGTTAATGACCGTGTGGGCAGTACGTCGCCTACCAACCAGACGGTGCCAGATTCAAAACCCGACTATGGTGTAATTAACCAATGATACAGTGATTGAATGAAACAAGTCGGTCTGTGATTAGATTAGAGAACACGTTAAGCAGTTGGTCCCGGTTGTTATGTTGTCATAGTCAGTGGTAACGGCCGTTAGCACGCCCAACCCACGTTCGGCCGACGCGAAAAGAGCGATCGGCAAACCGGATGCGAGTAACTCATAATATTTTCATTGCGAAAAGCTGGAAAGTATCATCCGATATTTTGTGATATAGAAAATCGGGCGGGCTGTGTCTGGGTAAACGGCCGATGAATTCTTTCTAAAAATTTTAGTACAAAACGGACACTCAATGGCGACAGGCATAGCAGCGGTAGAGTTGCTCGCGAAGTCGGCGTCGTCTACTGTGCGTTTGGTGACAACTTTGTGTCGGCCTTGAAATCGTCCCGCTCGCTCGGCACCGGACATTGCCGACCAACCAACGATAGCCTTGATCCATATTTCTAACTGGCTCTTGCAGGAGCTGAAGCCGACATATTGAATTTTCATAATTTTTTATACAATCCCTGGTTATTTTGAGTTATAATTATTGTCGAAATTGCACTTATTTTTATTTTAATCGATTTTTCTAAACAAATTCCATAAACTCACGAAAGAATCGTCGTACTATCACATGTGAATCGCGAGTTATACTAAATAGAAATGAGCGAGAATGCCGGTTTCCGTCACCCTGCGCAGTTTCCCTCCGCCGTCGCCCGTCCGGCCCCGATGCTAACTCCGTCATGACACCAAGCTGACTATACGAGCTAAATAATGACACTAGACTTATGTTTTTATGACTAATAGTTTAATGGTTATTGAAATAAAACCATGTAGACTTTTTTGTTACGGTCCACGCTTCTGACCTGATACCCGTACGTTTCGGTGGGATTTTAAAGGCGTTTCGCGTCAAAAGAAGCAGCAATCCAAAAAAAAAAAGATGGCTTACCGATATCCGCGGCGTTCGAAACTCATCCATTTAAAGGAGTAGGTAACGAGATTTCGCCGCGTCCGTAATTAAAATCCGATAAGACGCGAAACAAAGGGGGCAGGCGGCCAGGTAAGCGGCGCCGCGCCTCGTGCAGCGCGATAATCCGCGGCGGCCGTTGTCCGCCGGCTATCGGCCCGTGAAATCCGCGCTGGTACTGAGAAATTTTCGGGAAGAATCGCCGAGAGGAACCCGCCTAGACTAAACTGCTTAAAGGATAAACTAAACAAATCCTTTTTTCGAAACGCCCCCCTGAGCCTTTGTGACGTTAATCGAAATGAGCCGGCTTGAATGTACTTCGATGTTTTTCAGAATAGAAAGTTTCGTATATTAATGATGAATAATTGTCGTTTGTTTTCTGAACAAACATCCTCCGGACAATAGTAGTAGTGTTTAGTAGCGTTTAGCACAATAAGCACTTACCGCGGCCGTTGTTAGTGGCTCTTAAATGTAACTTCTAATAAGGTGTCACATTATTTTACTTTTATTTTATGTGAGCTTCTTGTTATCTTCTATCTACCACGTTGTATCTACTGTACTGTTCCGTAGTGCACTGCATTCATTTTCAAAGTAATGGAATGAAATTATTTTCACAAATAGCATACATCATTTTGTTCCATTAATGGAGAAGGAATATTACCATGGCTACTTAAATAGAGTAACGACTGAATATTAAGAGAAATCCAAATAGTATATGTAACTTGATAAAAATATAAGAGACAATTACAAGTGAAAAGCGAAAAACGAACATTAGAATTAAATATTCATGCTCATTAAACTCAAGAAAACTGAACACAAATCTATTAAATAAAATCGAATCAAACCACTTGTTGCGTGCATTGATGGTGACAACTGTTGCGCGAACATTTCACAAATTAGATAAATGTTCGACATACAATTTGCTGTATACTTGGTTTGCCAAATTATTGTCATGTTATAAATAAACTCAATTTTAAAGTCATAGATTTAAGCGAAAACTTGTTTTTCATATTTTTTTCAGCAGGAACAAAAGAAATATAACCAAAAGTCAAAAGTTTAGTTTTAGGTATTGTTAGTCAATTATACGATTTGTAAATATGATGTTACATTTTTGTTAACAACAAATCGAGGGCAAACAAGCATGCGAGCCATCAAATATAGGGTGGTCAGTGCCGCCCATGGACATCAACCCCACAGGAATCATAAATGCCTTGTAGAGCTGACGGGGAGGAAAGGGGGCGATAGTGAAGGTTATTGGGTGATGGAGGAGGAGTAAGCCACCGAATCTCTCACTCACTGGACTAAATGCTACAGCAGAAGCTGTAACTTCACTTCTGTATTCTGTGATTGTGGTAACTTACCGGTCTAGCCGGTCTATTTTTGTGCTGTACTCAAGTATGGACCACAGCATGACTCTATCACTTTCATAAACTTTACATGCGCTTCTACAACCTATATTTCATCCTATTGCGATATTTTATACTTATCATTCCATTGCGTCTAAGCTTTTGTTGCGATTATAAAACAGAAAATATGTGGAGCGCAATATAAGTTTCTGGAACTGGCCACTTATATAAACAATATTTTAAAAGTAATTACTGCATTTGAAAATGGAATTCTTCGGCTGTAAAATACAGTTTGTTTCATCTAACTGTCAATTGTTTTTATATTGTTGTGTTATTTTAAAAATCGTTTTAAAAATGTATTCATTACAATGGATTTAAGTCAGATAATTTGAAAGCTCATTGGAGCCTCGTTCGGCTTAAAACTGCTTTTGGCGATAAAACAGGTCAGGTTATGACCTACCATAAGATTCTGGCATCCTTTGGTATAGGCATGAGTTAAATACATATAATCTTACAAAAAACATTTACTTATGAAAAATCTGTGCTCGCGGTGGATCTCACACAATTTGACTAAGACTCAAAAAACGGACCGCGTCACTTGGTGCAATGCCATGTTTACCAAATTCAAAGAAGGTGCATTAAATTTGTTGTGAGATACAGTAACAGGTGACGAAATATAGGTTTATTGTTACCACATCAAAACAAAGCAGCAGTCAACCGTATAGGTCCATCGAGATGAGCCGAAACCAACCAAAGTGGCGCGCGAGGGAAGTGCCTCTAAGCAGATGATTGCTTCTTTTTTTTATTAAAAAAAGAAGCAATCATCTGCTTCTTTTTTATTTTTTTATTAAATTGGACACATGGCTACTGCTACTGTTGCTTAGAGAATTGTCGTACCGTGAATCGGGATTGGTACACGATCATTTGTTTGTCAGAAGTTATTAACAAACTCCGTAAAAATTACCGTAAATGTATCATTTTGCGCCACGATAATGCTATTTCTCTTACACGGCCAAATAGACAAATAAATTTTTGAAGGAGCAAAACGTAGAACTTGTGAGCAAATCTGCATACAGTCCAAAACTTCTGCCTTGTGAGTTTTTTTTTTTGGCAAAAATTAAGAACCAATTACACAGTCAAAGATTTTCATCACCAGAAGTGGCTGCCGAAGAATATGAAAAACATGTTTGCGCGGTCACCAGGGAGGAATGGCGTAAATGTTTTCAAAATTAACAGAGAACATTTTAGGAAACAATAAATTTATTTTTAACCGTTCATGGTCATTTTTTCTCATGAATGCCAGAATTTTTCAGAATGCCCTACATATAAAACGTCTTATGCGGCGGTCTTTTTACTCTACTGCAAAAACGCTCATTGCAATCTCGATTCAGGTAGACAGGCTTACAAATTAACGCCTCCTAACTGGCCTAGTATAGAATGCATGCTGTCAACGATCGTAGTCACCAATTCGGTGATACCATTGGGAACCGACGTTTTAATGTGATTTTCTAGTTATGTAATGAGTATAACTTTTAATTTGACTAAAATTCATGAAATCGATTCGCCTGCAGTGATCAAGTAGCAAACCTATAGTATTCTGATCCGAAAGGGACACGGTAGTACTCGGTCATCACAGCTCACGTTATATATGTTGATATGTTCTCTTGTTATATGCATTACACATTATTATATTAAAGTAAATATTAGGTATTTAGAAGTTATAAAATTATTAGGAACTAGCTGTCCCCCGCCCGCTTTGCGTGGCGTAAAATACACGCGTAAGACGAATATAAAATTTCGTTATTTAGCTTTTATTTTTATTATGAACGACGATTTATTTTTAATATGATAGACAATTTCGGAATATTTAAAATTTGGCAAGAAATTATAGCCCGAGCTATAATTAATAATTCTTTAATATTATTATACCAACTCCTTATGGGTATAAATTCCGACATACCAAAAAAAATTTTTTTTGTCAAGATTCAAACCTGCAGGAGTTATAGATTAAATATTTTCAATTGTTTTTTTTTTATATTTAACGGCCCCGCACTGCTCTCAGTGGGTGGAATTTTAAAAAATGTATTTTTAATTGCGCTAGAAACCACAAAAAAAAATATTTTCGAAATGTTTCAAATCTGCAGGGGCTATTGATCAAAAGTTAAAAGTAATAAATATAGCTGTTACCTGTTCGCTTCGTTGATCATTCTTAATTTTAATAAATAATGATAGATAATAACAAATATCAATAAATATATTTTAATGTTGAAAACGCATTGGAGCTTAAATATGCAATTAATTATTTTCATAGATTAAATAGTAGAATATTTAAACAATAATAATGATGATTGTAATAAAAAAGAAATCTAATAAAATATGGACAATTAAAAATATTAACTTGTATCATTTTTCTCATCGCCGTCGAATCTCTCAATACTGGACAAATTGAACACATGAAAATCAAAAGGCGAGTTGAACTCTACATAGTTTCCATAAAAACATATTGCGTGCGGAATAATGAAGGTCTAGTGAAAAATTAATAATAAATATGAAAATATTGAATTTGATTTAATTGATTTTTAACAGAGGTTAGTTGTATACTTACTTGTCGAAGATTAATAAAGATGCCCAATACTTTATTTTCATCGCGGGCCATAATAACATGTTTACAGCTATCATTATTTCAAATATTAAATCCATACTAGAGAGTAAATAAATAGCCTATATAGCCAGAAATGTGGATAACTCGACCGTGGAAGCAATTGTACATGAAAGATGTAATCATAGCCAAAGGAAGATACGCAATAGATTATTAAAAGTTATTGAAAATAAACTATTGAATTTTTTTATAGTTATCAGGATGTTATTATTAATAACTATGGAATAAAAGAAATGAATGGGAATGATTATTTTGTTTTTTCGGCGCAGCAAGGATTCGATTGTCACCATCAAGAGTAAGATCTTTATTTCAAATAGAGAAAATTATACCTAATCGAATATTTATTTTTTTTTATATTTATATCTTTAATAATTATAATAATTTTTTTTTCTTTAGGTTTTTGTTGCTACTCATATCATTTTTTTCGTTTTTCTATAGTCGACTTCATCAAATTACATTTTATAATTATTACCTAACTTCAGAATTCACCAACCTAGAATTCGAATATTTGGAAGTTGAAGCAGTGAAAGAAGATAATTAATTAACTTAATTGATTTTATTATCATTATTATTATTATTATAGTTAATACTTAATTAACAATTAAAAATAATATTAATCGTCAATAATTGAGAAGCTGAGTTTCAAAAAAGTATTTTTTTTTCAATAGAAATAAAATACTCTTTGTTTTCAAAAATTTTTTTTTATTAGGTTTTTTTAATTTAAATGCAAAATTCTTTCCTGCGTAAAACCATAATATAATTTTCATTTGAAGTATTTCATAATTTTTAAGTAATCAGTATTTAAAGTTAAAAAAGTACCTTTCGATTTATAAAAGAAGATATCCTTTTGGAAATCAGCTCCTCAATTAATAAGAAATAATCAATTGTAATATCAGCAATCATTTTATTACCATAACACACAAACTGACACACACACACACTCACATAAATGAATATGGCTACTGGTAAAGAAATATATAATTACCTACATTTGAAATTCATTTTAATAAGATACCGTTGGGTTAACCGAACTCATATATGGCCTTACATTTGCGCCATCACATGTTTTTGGTGTGATCCAATTTTCATCAAGATTGGTCAAGCCGTTCTTGTGTTATAAAAAAACATACAGACAAACAGATAGACCGACAGACAAACTGACAAAAATGAAAAAAATAGTATAATGTGAATCACTGCATCATAAAACGATTATTTATCACAAAATTAGGTGAAAAAAATAATTGTATAGATAGAACCAATAAATTTATATAGTGGTGTAGATGAAATACGCCTAATAGGTTCAGATTTTGTTTCTTTATTACAATCGATTAAAAAATCAAGTCCATCAAGAAACTCAAGTTTTCTTTTTGAAGTATATAATGATATCGCAAAGAAAACAGAACTTTCCAATTTTGTTCCTAAGCTAACAGTTATGCTACCTTGGTAATAGGAACATAATTTGTAAAGGCAGCATCTAAAAAGTGCTCAACTTTAGTTTGTCTACTTGACGATTGGCGATAACGAGAGATCGAGGTTCGTAGTGATCATTTGTACGTTCATGTTACGATAGTATTTGACGTATTTAAATATTGCAAGAAGTACAAGAATAAATATCGAAAAATCGGTAGAATTAATTTACATAATACTATACGAATGTGTACTTCAAATAATTCAATTCATTTAAATTGGAATGAAGTTCCTTACCATGACTTATGATGATAGGAGAAATCGTAATACATATAACAAAAAAAGCGTTACGCCTCCTTCATGCGAACTTTTGTCTCCCTTTCTTGAAATTTATTGTTTAGTTTTTTTTTTATATAATTTATAATTCTCTACGATATATGTATTTTCTGAGAATGAATATTTTTTTTTAAATATTCAATATAACCTTTCAATTAAATTGTTTACTTTTTATTATTTATATTGAAAAAAAAACTTTTTTTTATAATGGGGATCCTCCAATCGCATAATAATTTTTATGTTATTCTCCGTCTTTAAGGAACTATTCTATTTTTTTCTCAAACTATTGAACAATTATTGAAACAAAATAATTTAATGCGGATTGCCGGGAGTGTTACTTGGCAGAAATAATCACGTAAGAAAAAACGTTATAACCCCTCTATTCGACTCAGAGACTCTCTCTCTCTCCTTCTCTCACTCTTTAACAGATGCTATTAAATTAAGTGTGGCGATAGCCCGCACAGCGCGGCACTAATTTCGTTTTTTAATATTTTAGTAAAAAATATATATTATCATATTACATGCATTTGCAATTAATAATAATGTTATCGAGATAATTATCTTTATGATTATCTATCGATTTTTATTCGGTTTTGAACATGGACTTTTCAAATGTCAGTCTTCATTAAATTTATTTTATACATATAAATGAGACATCTATTGTCCATTTCAAAAATAGTTTAATCGGACAGCTTGATAAATTTACGAACTTTTTAATAAAAGTTCGTAAGTGTTTCATTTAGTTTTTTTTATTTAATTTATATTTAGATACTATTTTATATGTAGGTATATATATACATATTATATTAAATTTTTAGTACATTATTTTTTTTAGATATTATTTTGCACTTCTCGTTTAAACTCTCAAAAGTTAACATATTACACTTCATTATTTCTGTATTTAACCTCTCATTTGTTATAAATATAATATAATGCATCATAGATTACCGACAAAAGACTATTTGTTTCCCTACCAGTACGAGTATCAAAGGTGGCGTAAAGATCGGACTGTATATATTTATTACTTGTATATATATATATATATATATATATATATATATATATATATATATATATATATATATATATATATATGCAGCATGAAATGGCATCCGCATAATATCTTACAAACATCCCCGTGTCTGTCCCGCGAATGAATCTCCCGCAATCACACGGACGAGCGGTCGGACAACGCGGCGCTGCATAAACACGCAGCCGTTTACGCGCACTCGTTAATTTTCCGACTTGTTGTGTAACCGACCGCCAAATGCGGCTCATCCTCGAGTACAAAAAGAGCGTGGCCGCCGCCCGCGCCGCACAATAACCGCACAAATTAGATTTCGGCCGGAGTCGGGCGCTTTTTGCGGCTGTTTGTTGTCGTCGGGCGAGAGGCATCATTCGATTTGTTGGATAGGCGTCGGCCGGCTTTACGCTATTTTTTCATATAGTTTTTTTATACACTATTCTCCGATTCCACATACACACAGAGATCCCATATTTCGCGACGGCTGTAGGATAGATTTGTATAACCGCATACGCTTATTAAAGGTGCGGTGTGCGTGTAACTTTTGAAACGTGTGCAGCCGTTGTATTGCGTCGTATAGGTATGTTTACATCGTTACAAAGCGAGTAAAATATCTGTCCGTTTTCCGTTTCATTTGTCCTCTTTCAACGAATCATTTCTCACGAGTCACGAGAAAATCTAATTTAATGTAGAATTTACTCAAAAGAAGATAACCGATTTACGAGTTTATGGAAAGAAAACGCATCAAATTGCAAGTTGGACTCGTGCACGACGAGCTCCGCACCTACTACATTGCGTTAGCTCTCGGTAAAATTAAACAATATATACCTAAACTCAAGCAACTTCTAATTATATCCTGTGTTTTCCATTGGAATTTGATGACTTATGATTTTAGTTTAGCTTGTTCTAGAAACAACAAGACAATTCGTATTTTTTTATAAATTTTTAGAACCTGTAGATTCAGAGATAAAGGAGAAAATGTTAAATTTTCGTATATTGAGCGAATTTGATACTTCGACATTTTAATATAATACCGTAATAGTTATTTTGATTTTGATACACGAAATGTTCAAATCGGAATACGTGATACAAAATTTTTAAACATGTTTCGAGAATTCTTTACGCGGGCACGTCGTCGAGCATTCTGCACGTCGAGAAAGTAAACATTGAAATTCTTTCTCTCCAAACATCGGCGAAACATCATTAGATGTTTGCGCGCGCGGCCCAGCGTGCGTACTAATTCACCCGGCGCTTCTGTTTTACATCTTTTCGCGGTGGATCTCTGCGTCTGGATTTAAATAGACAAACAGCGGCCGCGACCGACGCCACGCGCCCGCCAAACCGGCTCAGCTGACGGCGCGGTATCGTACGAAATCGCCCGTCCATATACGCCAATGACCAGTGACGTTTACGTACGCATTATTGAACGGTTATTGTTTTAGGTTGTGAGGAGCGACTTATGATAGTGAAAATTGCATGTACTTACGACTTCTCGTACAAATAGGAAAATGTAAAATACGCTTGCGAAAGTTATTCTAATTGAAAAGCTCGCCCCGAGCGCCGCGCCCCGGACCCGAGGCGAAGCGCCCGCGAGCTCCGACTCCGGCCGACTCGAGGAAAAGTACGATTTTATATAAGCCGGCCCAGACGTTAGGTTAATGCCGTGAAGATGCGGCGATAAGCGGCCCGCGGCGGCGCGGGCGGCGCGCGCGCGCGGCGCAGCGGAGTGGCTGCGCAGACCCGCCCCGCGAGGACCACCGGGAGAGCTAGGCGGCGCTGGTCGAGCCCGCGCCCGCGCACCGCTCGCACTCCGCCCGCGCCCCGCGCCCACGGCGTTCACCCCTAGCGCATTTATAAACAGCTGATAAATAAATGTGGCCATTTTCCACCGACACTGTTAATTTATCTCGGCGGGAGGCCCGAGGGACGTCGCGATCGGAAATGATAATTTCCACTGCGCCGGCGCTCCTTCGCGTCGAGGCGCGCGGGCCGCCTCGCGCACGGCCCTTTAAATAACCGATTTAGCGAGACAAATAAGTCTTAATGCCGATCTTAAATAACGTTGAACAGCGAAATCTCAACTGATTTATGGGCAGAGGAATACCAATTAGCCCGAGAGAGCGCGCGCCGCGCACGCTCATGCAAATGCCGAACCGCCGCGCCGTCGTGATTCATGCGCGCACATGAAAGCTACGCCGTGCGCTCGCCTCTCGCGCATCGCACTACCTAGACTTGACAGGAATTTTAGGATATTCAACTATTCAACTATAACTATAAGATCTTATCTTTCTTTTTTGTCAATTCTTTTGTAAGTAAATATATAATAAAATTTTAATACAGCAGCTTTTATAATCCGAATGAATTTCAATTCACACGTAATAAACACAAAGCTACAATCGCAGCAGTTACAATATTATAATTAGATATTGAAATTGTCCTGATGCTACTGGAATCGGGATTGGCTCCTCATGGGGGCACTGTCGAAATGCTGATTTAAATTTTGTAGTACACACTGTCGGTGTGCACAATAAAATACAATTTTAACAACGACCAACTAGCATTTTCAACGCAATAGTCTAGCTACAATAAAACAAAAACTCGTAATGATGGTGTCTAATCTAAATGTTATAATTTAAACTTACCTGCAAGATATTTGTGGCCGGTTCGAACTAAAACTTTTTATTAAACCAATTTTTAAAATAAAAAAAGAAAATGCAATTGACCCTCTGACAGCGACATCGCCAAATGTACACATGCAGTTATGGGTCATATAAACCGATCCCAAAAAGTTTGTTACACGATTAGGATAATAACGAAATATTGAATAACTTATCGCGACATTTTTGGACATCCTCTCATACAAGTATATGTATATATGAAAAGACAGGTTTTTCATACAACAATCGTTACTATTGGAAATTATTTGATTTATTATTTCTAGCCGTCCACTATTAAACATTATCAATAAGAGTTTTTTTTTGAAGTACCATATATTATATTTGACTTAATTAACTACTACTACGTCATTATAAAAATAACCTAGCATGCCAAGCCGAATAGAGGTACGTTACGTTTAAAAAATGAGAATTTTACGTCTATAAATGCTCCTAAAGCATCTCTTTCACGTCTTATAAACGCAAATGGCCGACGTTTAAAATAGCGATGTTTAACATTCGGAAGGCACAAAAATAGTATCGGATTACACATTAAACGTTGGCGCGATGCTGTGTATATATGTAGGTTTAATACGGAGCGTATCGCAGCGTGTGCATCGATAAATTTTTACAATATATTAATGGTTCCAATAACGTCCTTCGGTGAGCGACCCCGCACGGCGCATCTCGTGAATTATCATCGGCTTAAATCAATTACGTACGCGCTTATTTATGAACTGGCCGTGCGCGTGAGTAGCGAAATTAATTTAAATTTCAAATAAGCCGCGACGCGCTTTCTATTTGTTTATACGACGTAACCGTTTTTCGTTTAGCGGCGGCTTTGCTCTCGTTTAAAATACAAACGGATTCCCTATTTCATTTCGATTATGATGATAAAAACAATTAGCGTGACAATTTTTTTCTTGACATTATTATTTTTTAAAATAAATTTCTTTTTAAAACTAAATTATGTTATTTCTAAAAATAATGCCTAGCATAAGTCGTAAGTTACACCACAGAATCTCATTCGGAATGTGATTGTCTCGTTAATCAGTAGATACTCGCTCTTTATAATTGCTTTATTCTTGACATTACAATATTTTATTATTACTCGAAAAAGATATACAGAAGTATCCAGTCGGATACTTATTATGACAGTACGTACTAAATTTAGCAAAATCGTTTTTGTATATACCGTTTAATTAACTGAATTAAAATAGATATGTTTCATTTCACCTGCATCGGGTTATGAAAAAATACGTTATTCCATACCAGTAGAGACTCTCGTAGCAAACGGAATCAAGTGTCTGTGGGAAAGGAGCCAGTTGCCGCAACTTTCCGGGATGTGGCGTCTCGGGTGTCGGCGGGCTTTCGCACGCACCGCGCGCGCAGCCGAGAGGTGTCGCGACGGTGTACGTGGGAAAATAGATTCTATGCGTTTTGTTTTAAAGGAGGGAGTGAAGTGAAAATGACGTATGATTAAAATCACAGTCGCGCTGTGCGCGCATCCAACTGAAAGAGATCACTCATTCGTGTGTCTTTCCTCTGTTTTAGTTTTTTCATATTTTTTTTTACAAAGGCATCTGTAAAGGTAAGTATGGTCTTTAATTTAATTTAAATAAGCAATTTTTCTGAAGTGAAAACTTCTATAGGCGCTTTGAGTGTATTTTTAAAAGGAAAAAATCTTATGGGTTAGCGTTACATACATGCTAATATAATACGAGTACATGATTTCGGATGAGTAAATTCTTACAAGTTTGCGTCACCGACATGCTAACGCTAAGAGAGTAGATGTGAATTAACATCTTGCGTGAAAACTTTTTTCTTTGCGTGGAAATGATACTTTAAAATTTAATTTAATTGCAACATTATTGTAGTACCTATAATTCAAATGTGAAGGCTTAAATCTTGCATTGCCAAACATAATATGCACATTGATTCATATTTCAAACGTAAGTACTGCACTTGCGCAGCACATCATATTTTGATCAATAAATAACCCATATAAAAATATATGTAATTGTTGCTCAAAATGCCAATAGATGTGAAAACCAGACTAATGTTAATGATTTTAATTTATAAATCATGTTATTTTAATATTACTATTTTTAATATTAGAATTATGTAATATGAAAGTTCCTACAAATCACCGTTATCTCATAGTTTTAAATTTTCACTTTTGTTGGCGAACCCCGACGACTGCCTACAAGTTTTTTAATTCAACTTAAACACGAAAACGTCACATGTGTGCACATACATATTTATGCCTAAATATACAGTATTGGATTTCGTATGCAGAATATATTCTTATAGGAATACCTAAAGTTCAAGCCTCAAAATATGCATACAGGGCAATGATAATTTTAATAATAAATCTATATACATATATAGTTATTCAATAATATAATTTTGATTGAAAAACGTTATTATGCGCTATTACCCCATTTTTTTTACACAAATTTAGATTCTATCGTTGAAAAGCTCGAAGGGATGGAGGGGAATGGAAGCTCCTATTCATATATAAAAATATCATTCATGAGCTTTATTTTCATTAAATATATCTCTTAACTAGATACGTCGCCTAACACAACATACAAAAAATCTCACCCCTCAATCACATGTATGGAGGACTGCCCCTAAATTACTTAATTTTTTTTACAATTTCTTTACGAGGTTGTTTGATAGTTTACGTAACAGACTTCGCCTCTTAATTTTCATGAAAATAAGTGAAAAAATGGCGGAATCCTAAGGCTCTGTGACGCGGTCACGGGGAAATTACAAGGGCTTTGTTTTTGTTACCTCAGTATTTATTAACTCAATACAACTCCATGAAAACTGACCACGTACACTTCGAACCTGCAGCCGGGATCTTTGAATGCGTCGGCGATTGTCGCCTCAACCGCACGCCTCTACCGCTGGTTCGGATGCGGCCGTGGGCCCGTTCGTTTTACAGTCACGTTCCATTTGCCGCATTGTAAATAGCGGTTAGTGTATCTTGTGTGTGAGCACATGTTTTCATATACGATATACTAGCATCTACGAACACATGTTCATAGATATTAGTATATTTCATTATTTTTAGCGTTTAATTGTGTCTTAGGTACCTTATTATAGACTATTCTCTTCTAGCAAATTAAAAAAAAAGAAGTTTCCGTTATGACTATTTTTTTATTCGTTTCAAAAGAGAAAACTAATTGGATAATATTTAATTTTCTTAAAGAACCAGATGAATTTAAGTGAGTGCAAAGTCAAAAGCAGATAAGAGATTTTTTAAGAAAAAAACAGAAATTTTCCAAAGCAAGCAATTTCCCAGATTACACTCGTATCACTGTAACGATGATATTTGATAAAGCAGAAATGATTATGGAGGCTACATATTGCTACTAATTCTCATTGATGACCAATAAAACAAGAAATATTACAAGATGCATTTTTAAAATTTTGTATATAATTAATGCTTAATACAGAGAGCGGGCACTCTTAAATAGTTAAAAAAAATTTTAAAGAAGTATTTTATGAATTTGTTAAGAACGTCGTGTATTTATGCGTAATCCAGGTCATAATATAGTAAATGTGATGGGTTTATTAAAAATTTGGTGAGAAATAAAGCGAAATATTAAAAAATATATCTGATAACAGTTACGTCACTTACGAAATCGGTCGAACTTTTCCTTTCTTAAGAGAATAACTTTCCTTGTCTCAATTTTCTTAGTCCAAAATAAGCAGCTGAAATTGATTTTTGAGCGTAATTGATTTTCATACCGTTCATTAGAGTTTTGTATATTTTTGATAGTTTATAATATTAGTGCATAGATCGTTTTATAATTATTTACCTTTGAAATGAGAGTGAAGATGATAATATCTTAATCTTATAATATCTGTCACACATGCTATGAGGCGTAGCGCACGTTGATGTCTTATGTACGAGAGCTCTGTGCTGAGCACAATTGTGTCTGATGTCGGATAGGAGAGACTAAATATTTCTCGTTTCGACATCTGAGACCGGATACAAAAGTAATTCAATATGTACAATAAATTAAATCTTAGAAAAAAAAGTGCTCATAATAACAGCCACATCAGAACAGTCATCGATACGACCAGGCCACGGATGGAAATTAATTAGTGAAGCTCAAGCTCAAAACAAGAACGGGAGGTTTTATTGCGGCGCGCTCGCCACGGCTGAGGCGGTGCGATACTTTAATTTAATATACGAGGCCATTAAAGACAAAGTCCTCGCGCCGGCGCACCCCGCCCCGCCCCTTCCCACCAGGCGATTGCCACGAAACAATTTAATGGAATTTCTGCCGCGATCAGTGCATAAATATTCATTCCCCGGTTAAACTTTGTATTCATGAATACACCCACAATAAAAGACGAGGGCATGTTTTTGGTTGTTATCGAAAATTTTGTTGTATACAAGCTTAAACGACAAAATAAATAGGCAAGCATGAGTTTGACTTTCTTCTAATGGACGACGGCAGTCAAGATCATGGTGCGCGAGAGCGCGCGTGTCCGCGCCGGCCTTGACCCCGGCCCGCGGCGCCGCGCCCCGTCGCCGCGCACAACTACAATTTCACATTAATTATTTATAAGATGAACTCGAAATTATCTCTCTGCCGTAAAAAGCTATCGGCCTTCTGCGGCTGCGCCGTCCTCGACTGTAGCGAAGCACGAATACATGAATAAGGGGCGCTACAAATCGACATCGAATAAAAAGGCTGGATCACGGTCAGGTGCAGAGGCCCGAGTGCCGACTCGGCCGGCGAGGCCGAGGGAGGCTGCGAAATTGGGTTCGCGTCGTCAGAGGGCGCGGCGCTGCGGTCGCGCTCCGGCGCAGGAATGCTCCACCTACATATAGATATGCGGTCTGACGTCGTTACGTCGGCCACGTCTATAGTTATAAGTAGCCATTGAATCACCGTCGTAATTATAGAAGTGGGGGATTGGCTGCGGCGGTGCGCGGTGCGAGAGGGACGCGGCGAGAGCGGCGCGCGCGCCGGAGCGGGACACCGCCTAACGAGAGGCTCGTTCGTCCGTTTGATCGACACCGCCCGGGGAGCCGGCGACGGCCGCGCGGCGCGGGAAGCTGCCTCGAGGTGCATTCTTCATATGATGTTCAACTTTATATTTGGACACGATTCTGATTCGATTCCACTGACGAATAGACGAGCTGGACGTTTTCAGTGTTTTAAAACTCTGATTAGGATGCTGTAGTTCAGTACTTTTGATGAACCTTCACAGTGCCATTTTATTGTAATCATTAACTTAAAATAGTATTGATTTTTACCAATGGTAAAATAAAAAAAAATGAAAATTTAGGCATATACGTAAATCAATACACATACATGTATCACTGTAATACAATTTTTATTCATTTTTCAGCAAAATGTAGCCCAAAACAACGGAAAATATAATTTTACATTTTAAATTTTTGTGAGTTTTTACTATCCACTACATAAATTTGTTCTGAGTTTTTTGTTTGACGGTAAAATATATGTATAGTTTAGTACAGAGAATAACTTCTGTACCATACAAAAGACATCAACGCGTCCGAACACAAAAAAATATATTTTCGATGTTGTCGATTCAATATACCGACGTCGATTTGCAAAAGGAGAGAATTCGTATTGCTGTTTTTAACTCATCTTTTAAAATGTTCGGATAACACAGAATAATTTTAATTCGCATTTTTATTTCGGCTACGTATATGAAAGGGGGTAACAAAGTTACTATCTTGTATATATTCGTCTCAATATAACAATTAATTAAGAACGCCTTGTGTTAGTGATACGCCAAGTGTAAATTCTTATGAAAGTAATAAATTTAATTGAAAATATGAAAATAGTTTTAATATACTTCTGAAAAAATTACCAGTTCTAACTGAACAATGTATGTAGGCTCTGCTCGCATAGTACACCCAGTCGAAGCCGGCCTCGTAGGCCAGCCGCGCCAGCATGCCGTACTTGCTGCGGTCGCGGTCGCTGGTCGTGATGTCCACGGCGCGGCCCTCGTAGTGCAGCGACTGGTTCAGGTACGAGTTCTTCTCCGTCCAGCCCTCTATCACCCGCAGCCGCACGCCCGGCCATTGGTTCATGACGCTTATGGCGAGCGTGTTCAGTTTCTCTTGACATCTCTGAAATTTGAATACGTTTCAATGATTAGATGACTAAATCTTAAGTTCTATGCGGCAACAAGTAGGAGAGGAATCCACGTGGTGGGCAATAGACAAACCTGTCATTGCAAGTTGAAATTTTAAAGGGAATTTATTGGATTATTCTTTTCTAAGGTGACTTGTAAATTAAACTGAAGTAAGTTAGTCACACGACAGTGTAAAATGTAATACATTTATTTTACATGTTTTTGACAGTATATAAACCTACAGCGTGATGATATTATAAATAAAAAAGCAAGGAACCTATCTAGAAGTTCAAGGAATTCAATCTACAGGTTGAAAAACAAGCTACATTAAGACCATCACAGGTAACATCACAGATTGTTTTACTCGTATATAGCGGAACATTTTTTTCCAACACGATTGAATCCATATTACTATTATATATTTTTAAATCGAGTTTCTCCATATCTCCCCGGCCGTACTAAGCTATCGAAAATAAATGTATGATAATAAAAAAACCACTAAAAAGTAGGTCAACGTATTACGTATTACATGATTCGGTTATGAATATTAAATGAGCTAGAATACGACCAAGGAAATACACGAACACGATTCCCGACGAGAATAGATCTCGGGCCCAGTGAATCCTTTTGTTTACCGATGCGAGGAGACCGACAGACGTGCTAACAGACCGACAAACGCCGCCGACGGCCGGCGGGACGTCGGCCGTTTCGCCGTGAAGGAATAAATCAAATTAAATGTCGCCGCACAAAAAGATCGACACGGATCCTCGACGGCGCGACGCGGCCGCTGAATGTACGAAAATGTCAAAATATTTATTATGGAACGCGGGCAGAAGGCGTCCGCTTTGTCGCCTCGGCGGCGTCGGGCCGCTCTCCGTGCGGACGCGGCGATGAAAAAATCGGGCCCGACGCGAGGAGCGGCCGCGCCGGACGCCCCCGACGGCGGCGCGCCAAAACGGACGGCCTGCGGTGCCGTCGGTATTCGCTTTGCCTCTTCCGCGTCAACCTTTCCTTTGTCAGCCGTTGTGGCTCGGCGCGAAAATCTGCGATCTATTTAAATTTCGTACATGTTTTGCGTAAGGAGACCGCTATCGTTTATTTCGATAATTGTTCAATATATCCGTGGAAAGTGTTGAAAACCCAAATTTAACCATTAAAACACAATTTTATAAAAGTAATTATAACGAGCTACTGAATTGAAATATAAATTTGCATATATAATTCTTTTCAAAAAATGTTGAAATGGTGGTAGTATATTTGTGAATTTTAAAATTTCTTATAGAATGAGATTGACAACTCTGTTTAATTTTTTTCGACATTTAAAAACAATTATTTAAATGATTTTATTTCCTTGAATAATTGTAAATACTTTGGATTTTACAATCTTTCAGCTAGCAAATTTCGATCAGTATTTTATTGGTAATACAGGTTTTTCTTATAAAACTCTACAAATAATAGACTATGATTTCGGATAGCGTTGTCTTTGTTCAGCAGAGAGCAAACGAGAAAAAGGGAAGGGGCTAGTATCGGCGTGTTTGTTTCCCGGCGCGGACGCAGGCGTCTCGGCGAGCACTAAAACAATCGAATGCTAAATGCGTGCTCAAACAAACACGGCGCACTTAACGTGGGAACGGCCGCCCGCCCGCAATTAGGCAACCGCATCACTAAATTCCTCACCGATTCCCCGAATCAATAACTATCTATTCGTGTAAGATATAAAAAAAAATCGAAAAAAAGTAATGAACGGTCAAACACATTGTTTATAACAATCGTTGGTGTTGTTCGAAACTTATTATTCATATAAATAATACATTTCGAACAATAGCAACGAATTAGAGGAACATATGTACTTGTCTTTGTTTTCATAGTTATAAGAATATACATATATTAATCTCTCTGAAAAGTCGTTTTTGTTAGCGCTTATTATAAGTACTGTTGATGATTTACTCTATACCTACGCAGTACCCAGAAGCTGATTCAAAGTTACTTAAGGCAAAGGTTTCATGACAAGGCATAATAGAGTAGATAACAACAATACAATGTACGTTTCGCTAAGGCATTCCAATTTAAACCTGTATTTACTAAAAGTAACAATTGTCCACAAGCTTCAGTTTATGATACTATGTTGAGGGGAAAAAATATTATAAAAATTGGTTGCCTGTAAAGTCGGTATACGGGCGAAAGTTTCAACGACTTTGAATGGTAAAATCATTTTAATGTGAATATTCATTCGTATAGTAGGAAGAAGGATGAAATAATAGTAACAATTTAAAACATTTATTTATACAAAATTATATTTAAAACATTAATTTATACAAAGAATGAATTTCATATTAACAAAATTTTATTTTACCTTTACACATACATACATTTATATACAATATACATACAATAACTTAATACATTTGCAAGCTATGCACTAATTACTGCGCGGCAGACCGATCATAGTCGCATTATCTACTCATCGTAACGTTACCGAGCGTTACACTTTTCATAAGTGACTCCCAGCCGCAACCTAATTTAAGACGTTGTCACGTCAAAAGTAATTCAAAACCATTTCATTGTGCGAACCACACAAGCTACTAATCTAATTCAATATCAAATGACTCATATATTTCCAAGCACGTTGATTGAACCGCAGTAACACTACAAGGTTACTAATAAAAAATATGTAAATTGCGATTCATAAAAAATATCTTCGAACTAATTCATCACGAAAGAGTAATAAAATAATGAAAAAAGAACTAAATCATTAATTCGATTCAAACCCATCGGCTAATCGAATTTCGCGTGACCGTTACAAACATTACCAAAGAGCTTTCCGCTGCGCATACGCATCTCGCGGAAACAAAGCGCCGTATGGCACCTGTGCACACAGACGCGGGTGGCGGCGACACCTTCGGACAAAACTCGTATTTTCTTAACGGATTCCCGATTAGCGTCGTTACGGTTTATTTATTTACCTATTATTCCGTGTTTTGCGTATGAATGGTGGCGCGTGATTGATACAACCCGGGTGACCGGGGACCGGGCGGGGACACGCCCGATGCCATTATACATTCATTATGCATATTTTCGGTAAACAAGCTGTCGATCACAATGGGCCGGCCGCGGGCCATGGCCGCCTCGTGCACATTATAATGTCACTGAGTAAATAAGACTCTTCTTTCAATAAATCTTCTACCAAACTTACGATTCTTTTAATGTAGCATACCCTGAGTTAATATAACAATGAAATTTATAAAAATAGATTTATCTACTTGTTACCTACTAACTACATTATCAGTTGGTATACAATTTGTATATAACAATATTCTGAAATATCTCATCAATCATAATTTTGTAAGAGGTGGTTACATGCTTACATCGGTTATTTACATAAAAAAATTAATCGTCTTCCAGTCAATTTTGTAAAAGTAGATATTAACCGGGTATTATTATTACTTTTTAAACATAGAACAGATCCAGAAATGAACTCGATTCGTGTATAAAAAAAATTAAACCTAATTGCAAACGCAAACAGAAACGTGATTGATAATAGTGCAAGTGCAAGCATAACGAACAAAACGGGCAATGCATCTCTATACATTTCCTGTTTCGTTTGAAGCCTCTAAAGGGAAGAATCAAAAAGCGTACGCCGTTCGGACGCCGCAACAGTCGAGTCAATCTCATCCCCGTTTCAGAAGAAAAACAGAGATACAGAAGCGCGCAAGAGACGAAGAGAGGTCGGCTGTCATGCCGCCGCAGCCCGAATGCGGCCCTCGCCTAATTTACAGCGCTCCCATCCGCGCCCATAACAATATATTAAGATAATTAAACGGCTCTTTACATTCTTTAACACGTCGTTTTTTGTAAACGCCCGCGGGCCGAAAGCGACCGACCAATACTGACTGGTTTTTGATGTTGATATACTTTTTTTTTTACCTTTTCGCCTTTTTTGTGGAAACCACAACAAATAGTTTTAGGGCGGTTTTTTGTGACGCCGACGGCGCGAGTTTTATTCACGCGTGTGACGCCGCGTCCGCAATAGGCCCGTCCCTCTCTGGCGTCCGGAGCCCGCGACCCGCTGGCCGACTCGCGTGACCGTTTTTCTCGGTGAGTAACCCGGCGGAGGCTGGCGTTAGTGGAGAATGTTACTGACTAAAAATTACAGGTTCATAGAAAGGGTCTATTAGCGAAATTGTTATATGGCTCGACGATAATAATTATTTGGAAGATTACAAAAAATGCGTAGTGAAGGAAAGATCGATTGACAGTTCTTAATTTTGAAGCAAAAAATGAATCAATCGACTATCGATTCAATAGAAAAAAAGTTGTGTTCATAAAGATAATTCTTGAGCTGCTAAACTTTAGAACGATGCTATCTACAATGATTATCTCGTTTTTTTTTTCCTTTCCTCTAAACCCTAAGACTAACAAAGATACAAACTCAACAGTGAATGCAGTGAAATAAGTGAATCAAAGACAAATTCAAAGGCGTAAATTACAATAAGTACGACCTTTCTCAATCAATAATTTAAAAATAAAAGGTCGTTATTAGACATTCGGACTGAACGAATCACACGCCGGGGCGAACATCACGAGCGGCGTCCATTTTGTTTATTGACGGTGCGGCCAGTTATGGAAACCGCAAGTGTGAATCATTTGGGTGTGCGCCATCTTCTTTCTTTTTTTTTTCGTAGACTTCGTCTCGGTCCCGAAACTATATTGATTTTTTTATAGCCGTTTTATAATTCTAAATTGCAGGTCGCCCGTACAAGGTGTGCCGCGAAGCAATCCTTTCGTATACCTGCAAATATTTAAATAGTTTATCGATAGTAACGACCTTGTTATTATAATAATTATATTGGGGATAACCCGAACAGCTACACGGATCAAATTCGACTTCCGCCGTCAGAGCGTGAGGACATTGATCTTCAACCTGACTTGTTCGGATATTCCAACAGAAGATATATTTATTGAAAAATTTTTAAAATTAAATATTTATATTAAAAAAATACAACCCAAATAATCCAATATAGTGTACATCATAAGTAGATGTATACAAACTGAAGTTCGTGTCATTTATTTCGTTTTTGACTCGAGGGAAAATAAATGGAGTTTAAATTTCCTGATTAAATTTCCATAAAATAACGTAAATATTATATATATTATACTTGGAAATTACTTTGATAGGATAACATTTTCAATAAATTTTATTTTGTTTGTCTACAGCAAAGTGTCATTAGCAAACGCTGTACCAATTTTTAATCGTGTTGTTTCATTATAAGTACCATCGAAACAATACTCTCGTGCGTAAGTCGAAAATTAAAGGTCAATTATTTGGTTAAAAATTAATGTAACTTAAAGAAAATAACTTACATTTTCTGTTCAATGTATGATTTAATTAATCTAATATGGATGCAGTATAAAAGAACATGAAATTAGAATAAGATGGTGGACGTATAGCCCTTCCATAATGTGTATGGAGTGTCTTTGAGAGACAGATATAAAAACGGTAATGGGAGAGAATAGTGTGTATTGAAAGAACATACATATCTAGAATAAAATAAGGACGTTGAGGTAATTTAGCAATCTACGCGAGACGAATAATAGTAGATTAATAATGGAAATTTATAATGCTAATATGTATAAATTGAAAAGTGGGCAAGGAGTGTCTTAAAAACTCCAGTGCAGACTAAATTGTTATACAAAATTAAAGACCGTCGAATTATATAAAAAGAAAATAAGCTATTGATGAAATTAAATATCACGAAATTAAAAGGCATGTATAAACCCATACGTACCAAGGAGAGGTCTGTGATTTGTGCCTAATTTTCTAAGAATATAGTAAAGTTTAAAACCGAAAAGTTTGATAAGGGTCGCTCAATTTCCCAACAAAACCGGCAAATTTGAATGAAACGATTGATGCATATCAGCGAAGCAAAAGAGATATGCAAATATCACCTCATAAGTAAATCTAAATTCTCTTTTTACCATTCTGGGAAATAGGCGTGAGTTTATATTGTTATTGAAAAGGTTTATCTAATGCATTAAATGTTTGTCTATGATAGGATAAAATAAACGATGATAGCGAATATAAATTGACAAATGTCTAAAATTAACGCGAGTGAGCTTTTTAAATGTTGCAGTTGAAACGATAGTAATATAGATTAACATTCGACCCGCTACCCAAAGTCCAACTCTACGAGAACTGTATCGTCGCAGCAGTTAGTAGCTGGAACATAGCGGCTTCCACGACTCATTATGCTCAGTGGGCGAGTAAATACGGCACAAATATTTGTGTACACGTGTCGTGGTGGCGGGCCTGTTGTCGGACACGTCATAAATATGCATCGGCGGGCCCTTCGGCCGCTCAAAGCCGTTTGATGTTTGTCCACGAAAAATATCACCCTTTGTTGTCTTAATGCGGCTGTCGTCGACGGCGACACGTCAAACAAGCGCCCATCGCTCGCACTCCCGATGACCCGTATTATGATCGAGCGCCTCGGCCCGGGTGCTGCGCGCCGGGATCGTACCCGGCTGAAAATCGAAGGTGTCGCGTAGTTCTAGGCGAGAGCGTTTCGAGTCGGCGAGGCGAGTGAGGAGAGCGTTTACAATTATCTGGGTTAACTTGAACCGAACTAAATAACCACATTCAGTAAAGTAAGGACTCCAGAACCCTCGATTGTAGAAGAAAGTTTAATAGCCGTGCGACGCGATGTAGTATTGCGCAAGTACGTTTGGTTGAAAATGTGATTTCATTATTTAAAAATGAAAAGAAAAGTTAATATTCATATACAAAATTTTGTGGTAAAGTCGGCACTAATAAAGCAATAATCAGAAGATCGATTTTTGTTAATTTAATTTGGAGTAGAAAATTTAAAGAACAAATATGTATGTCTTTATAGAAAATTCAAGTAGAAAATACTGTATACCTTATCAAAAATAGCGAATCTCAAATACGAAGGGTGTTTGGTCATTTTAAAGTCACAATGAGGTACAAATTCTTTGGAACCAAAAAAGTCACACACTGGCTGGTAAAGCTGGAATATTGATTAGATTTCAAGAAAGAAAATTTGAATTTTTTTTTAATGGAAGTCTTTTGTTTGCAGTCTGTTGTAGCGAGTTATTGAAAATAGAAAAAAAAAGAAATGCACACGGTTGTCAAATACAATACAACTCACGAAACCTTGCCGCTCTGAATTATCTGCGATTGATATAATGCGCAGGTTCAACACTCCTCGACTCTTCCTTCTTCTCCCCTGCGTGCCAATTTTACCCCATTGCGATGCTTTTGTGACTTATTTCACAGCGTTAATCAAGACCAACAAGATGCTTTAAGAGCGAACACTCCACCGTATTCTAGAGTCGCCCGTTGGTTCGCCGAATTTAAACGTGCAATAATGTTCACCCAAGATGACCTCCCGGGTCGCCCAACAATCGGTAGTGACCGAAGAAACGGTAAGAAAAGTCTAAAAATTTGTCGGTCGATTATAAAAATTGGCTATACAAATAGAGGAAAAAAAAATTTTGACTGGTAGCGAGTAGCATAGCATTTTACACGAAATTTTGGATATGAACAAGTATCTGTACGCCGAGTCCCCAGGATGCTTACCGATGCATAAAAACAAACAAAAGGCAGTACATTTCTCAAACTTCTTTGAAACTGTTACAAGTTTTTTTTCAAGATAGTTTTTTAGCCCGGTTTACAACCATGGATGAAATATGGCTTCACCATAAGATCCAGAAACAAAATTACAGCCTATGTCTTGGGAAGGACTATAGTCTCCAACCTCTAAGGAATTTAAGATGAATCGTTCCGCAGGAATGGTCATGGGCTCTCTTTTCTGGGATAGGAAAAGAGACGTTCATGATAGAATATCTCGACAGTGCAGCTACTGTATGCAGAACAAATTAAAAAAATGCGTAAGAAAATTTGAAATAAACGACGATGCAAACTAGCAAAATTTTTTTGTTGCATCAAGATTTTTACAGTTTTTAGGAAAAGAGTATGTACCATAGATTTAAGTGTACAAAAAAAACACATATAAATGAGATCAAGGCTATTGACAAGACCATTATCAAAAGATACATAGGTTATGGTCAATGAAATAGCAAATGACCAAAAATTTAGATAATCTAAGTTCAGTATAAATAACTTCTCATTTATCTTTACAAATGAAACAAATAAATATCTGCAGATCGAGGTTACATTGTTTCTGTCTCATTTACCTTTAATACAATTTCAAAACAATAACGATCTCTTTTTATACAAACTACCCGTGCCCACACAAACAATAACGCAAACGGAACAATGATATTTGAAAACTCACATCGTGTTCCCTCACTGGATAAATACCTTAAAACCGATGAAGTGAAGCCTATCAGTTTCCCATTAACTATTCGATTACAAGTGTATCTCGACATTGCAGCGGGCGAGCGGGCGAGCGGGTAGGTGGGTACATCGCACCCGGCGCGCGCGCCCGAAGCGCCCATAAGGCTTTCGCCTTTCACCCGCCTTTCACCCGCCGCCTAAAGTTTGAAACAGGACACTAAGCCCGTGCGCTCGCTGAGCGGACGTTATAGTTACGATGTTATGTTGCCATTCACTCGTGTGGGGCTTGTCTTAGCGAAGCTCCTCGTGTTTTAAGATGCTTTATGATATTCAGCATTTCCTAATTATAATGCGTATACGTTTCTAAAGTTAGTATTCGTAAAAAGATTTTATATATATACACATATTTCTTTTCTATAGAATTGCGAATATTCCATTAAAAAAATTGTTTTAGGAAAGAAATTATGAAATCGTTAGTGTTATGAAATAGTTGGAACAGTTGAATCGCGGTATTTTAAAAATGGTAGAATTACTATAACTATTGAATTGTTATTATCCTTATGGTTTTCTGTTTACTATATAGTTGGAGTAACATTGACACCGTATGTCTGTTTATATTTCTCAATTTAGTAGATGCACCGACGGTAATCGATTACTTGATATCCAGTACCCAGTCCAGGGTATCGTGGAGACGCTGGGAACATAACACACAGATTTCGTCTTCCAAAAGCTGATATAGAATCGATCTTCGATTGTTGCATCGCCCACCTCTAAGCTACAATTTACAACGTAGCAACTAAAAACAGTTCTTTGAGAACAATTAACCTAAATATGTTTCATCCTATAACATTCATTACTTATAATTTTAAACCATTGGGATTCCTCAAACTACTAAACTGTCGGTCACCATAATTTGTACTTTATATACTTTATGTTATCGTGACTTTGTCGAATCCTATCCATGAAATTAATCCCGTTATTTTTTACAGTTTCTTTTATTTCATTCATAGATACAATATTTGATTACACTAAAAAAAAGAAACAAACAACGAAGATCAAAAAATAAGAATATAGATTAAAAATTTCGATCAAGGGTTATATACACAAATCGAAGATCTTATTTTCCAAGCAGCTGCTGAATTTATGTTTGTGTACATATTTTCATACTTCATTATCATTCATCCTTAACTTGCGTTTACGTGAGTGTTCAGGTTTTGACTCATTTTCACATAACAACATTGGGTATCACAGTAACGCGATGCATCAAGCGAATTAACTAATGGATACCATGAGAATATGCGTTTATGATACAATGTGTTTAGAAAATTATTATATTCTTCACTTACTCTAACTTACTGTAAGCCAATTCCCAATTACTCGCGGCCCTTGAAACCCGGCAACGGACCAGGTGCGTTTTCTATGACCATTCACGATTCGTTTGTACGCGATTGTCGCACACCCCCGGGAGCGATCCGTTACCGATGTCTCCTATTGTAGGGCCGCATGCTTCGGGATTCGATCCTACAGGGAACGCGCTTATAGATTATTTATGTTGTGATCCACAGAACGTCCGAGGTCAATGGCGGAGTCAATGAGAGCGTGTCTATGGTTTGCTGCAAGTCATCGGGCGGCGTTTGGAATCTACGCCGCCTCTGCCGATCGCAGATAACACGGATCTCGTCTGGTTACCGTTAATTGTTCTGAAGATTCGGTGTTTATATTTTATAAGTAGGTTCAAAACTGAAAATCAATAAATTACAGCACGATGAATTGTATTCGTTAATCATCAATATGCCACTTGAATTTTATTCGTTTATAGAGTTTTCAATATATATGTACATATATTAATCTAAATATTAAATTAGAAAAACGAGCTGCACATTGAATGTATAATTTACAAATGGAATACTACTTACTGATTCCAGTTTGAAATGGAATATGGAATTATGGACATCATCTATTTAAACCCATCTCAATTTGATACTTTGATAGAGGCGAAAATTTTTATTTCAGTAATATGAAATCCACGAATGACCTGAAAGAATATTTGCATTTTACATTTTGAATTTCCTGCCGCCACGAACCATCACCGGCTAGCGTTTGCTAGTTCGTGACGTCACTGGATACTGGACGACTGTCGGCCGCAAACAAAACGTCTGCAATAATCGAGAGATGGAGTCTACGTTTACTGTATGATGGCATCACGTACAAATTCATCACGGCGGCAGCGACTATCGTTTCATAAGTACACTATTATTTTTGTTTGTATCAATTATTATTAACATATGTATATTGTTTACGGCGACATTTTATCTTCTTTACGCATTATTAGTTTTTTTTTTTTCGCATACGCAGCGAAATACCCTTAGCGTTTGTGAGTTTTAACAAACTGCCGAATTTTCGGACTCGACATTTTTATGCATAAATTATAATTAAAATCCTTTGTTTCTCTAGTAGTACCTATATCTGCTTAAATTTTAAATTAAATCTGTCGGGAAGCGCACGTACACAGCGATCGCTCGACGGGACCCGAGCGTTGACCCGTTTGTATAAAAAAAGCAACATATAATCATGTCAACGGTATAACGACATAGAGCAATTTGTTCGCTGAAAGCTCGCTCGACGCGGTAAAGGAACGTTAAACGTCGCGGCGGCGACACGCTGCGGGTCGACGACGCCGTCTAGCTGCAGGCGGACGACGTGCATCCTTAATTATATCAATTTACTAATGCGCCAACGCAACGCCGAGAATTATCGTAACACGCTTGGCCGGACTTGAAAACGGTTTGCCAAGTTGCAATTTTGATTCTATTAGCCGTCGATGCCTATCTATGTAAAATTAAATTGATCCATGATCGACAGTCGATGTCGCAGATCGATAGATCTGATTGAGCTGTGGAATATAAATTCTTAATGCCCGCAGAGAGAACGACTATTTTCTTGGTTCTGAGAGGAACGAAATAAGTACATACTTACATACAGAGGTGTCGGTTACGGTAATGGTAACAGTGTCGCGAGTTCAATGGTTTTTTCCCATCTCAAAACTGCCAACATGAATATGTATATATACATATATGTAGATACTTATATATGGTAACAGTGTAATGGTAATGAATGTGTATCTATATATAGATATTAAGTCCGGTAATGGTAACAGTGTCAATGGATATTATGGGTGTCGTATACAATATATGTAGAACTTATATATAGAACGGCAATGGTAACAGTCCGAGTTCAATGGTTTTCCCATATTATATGTGATATTATATATACATACGATATAAGGGGTACGGTTCCCCATATTAAAACTACCAACATGAATGTGTATCTATGTACGTACGTATACAATATATGTAGATAGAGGTTACGGTAATGGTAACAGTGTCGCGAGTTCAATGGTTTTTCCCATATTAAAACTACCAACATGAATGTGTATCTATGTACGTACGTATACAATATATGTAGATACTTATATATAGAGGTGTCGGTTACGGTAATGGTAACAGTGTCGCGAGTTCAATGATTTTTCCTATCTTAAAACTACCAACATGAATGTGTATCTATGTACGTACGTATACAATATATGTAGATACTTATATATAGAGGTGTCGGTTACGGTAATGGTAACAGTGTAGCGAGTTCAATGATTTTTCCTATCTTAAAACTACCAACATGAATGTGTATCTATGTACGTACGTATACAATATATGTAGATACTTATATACAGAGGTGTCGGTTATGGTAATGGTAACAGTGTAGCGAGTTCAATGATTTTTCCTATCTTAAAACTACCAACATGAATGTGTATCTATGTACGTACGTATACAATATATGTAGATACTTATATACAGAGGTGTCGGTTATGGTAATGGTAACAGTGTAGCGAGTTCAATGATTTTTCCTATCTTAAAACTGCCAACATGAATGTGTATCTATGTACGTACGTATACAATATATGTAGATACTTATATATAGAGGTGTCGGTTACGGTAATGGTAACAGTGTAGCGAGTTCAATGATTTTTCCTATCTTAAAACCAACATGAATGTGTATCTATGTACGTACGTATACAATATATGTAGATAATTATATATAGAGGTGTCGGTTACGGTAATGGTAACAGTGTAGCGAGTTCAATGATTTTTCCTATCTTAAAACTACCAACATGAATGTGTATCTATGTACGTATACAATATATGTAGATACTTATATACAGAGGTGTCGGTTATGGTAATGGTAACAGTGTAGCGAGTTCAATGATTTTTCCTATCTTAAAACTGCCAACATGAATGTGTATCTATGTACGTACGTATACAATATATGTAGATACTTATATATAGAGGTGTCGGTTACGGTAATGGTAACAGTGTAGCGAGTTCAATGATTTTTCCTATCTTAAAACTACCAACATGAATGTGTATCTATGTACGTACGTATACAATATATGTAGATACTTATATACAGAGGTGTCGGTTATGGTAATGGTAACAGTGTAGCGAGTTCAATGATTTTTCCTATCTTAAAACTACCAACATGAATGTGTATCTATGTACGTACGTATACAATATATGTAGATACTTATATACAGAGGTGTCGGTTATGGTAATGGTAACAGTGTAGCGAGTTCAATGATTTTTCCTATCTTAAAACTGCCAACATGAATGTGTATCTATGTACGTACGTATACAATATATGTAGATACTTATATATAGAGGTGTCGGTTACGGTAATGGTAACAGTGTAGCGAGTTCAATGATTTTTCCTATCTTAAAACTACCAACATGAATGTGTATCTATGTAAGTACGTATACAATATATGTAGATACTTATATACAGAGGTGTCGGTTATGGTAATGGTAACAGTGTAGCGAGTTCAATGATTTTCCTATCTTAAAACTACCAACATGAATGTGTATCTATGTACGTACGTATACAATATATGTAGATACTTATATATAGAGGTGTCGGTTACGGTAATGGTAACAGTGTAGCGAGTTCAATGATTTTTCCTATCTTAAAACTACCAACATGAATGTGTATCTATGTACGTACGTATACAATATATGTAGATACTTATATATAGAGGTGTCGGTTACGGTAATGGTAACAGTGTAGCGAGTTCAATGATTTTTCCTATCTTAAAACTACCAACATGAATGTGTATCTATGTACGTACGTATACAATATATGTAGATACTTATATACAGAGGTGTCGGTTATGGTAATGGTAACAGTGTAGCGAGTTCAATGATTTTTCCTATCTTAAAACTGCCAACATGAATGTGTATCTATGTACGTACGTATACAATATATGTAGATACTTATATATAGAGGTGTCGGTTATGGTAATGGTAACAGTGTAGCGAGTTCAATGATTTTTCCTATCTTAAAACTGCCAACATGAATGTGTATCTATGTACGTACGTATACAATATATGTAGATACTTATATATAGAGGTGTCGGTTATGGTAATGGTAACAGTGTAGCGAGTTCAATGATTTTTCCTATCTTAAAACTGCCAACATGAATGTGTATCTATGTACGTACGTATACAATATATGTAGATACTTATATATAGAGGTGTCGGTTACGGTAATAGTAACAGTGTCGCGACTTCAATGGTTTTTCCCATCTCAAAAATGCCCAACACGTATAAAGAAGTTTTAATTTCAAAAATGGTAACAAAATTATGTGAAAAATCATCCAATCAAATATGTATGAAAAACATTTGCAGTCGGAGGCAAGAAAGAGCCCTCACACAAAGAAAAACATTAGTCCGATGCCTCCGACTGCAAATGTTTGTCACATTTGATTGAATGATTTTTTACATGACCTTGTTCCCCTCTTTTCAAAGAAAACGTTGGAGAATTGATTATAGTAATATGAGTCGTCGAAGTGGTTGTTAGATGTTGATAATCATTTCAGTTTATTACCATATGCAATGTCAAATTACTTCTGAACACATAAGTTGCCCATATGTTATACAAAAAATTCGCCATTTTATTTTTTTATGTATGTAATATATACAGTGACACTTGTGCCACCAAAACAAATCTAAAGACGCATAGCTTATCGAAATCGGTTAATATGTTTAGCAGCTTCGTTGCCTCATAGCTACTAAACAAAGAAACGGACAGACATACAAACACTTCAAACACAGAACCTTCTTTTTTTGCTTTGCTGTAATTGGACACAGAAATAAGCAGAATCGCTTTTATAATACGCTAATTTAAAACCGGTCAAGTGTGAATCTAACTCGCACACTGTACGGCTTCGGCCCCATGCTACCTTATAATACTGCACACTAAATACTTTTCAAAAACCGTTAATGAGAAATAAGAATCAAATACATTTTTTTTGAAAAAAATTAAAATGGCCTTCAAAATTGATTTAAATATTTTTTAAACGGTTTTCAAAAACAACTAATTAATCGTTTTTGGAATCAATCCCAACTAAGGGAAGGCACAAAACATAAATATGAAACCTTAAATGATAAGTCGAAAAAAGATCTTCTAAGGAGTCATAACTGCGTTTGATTTATCTTTAGCTTGAACCGACTCCAAAAACAAGTAATTAATTGTGTTTGTAGCGTGCTTAAAATATTATTTAAATTGGGTTTTGAACAGTTTTTTTTTTAATTCATTTTATTTCACATTTTCTAGTTATCAAGTAATTATTACTTAATAGTTTATTTAGCAACTTTACCGGCGGATTAAGCTCACGGTTAATAAAATCGGCCAGGCATCCCCTTTACTTTTGTACGAAGCATGTGGGAAAGCAATTCCTATCCTGAATTTATTGCCCACTGGTAGTCATTCCAGGGTCTTTACATTCTTAGTTGATATACGACTACCTCATTACTCTTATTCAGGCTATTAAATTATACCTATTGTTTATAATATAAAAGCTCTACAATTCATACAGATTACATTTCAATTCCTTCCACATTATATTAATTCACTTTGTTTGTACTGTTGTCGCTAAGAGTGATGTGTTCCTGCTATAAGATTGCAACGTTGGAATTATATAAATGAATGAAAATATGTCTATAGATTAATAAGTAATCAAATTTAATTCTGTGGGTTTTACTAATAGCGATTAAAAGAGTTGTTTTTCTGGCGACAAATCGCAGAACTATCGCTTAAATCCTAATCGTTAAAGAATGCTGCGGCTTCCATCATCAGCATGATTGATAACTACCATACGCAAAAACTTGAAGAACTAAAAAAAGGATTCAAGCACACGACGTGTGCCTCCAATATTTTAAGGTTTTTCTAGATTTTCCTGGGATCCGATAATTAGATACTGACCCGGTAACTATAGGACTATCACGAGAGTATATATCCTTTCAAACAAAAAAAAGAACTTGTAATCCGTCCATAATTGATGAAATTATCGCTGGACGTACATAAAAATACGTATAAACGAAAATAGAACCCCCTCCTTTTTTTGAAATCTGTTAAAAATTAAGATTGAACAAAAAATGACTAAAATGCACGTTCATTGCCATACATGAAACGTGTTTTTTCGTCGTTAAATATATATATATATATATATATAATAGAGTCCCCATGGACTCTCTTATAGTGTGTGAAAATTTTCAAGAGTTTACCTATCGCCATTATCAAAATTGAGCAAAAAACGCCAAAAGAACATTTTCTGTACGAGAGCCCCTCTTTAGTTTTTGATTTAATTTTATTTTTATTATTCGTTTTTTTAGCGGCAATAGAAAGAAATACGTATTACGCGAAAATTTCAACTGTGCTTATTACGAGATACAGCCTTCTGACAAACAAACGGGCAGCGAAGGCTTAGTAATAGGGTGTCGTTGCCATCCTTTGGGTGCGGTATCCTAAAACCATACATAAAAGTTGTTTTTAAATCGAAATAGAATAAAAAGTTAAACGTCGAACTTCTCCCAAAACGTACTTAAAAAGTAATTAATTAGCATGATTTGTTATTATTTGCGCATTGAAACAAACTCGTGCACATTTTTGTTAATCCATAATTTCGGTGTTCTAACCACTTCAAGATTACATTGTATTGTCCCTGATGTCATATAATGAAAGCCGACTAATGATGATTTGAAAGATTTGACTTTAAGTAACTGGCTAAATAATGTCATTTAATGCGAAAATTATTGGTATTAACATGTTCCAGAAATATATTCCCGCCCATCAGGATTATGTGTTAATTGTAATTTAAACGACGAGTTTTACTAAAAGTTAAAACGTTAATTGCCAAACTAGAGCTAATGTATGGACAATCTGTCAAATCCTACCTTTAATGTTTCCGAATTGTATTTTTTCATGCAAACCGAGAACTCGTACAATCCTTCGTAAATTAATTATATTATTTGTACACCCAATAAAATTATAAGAGATATATCAAATGTACATTTTGATAATTGTAACAGAGTTAAACATCTTTAGTAATGCAAATATCTATAGTGAATTGCTGTGTTTTAAAATTTTGTTAATCTGTATTATTGTATTCTTATTCACGAATTAAAACTAGTATATAGACGGTTTTCTTGCAAATTGTCATAATAATTATTTACATGTTATATTGTCATTTGCGGTAACTATTATCCCGGACAATGGGATTTACCACCGGGCGACGGATAAAACATTTTACGAAACTCTGACTACACTTTAACGTAAATAAATATGACTTTCGTTGTCGTACGAGAAACGTGTTGCTTGAAGAGGAACACGAATAGCTAGCTACTTGTGATTCGATAAATTGTCTCCTTCGATTTTAATTTTCCGTGTCGATCGTATGCACTGAGTGTCAGCGTCTGTTTTAAAATGACGACAAAAAAATACGGCCCCGGCAGACGGCGGCCGCGCTCGCGGGACGTCGTTCCGTATGAGCGACGCCGGCGACATCTTTGTGGACGTCCCAGTTAATTTAACCGACAACAATGTTCGTGGGGAATGTGTGTAAACAATGGGTTTTATGGCACGCTTATCACGCACCGGGTTACACCCCGAGGCGTTGCCGGTATGGACCATTTTATTGGCATTTCCTTATGAAGCGGGTATGAGGACGAGTCGAATTATGATTGCGATTTTTTTTTATGTGAGGTTCGACCGTTTATGAGTTACGCCACAGCTCTTATGACGGTGCAGTCTGTATCGAAATGGGTTCAATGGAATTCACGTGACGCTCAAACAATGAGAAATGAACAAGGATTGTAAAAAAACATAGTTTTAGGTTGTGTAAAGCGTAAACGTGTAAAGAGTAGATCTCATTAGTGTTTCAAAAAAAAATATCTTTAATATAGACACAGCTCTGTTACAGACTCATAGTTTAATTTGGTATTTAATTTAGTGGTGTAATTAAATTCGTCAAACAAAAGTGAAAATTATACCTTAGCATTATAAGAAAAGTTTACTTAAACACATATATCAAGAATAAATACATGTAATAGTGATATTTTGTACTCTTTTCTTTTGTAATAGATTGAGAATATTAAATAAAACATATATAAAGTGCGCACGAACTACGTCGCAGGCGCAGCTAGTCATCGAGTATCGACAAGACACAAAAAAAAACTGAACATGAAACCAAGAGAGCAACATTATCTGATCTCCTACGATTAATCTCTGGTCAAAAAAAAAATGAACTCTTGACACATTATTGTTATTGATTTATCAGCGCGCGGTCGCGGCTGTCGCATCGCGTTTGGCACGGCCCGGCGCGCGCGCCGCTCTCGAATAACAGGCGTCACAATGATCGCATCGCAGCGTAATCGCCGCTATCATTGTTTACGCGCGCCGCTAAAGCGACGCGATCGGCGCTCGTCGACGGGCGTTAAATCAACAGTCGCGCGCGGCCGCCGGGCTACCTCTCGAATCGCCTCTCGATAATATTTCATAAGACAAATAACCCGATAAAGATGTTTTGACGCGGACCCGTGTTCGTCGCCCGCACCGAAACGGGTCCGGTGAGCGCCTATCGTAAAATATTTATTCACGATTCCTTAAATCTCGGGGGTAGTACGAAGCGGTGATTCATCGCCGGCCGCGTCGGGACGGGTGTTTAATGCGTTGACAGGATTTAAGGCGGCGCTACATCCATTAGCATTGTTTTAAAGGATTAAGGCGACGCTTTATTGGGACGCGGCGCGATGTGAGGCCGACGTGTCCGAGCGCATACTTCGTTGACAAGTGACGCGTGGCCGTCATCGGTTATCGCTTTTATGAGGAGCGTAAGTTCGCATCGCGTTTAAATTGTAATACGGAACCCGAATAATGAATTTCAACTCAAGGAAACTTCAAAATCATCTGTCGAACGAAATAGCAACCCAAATCATGGTGAAATTCACATCTATCATGTAGAAGAAAAACGATTCGTGATTCATTCGATCGCGAGGTCTCAACAACTACTAAACCTAGCATCATGTAATTTAGTTAAATGATAGTATGTATACTACGAAAGACTTACTACGAAAGACTTACTACGAAAGAGTTTTTGGAAATCTAATTTTTACGAGGGCATAAAAGGGGAATTGAAATTTTATTATTTTTTTTTATGTATAAAGACTGACGCACTAAAAATTATGTCGACCATGAAGCGGTGCCGGCGTTAGCGCGAGGTGTTGCACACTCCATTGCCTGATGTAATTTTTACGTCACGACGATGCAGGCTACATCGTTTTAAGTTCGCATAATTATTGAGCCCCTGCATACCAGCTTTAACCGCGGCTTCGACACATGAACATAGAACGAGTTCCTTAATTTTTTAAAACAATTAGTTATTAATAATAGCAATGTCGATGAGAAGATCCACATCAATACCGGTCCGGGTTTGGATTTGCGAGCGAAATAGGGATTGGGAGATTGGATTTAGGAGCGGGATTGTCATGTAATATAGCAATTTAGAGGCAGTTTGTGCGTTTTACGATGTGAGAATATACGTTCCTCCGGGATGGTTTGATCGAAAACGAGTTCGAAATTGGGATCAAAGGCGAGACCGTGATCGGAATTGAGAGCAAGGCAGGGATTAGAATCGTGGCTGGCGACGCGATCGGTCGATGTAAAAGACGAGGGAGGGCATGTTACGTCCATGCGGTCGAAGCCGCGGCCGAAAGCAAGGACGTATATATTTGCTTCTGGGCGTGCAAAGCATGTTTTATTTCCATCATCCACGGATGGCGTTACGCAAGATAGTACGCAATATATGAATGCGCAGTAGGCGAACGCTACGTGTTTATTTCTAAGAAACACCGAGAAAATATTACAACCTATACCGGCGGTGCAACCGATTGCGATAATTTAGAGTATGAGTATTTTTTTAGACAAAAATAACACGAATATTTTGGGAGCGTAAACGTCCATTTGTTTTACGTAAGGAACGTGACTATTCGCGCCTCGCACGTGCGCAGACGCCGCACCAAGATGGACGCCTAGTAGTATAGCTGCGTTGCTTTTTTCTCGACTGCGCCTATTCTCGTTATATTGTCACATGAATGCTCTCCTCTGAAACGCTGTCCTGAACCAAAGCTTTTCGCCATATACGTCAACACATATTCGAATGTATTTTTGCTGAATATGCGGGTAGTGAGAGGTTTTTGCGGTCACAAATAGTAGATAAAATATAGATCGATCTGGAAGAAGAATAAAATTTTGGTTTGTTATAAAAATAATGATGTCATATGGCCTAAAATAGATATGCATTCAAGATGTTCTGAATATTAGACCTTGGTGTTACACTTTGTAAGCGTCGCGTGATTGCAATTCTATTCATTTTGCAAGTCTTCCAAATAAGGTTTCCAAAATGGATCTTAAAGGACACGCGCATCAAGCCACTGACATAAGTAATTAACCATCATATACAAAGGTCCTGCAAATATGATAGACATCATTATTTCTTATTAATTTGATAAATATAAATTAAAGTAGGTTTTATTGTATTTACGATAAAAAATCCCATTTTGCTTTCCTTTAGGGGCAGTACGTTCATTTGATATTCCTTTAATAACTTGCATAGAACAAAAATATTAAATTTAATTAAATGCACGATACTTGCAAGTACTGAATACGACTCAAGTAAGCATTTAATTTATTATTATTTCTTCAAAAAGTCCATTCGGAATTAAAAGTAAAGGTTGATTGAGCATAACCAATTAATTGAGGACAATACTGTAAGATACGTACATGTACAACGTCGCAATCTTGACTTATGTCACGTCACAATGATGACTTACGAAAAATTTCATATTTTAAAATCGAATGAACGAATGGATGCTTCTTATAATGGGAGTAGGTGTGGGTGTATAAGGTGCACGAGAACAGACTATCAATCATAGCGTAATGTTGTTGACGAGGTGCATGTTATTTGTCTATGGTTACAAAACAATGTAATCACTCACTGTTAGCGGATGACTATTTAGAAGTCACTTTAATATTTCAAAGCATTAATAAAGCTTCGATTGAGTGAGCTGATCAGATCTCGGATGCCAAAGCTTCAAAGAACCAAATTAATATCTGATACTCGGACAGAAGGTTAGACTCTAATCAATAACTAACGAGGAAATCACACACGGAGTAATGAGAAATTAACTTTAACGCATTCCTCAATGTTCAGTTAGAAAAAATGCCGCTCCATTGAGGTTAAACTAGTTTTCGGCTCACCAAACATTGCAAATATGCATACAATCCCACAATACAAATGAAATTAGCATATTTTTTGAAGCTACGGTATTATAATTGACTCATTCTTAAGCTACGTTTTGACCACACCACCGCAGAATTTTGGCCATCTTAAAACTTACAAGAAACCGTATACTGGCGCGGGATTTGTTGGACTACACTTTGTCAACGTTATTTACAACAATTAAATAATGAACTCTCTATAAATACGAACTAAAAATAAAAATGGCTAGTGTATTGCTTTGATTGTCCATTCATGGCGTAGGTATCCATATGGTTGAAAGTGCAAATTTCACTTGACATAACAGGGCATCGGCGCGCCGGCGACGGCAGTCCGCTCACTTGTCACGAACGTCGTAATGCACGGGCAAGCAAGTCGTTATGCTTTTATTATCGGGCAGCCGTTACTGCGGTCAGGGCTGACGCGGGGCGGGAGGGCGAGAGGTGGGGGGAGGACAGTGCGCGAGCCGTGAAGGTGAGCGGTGTCGGGTTACGCCTAAGGTCCAACATTCCCGGATTGTTTTCGGTCCCAAATCAAAACCGATATCTCAGGTAATTTGACAAAATTACCCGATGACAGAGCCGGCCCGTCTTTTTTTTCCTGCCCCTTCGTCGCCGATACGGAATATTGCCTTACACGTCTGTCGTGTTCCGTGCGGTTGCATGCGGCGTGACAGACGTTCTGATACGTAGGAACTAAATAAATTTGTTCATGCATGAAAACGACACAATGCAAACCTTATACAGAATGAGGTTGTGTCGATAGTATGAGAGATATTATTTATACATAAATAAATACAAGCCCATTTCCTCCCGAAATCTGCTGTCGGACCGATATTTGGTGTATATCTTTTGCTTCGTTGCCAATAATTTACTATTTTGTATAAACTTATCGCCTTCAGAAACTTAAACATCGGGTGTCTTTTAATATAACACCGATTTGACATACTATGCATACATTTTAAGACATAAGACGTTCCTCATCGTCCCCTTGATCAAATCACACTCATTCATCGACTTCAGCCAAAGATGTAGACGTTTCAAAGATAGGCGTCTTATTTCGTTAAACATATATTTAAATGTTTCATGAAAGCATAATATAAGCTGTCAGCAGACTTATAATACTATACATACAAACATAGCCGTCTTTTTATTCTAAACGCGAAGCCCAAAAAATATTTTTAAAATATGCCCTAGTTTGCTACTTTGACTAGTATCATCAAACAAGTTCATAATCTAAGTTGATCTTCTCAAACCTATTGTGTCTAATGAAAAATCTTTATTATGAAAAATGTGCAACTATATTCCTGTATTGTTGGTTGTCAGCTGAAGGATAAAGGGAAACAAAGCTAAAAGGTCGTATTGAAAAATTCGAAGTTATTTATGTATTATTTTTTGCGTTTTAGTTTGGCCTTTAACTTAATTTAATAAACTGAGCATCTACTGAGAGTTCATCGATGTGATTCGTTGCATAAAGTTTGTAGAAAAACATATACCTTTGATAATTACTCCATTTGAGTGTTAACGTAAATTCGCTAACTTTTCGGGGACCACTTATTTTTTCAGCGAAATTTAAGCGAACTCGGCATATTAACAACAAAATAAGAACATCTTTCTGAACTCAATCCAATTGATCGTTGCTACAGCGCGCGCTTAACTAAAGATATAAATAGACCGAGGTGCTTAATTTCTATAATTTTTGTTACCGCTATAGAGCCACACTCTTAAATAATCTTCAGATCAAGAAGTTATTTTAAGTATATCTCAAACTTGCAGTTATGTAAAGGTAAGTATGGAACACGAACACACTTTAAATATAAAATAAATAAAAAGTTGTTAGCTATGTAACTTAGCTATCGAGTTTACCGTTAGACAAAATCAATTACTTAAGACCTACAAAGTTATGTTTTTGTGCGCTGATTTTTTAGAATCCTATTAATCCTTTTATGACCAGTCAGGGACATAAACGACAGCAAGATTTAAACATAAGTTGCAAAAAGATAAAGACAAAAATTATTGAAATCAATCCGTCCGTACATAACAATCAAATAGTTTAAATGAACGGAGACACATTAATAAGTATCAATAAGTTAAAGTTCACTCGAAATCGTTTTGGCTATTTGATGTATAATGCTTTTCGCTACTAGAAAATGACATCAAGAGCTTATATATACGCCATACAAGCGTTAACATAATTTGTTGCTCGTTTCGCAGTTTGCTTCCGAAAGCTTAATAAGTAACAACCGTGTCGTCATTCAACGCTAGACCAATTCTTTAAACTTTAAACAACTCAGTTAATATTGTTATGATATCAAAATTATGTCGGAGTGAGAAGGGTTCGCCGCGTGCGCTCTATTGACGTAATTTCGACGTCATGACCGATATCAATTAAGTTGTTTCAAGTTTACAGAATTTAACAGATCTGTTACTTCAAGGTTGACAAGAACGCCGTATTTCAGACGTTCCGTTGTCCCTTGGGGTTTTTTTAAAGAGAGAATCATACTTAAAAGTAAAGTAATAGCCCGCTTAAATAAATATTAAGTTCACGTGGTGTCAAATTTGTCTAACTATATTACATTTGTCCATGTAGATCTGTATGATAACTCAAATGATGTAAACCAAAACGGAACATATCGTGTAAGTGTTTTTTTTTTATTTTATACAATTATAAGGAAAAAAGCTAAAATGCCTACAGTGATTATACAATAAATGTATTATGTTAAACACTGTAAAATGATAACTTGATTGATGTATTATTGAATGTTACAACCGTTATATTTAAAATGAATTCACATTTCATTACAATTTACGTTGTTCAAATCTTCGTCTCCTCTGCAAAGTCAGTGTTAGAGGATAAGTTTAGTTTTTCTCTTCTATTATATTAATAATCGTAATACATGACATTTAGGAACCTCTAGCCAATAACATACACAATTTTTTTTGTAAACGTTATTGGATAACATGTTTTTGACATCACGGTCCTTTAAATTAATGTCTTATGTCAATTTATTCCCCATTGTTAATATATTCTGGCACTATACTTTACTAAATTTGACCTAGTGGAATACAACCCCACAATATTTTTATTTCAGACGGAGCGACTCACACCTCAAACCCCGCAGGTCCGGTGCGGGTTGGGCGCTGGTGACGACGACCATCACCAGCGCGGCGACGTCATCCTGAGCCGATGGCTTAAAGTGATCCCCGGGCATCGAATGTAGGCTTTGATTCGAGTCAAACGAAAAACTCAGCGGCCCACTCGTCCGTGGTTAGGATCGAAGGCGGCCCGCTTAACCACTAAGCCACCACCGTTCGATTAAAACGAAGATGTATTTTTTTTCCATATAATATCAATACAAAGGTGAACATTTTTTATAATATAATGATTCGTTCGATGGCACTAACACGAAGGTCCGATTGTTGTTATTTATTTTAAGGTAGTAACAATTTTTATCAATGGGCGTCCATTAGACGCGGCTTTTGTATTGCGCGAGGCGCGCGCGGCCGTGGGAAAAGCTCGGCGTGCGATCAGCTTTACGACGCTTACATCGCCGGCATACCACGAACACAGCTTTTAGTGAACAATACCCGCAATGGAAACGAGAGCGATGTGTGCGTGTAATCAAAATGTACATGGATTTGTAACTAAAGCAGCAGGACGCCGCATTTGGTAGTACCCTTAAGACGGTGCTCCAATCTCGAAATATCGAATGACATAGTTTTTTTTTTTCTAGGTACATAATAGCACTTTAATAGCTTTTTGTATCGTTAGAATGAAAATAAATTTACAAATAGTACGTTGTTCATCAAAAAAGCGAGATTGGAATCCAATTTTCTCCCAAGTATTATTATATTAGTGATTTGTACTATACCTACAAGGAAAATAAAAAACGAATTCCATAATTCAGTTTTGTATTAAAATTAGAATTATTATAAATATATTTAAACCATAAAATACAATGGCCACAAAGTTTTTAACTTAAAAAGAATTCCAAAAAAAAAGCACATTATGTTTTCTTCTGAATTATAGAAGTTCTTCAGAGTCTATTGTTTGCTTCTAGATTTTTTGAACTAGGGATTTTCAATAACACCTAAGAAGTTATCAGTAAAAGCTTGAGCTGTTTCCTTTAATTGAGGCGGCGATATAAAATCTTCAATGTCACTAATACAGCTAGATGATAATTTGAAATTAATTTTATAATTTAGTAAACTTACTTTTAACAATTTAAAACAAAGAGATTCGCGCTCAAAAGCAGGTTATACTCTCGGAGTAAGTGTAGTATAATTTCATTTTGTTTCTCTTCAATAAATAACGCTTGATTTAAAATTACATTGATTCACATAATGAATAGATAATATTGTGTTCTATTTATGTGAAAACCTCGGACTCGTCGAGAAGAACTTATGAAAATATGTTTTCTAAATATCTTTACTGTGATATATAAAAAAATAAGTTCACTACTTTTAAATACAAAAAAAAGAGTTTTAAGAATGAATAAAACTGTGTTTACGTGGTGTACTAAGTATTTAAACGAATATAGTGTAATCTCTTGGTAACCGCTGAAGGTATATAATATGGCTAATAGCATTTCAAAAAAACCTTTTTCATTTTTTGCGCATCAAATAAAAAATGAAATTTCTATGAATAGTTATTTCTCATATAAGAAATATTTTTTCATATAAAGCTGATAATACTGTTAAGATACAAACTGTCACATACCATATATAAATAACTGTTTTTTTAATACCCTAGCACCAGAGTAGCAACATGACCGGTCTTACCAAAAAAAGTGGCGACCATTTGTTTCCGTGTGCTTCACGCACGGCGACATTTTGTTGGTGTTGATTCATTTTCAGAGCGCCATACGATCGGTTGTTGCTATGTTTCAGGATCGTAGTTATGCAGCCATGTTTCGTCACAAGTAAGTATATCGTATACGCTTTTTTTTCACCTCCGTCGAATTTCGAATCATAAATCGCCACCAATCTACTCGACGGTCTTTCCGCTCATCGGTCAGCTTGTGCGGCATCCATCTCAAACAACACTTACGAAGAAAAAGGTGATCATGAACAATGGTTTGCATCGCTGCCGATCCAATACCCAGTTCTAGCTTAAGCTCTATATATCTCTTGTTCGGTTCTCTCAGATAAAACTTTCAACTGCTTGAACTCTTGAGTGACTGTGGTTGACGGCCAACCTGTCCTCGCTTCATATTCAAAGTTTCCTCGTTCTTTTTTTTAAACTCAGCACACCAATTATTTATTAAAAACCGTTGCTCGTGAACAAACAGACTTGCTTAAAGTAGTAACCAAAAGTTCAAAACATTCTTGGGCTTTCAATCTATTTTTATAATCATAAAAAATCAGCGCGAAAATCATGTCGACCGAGTTCCATTCTTGCAAGCAAATTTTCGCCAGCTTTTCACAAAAATAAGCATTGGAAAAAAATATGTTTGAGTTCAAATATGTTCCATTTTTAAATTTAACACTAAATAACCAGTATTCGCGACGGTGTCTAACTTACCAAAGTATTGAATAAAGAGTATCTAATTATTTTTAGCAAACCCCTTGTAAATTATTCAATATCACAAGATGTAATTTCTCAACCTCAAAAAGGATGATAGCGCGCGTCCAGCCCCAATGAAAACAGAAAACAATTCCAATAAAATAAACATTCCATAGAGGGCAGTCCGTCAGGTGAGGCGGCGGATTATTTATGCTCGTTATCTGGGAACAATGCGCAGCTCTCGCCCGCGCATCCGTCAACCGCCATTGTGCGCGTGACGTCACGTCCGATCGCTGATACGCGGCCAGCTCCTCTCACGAAGGTCCCTCACCGGCCACTGCTGATCGGCGCTATGGGTCACGGCGCACGACGGTAATGGGCCCAGATGAAAACTTTTATCAGGTTTTCAAAGAATTCAAATTTTATTAAGTAAAAATTGCAATAATTAATGAAATTTCTTTAATGACAACTATTCAATCCTTATATTTGTATTAAATATAAATCAAATTACAAGTGGATTATTCTATTATTCTTCGGTTATTGTGTGCTATAAAGTGCGCAGAGCAGCATCATTATAGTTTATTTTGATTCCTTGGACGATTTCATAATCAATATAATTTTTTCACAACAAACTATAGGTCTCTTCTAAGAGCGTATAGTATCTTAGCTCTAACCTTGTCTCATTGCCGTTGAGTACTTTCTATATCGTTAAAGATCTATATAGCTTTCTTTATAGTATGACATAAGCGATAGTTGATATCATAATCTGTATAAAAGCAAAAGAAAGCAGAATCGAAACAGATCCAGACTGGTGGAGTTTGAGTGGTTAAAGGCGATCCCATCGTACCTGTGTGTACCGGATTCAAATTTTGACCACGGTAAACTGGCCGATGAGTTTTTAACTCAATCTCAACAAAACTTCTCCCTTCGTTCCCTGGAGAAGCATATTAAGGCGTTGATTCTGGAAATTATAACCAAGGTGATGAGGTCGTTAGTAGCTCTCAACTCACACCGGGCTAGGATTGAGGGTATAAAGTTGACCCTTCTTGGAGTGAAATAAAAATAGCGTGAGAGGGGGTGTGCTTAGCAACTCTGAGTGATATATACGCGCGCAAGTTGGAAATTGAATCCGAGTCTTTAAATAAATGACAATACACGAGATATGTTGTGGGATATCCGGTAAGGATACAGTTCATTATTATGTTTTAAATAAAAGTACAATAAAATAATCTGTCTTTATTAGTATGGAAAAAAGTGCAACAGCAAAAATCAACTTCACGCGGTGTTACCAGTCGGTCACCCATCCTAGTACTGGCCGCGTCCAACGCCGCTTGACTTCAGTGATCGGAGGAGAACCGGTGTATTGGGACATTATAACAACGTGGTATGGACGTGGCGATTGAAAACTTAAAAGACGCGACTACTGGAAGCTTTTACTAAAGCGAACTATAGTAAAAGTGTCGCGACGTACACTTTTTATGGCCTAGCTCTTGTTCACCAAGGATGTAACGGGCGATAATGAACTACCTTCCAATATATATATATATATATATAAATTTTTGTACGTGATCATCTACGACAATAAATGATCATCCCGTTGACGCGTATACAACTCTAGCGTCCGTGATGGTCCATCGCGAGTTTTCTTATCACGCTGCGAACTACGAGCGAGACATTAATGCTAGCACGAACGATGTGCGGATTTTATAACACGGACGATGTATTTCGGACGGGCAAAATGGAAGCATCGGATTTGTTTATGATACACATTTTTTTTTTGCCCTCTTCAAAGAAGCCGGGCGGCCAGATAGCGATCTCGGCGCGCGAACACCGCGGCCGCATCAGAGGCGCGGGGCCGGTAATTAATTATCAATTTGTCGCGGGTGCCACGGCGACGTAAACCGATCGCCCGCGCCCCCGGCCACCGCGTGAAGGCAACAAACGCACAGTTTAACGTTATCTCGTGATCGCGGACACGACACTGCTTTTTGCCGTACCGCATCGTCCTGTATAAGGAATGTGCGCTCGATCGATATGCGATTTATATAGGAAGAAAGAAACTTCGAGAGACAGGAAACCGAGCGTAATTGAATTTGAATATTTCATCGTGTGAAACTTCTTTAGGCACGTCGTGGGAAATTTTAGTACTTTATTAAAAGAAAACGTGTGTTCAGTTCACGCGATAGAAGTACAACCTTCAGCAAGACTAAACTGCGAGAGAATGTAAAGAATTATTTATTACGGTACGAAGTTTAAAAGCTATTTTACATTTTATAATTCTGACTCTATGTTTTCGATTTCAACAAATGACAACATGCAGGTGTACACAAGCACATCTATCTTTCTCTTGAATTGTATCTTATTCTACATTCTATCTCGCTCTCTCAAATTATGGCGTCTTGCATACTGTTTCATTCCCTCGCGGGCTAATTCCTATCGATTTGTTTGTGATTTTTTCTGTTTTGTTTATTGTCTCTATTTAATGACGCTTTTATTGTTTCGTTGAGTTTCAAAATCACAACCTAATTATAATAATAAAATTGATTATACTATAATATTTGTACTTATCTCACTAATAAAATCGTTTTAACTAAAAAAAATCTTTTTCTTAAACCCCATTTATCCTACTTATTTTAAAACCCAAATAAAATAAAAGTAATAGATAACTTACAGAAGTTTCACTTCTGATGTGTATATATTGATACCATTAATTCATGCATTCTTTTTTAGGGTTCCGTAGTTATCAAGGAACCTTTATTGTTTCGCTATGTTCGTCTCGATGGACGTTCGTCCTTCCATCTGTCTATTTGTTTGTCTATCTGTATGTCGATCAGCGGTTAAATCAAAGACTCTTAGTAGTAGAAAGCTGCAATTTGATATGGGACACATATTAATCACGCCCAGAACACAGTAAAAAAAATTTGGTAAAAAATAATTTTTGGGATACCTCCTTTTCACGTTAAATGGGAGTTAATGTTTTTTTCGTCTATTCTATGGTGTGGAGTATTGTTGGATAACTCATACAAAAATATTACAGATACGGGTTAAAATGATAAGTATTCATTATTGTCTACGTTAAGATAATATTAATCTGTCACATATTCTTGCAAAATTACAAAATTTCGCGCCTTTTTGCGTGTACAGTCTATGTTCTCTCTGCTCCGTGATGTCGTTGTAATTTGGAGTACTACTTATGATTTTTTAAATTATTAAAGTAATCTTAAATCAAATGACAATTGCTTTAGTTTAACAGTACTAGAGAACCTTATTCGACTTAGAGATCGATTTGCGAAATATTAAACTTTAGAATGCTAATTCCAGTAGGAAAGGAGTATCCCGCTCGTTTTTAGGTAAATAGATATTCTTGAATATCTGAAAAAAATCACGTAGCATGTATAACGAAGTTAAAATGAAAACTAATTAACGAGTAATAATTGACCAACTTCTAAAATATATTTGGAGAGCTAAAAAGCTAAATTTGGTGGGTACAAATTCCATTGTAATTTATTTAGATGCCGTTTTTGGTTGTGTAAGATGCCTATCTTAAAAATGTATATATGTATAAGATAGTAAATATAACTTTATGAACCATATAAAATTGTGGGAATATAAAATCTTAACATCCTCAGTACCCGTCTTATGTGGGCTCTTTTAAACGTCGTTAGCCGTTGTTAAACCATGAATTTAATTAATAGGGCAACTACAGAACCTTACGTTGTGTGTGGCCCGACACGCACTTGTCCGGTTTTTATAAATACGATTTCGAACCAATATTTGTATTATTATGACCCAATTAATTAACATTTTTTTTTATAAAATAGCAATTGGTACTCATATCAACACACGCTTTTATTTATAGTCAGGAAATATACTTAAAAAATAGCTTAGTTTAACATAGTACTCAAATAAATTCTAACATTGTTAAAAATCGGACTCGCCGTCTTAGTAATGCTGTAGTTTAGAAGTTCTTTTTTACGAATGAGAATCGTATTTCATTTTTATTATTACCTTGTTTACATTTTTTATAGTCAAAAACAGATGACATTTTTATTGTCACACGAGAATTCTCACGTAAAATTACGAATTTATTCTTCTATCCCCGGAATCGCAGCTGTATATGCAATATAGCGTGATATATATATATCGGATAATAAACAATAATTATGTAAAAGTCGCATCATAAGACGCCCCTCCACGAGTCGAGTAACTTTATCCAATCAAGGAGTCATCCTTTTGAGGCGAGGCAGAGGCAGCGGCCGGGCTGTAATTATCGAGCCGTGCTGATTACATGCGAAATTGGGGGCTCGCCCGGCCCCGGCCGCCTCATAAATAAAGCGAAATGACCGGCCATCATCGGCGCGAGGGCGTCGCTAATGAATAACGCCGGGCGCCTGACCCGGCGCAGCCCCGAGACCGACGGGAGGATCGACAAGCCAAGGATCATCAGGAATTTCGGGCGACATTTTTAAAGGTAGGCTGCTTATCTAGACGTAGAACCGGGACGCGGGATCTACTATTGGATAAGTCAATTAAGTGGGGTAAAACATATATTCTAACTTTGTTTTATGTAGACTGAATTTGAAAAATACGTACCGCCGTACAACGTTTCCCTCTTAGGGATGTAAAGTAATAAGATAATGATAACAAAAAATAAGGATTTTTAGTATAAAATAACGATATTAAAAAAAATTTACGTTTCGATAAGAATGAGAGTGCAAGAATTTAAATATCACAACAATATTGTCAACAAATACATTATTAATTATTATCAATTAATTGATACAACAACCACAACAACTTAATCATTTTGTAATTTCACAAATGTGGCTAAATGAAGCAATATATATATATATATTCAGTTTCGTGGTTTTTTTTCGAAGGAAGACACATACGTTTAAAAAATCATTGAAATCGTTAGCGCCGTTTGCGAGACCATCGTGTCATTTATGTATGATGTCCTCTTTCCAATTCGAATTTATTATATTCGCATATCTAACAAAAACCATAAAGGTGCTATCTACTTGTTGAAGGATTGAAGCGAAATAATAGTGATCACGGGCAGGGATCCCACGGGTCCTTTCTAAGTTCCGATCGTGAGCTCTAAACATCAGAAAGCAAATAAAAGTGGCTATTAAAAGAGCTAGCAGTATTATTCGTCAGCGATAACATTCTGATGGCCTATGGGGCTCAACGATATAGGAGAGTTGCCCTTTCAATACCACAGGATGAAGTGATATGTAACAACATTTTATTTACTTTATTTACATAATAATTTTCTACGATCGCAGGATAAATTACAATCATGCGATGAATAAATTTACAATAATGCAAATACCTATGCTTTATGAGCATTACCGCACGGAATTGATAAGATCTATAACTTTGTAGATTTATATTTAAATATTCCATTTGATTGGTTCATTTACTTTTATTCCGAAAAAAGTAAAAAAAAAATCAAACTAACTATGCACTTCATTTCTTCTAATAAGCTATTTATAAACTATAAAAGATTAGTCCATAATTGCCTCTGTTTATATTGCTCTTACTTACAATAATAACAGTGGTGGTGAACCTCTTAATTTTTTTTTGGTTTATTAATTTTATATATATTTCTTTGAAAATAGCGATAAAATTGTATAAAACGCACAGTAATGTGGACTTATTACTTTAATTAAGTTTTTTTTTCCTTTACAACGTATACACCAGCTTCACATCAGTGAAAAATGTTTATTTGTTTTTGAGACTATTTTACTACAGCGTTTTTTTACGAAAGATCGAAGTATACGATTATCATTGTGAGATATTACCTGACGAGAAACTTCTATTTGAATATGAATGGAGAGGCGCCATCTAGTGACAGTAGAACCGGATTGTGTGGAATTCATTTGAGGCTTTATTTCGAACCTTTTCGACCACTCCACGGTTTGATCGAAGTGCATATATATATTTGTATTCCAACCTGTGTATATTTTGATAGAAGTTTGTCTTGTTTTTGATAAGGTCTCATCTATATTGTATTATAGTTTGCCTACGGTTATTTTGGCATTAATTAACTGATCATAAAGAAATCAGTCATTTATTTTATGTGTGAGGAACCAGTTTTCGTTATAGCTATATCATGAACACTGTCGATGAACATACTGAAGAATTATTGCCATGAACTATTAGAAACCAGTTTCAATAATCAAGACATGTGTTCGTATTAAAATCTAATGATTATGATATTATTTTATATACATAGATTTTAACATGATTTTGTATATCGACATCTGTTCTTATACATGCCTATATATAAATGTAACATATGGGAAACTACGTAAGCCTTATTATTAGGTTATGTGGCTTTGATGTTTTGTGCCAAAATGAAAAATGCGTAATTAAAATTCGGCGTTCGTGTGCCATAGCCGATTTTTCTTCGAACCTATTTAATTTTACTTAACCCGCAGTAGGGACCGGTCGCTCAAATGCAATAGTGGAGCGTTCGAAATAAGATTTTGAATGCTGCACTATTGTGCAAGTCAGAAAAGGGAATACAAGCTTGCAATGTACAAGTTCAAAAACAGGTAGAACATTAGTTTCTATAACCTTGAAAAGTCACAATTTTCTAAACTATACGATAATTTTGTCACCTTGGTCTGTGACATAGTTTTTATTTATTTATAATTAGGCTAAAGTTGCGCAATACGAAAAAAAAAGAAAGTTTAAAATCTAAAACCCGACTGCAGTATAAGCAACTAAAAAAAATATAACAAACTAGGTATACATATCTTTAAGAAGTAATGGCTACTGAATTATGAAGCTATTTATATAAATCAAACTTCCATTAGAAAAATTAATATCCCATTACAGAATAAAAATATTTTTATGATTTATAAATATTTTTTAGTCGTTGATTCTGAAATGGGATTTTAGTTTTTCAAGTTTGTTTTTGTTGCACATTTTTTTATGTAATCATAAAAAAATCACAAAAAAACAGAAACACAGAAACAAAATGAAATTGGTAGATTCTATTATATACATACACATTTTAATATGTCACAAAGCAATGATATGTTTTTTTTTAATATAAATTCGGAATCTCTAAATATAAACCTTTCATTTGACATCAAATCTGATATATTTAGTTTTATTTATTTTCTTACGACATTATGCAAATTATATTTGCTATGTTGGTTTTAATATGACATCACAAACTCCACAACATGAAAAATTCTAAGACCGCATTTATGCAAATGTAGTACGTAGCTACAAGGAACACGGGAATAAGTGAGCACACGTACAAAAATACAGACGCACATACATAACCTACTAAAATAATAACCCTCCGAAGTCGAACGGTCGTTTCTTGGCCCCTTTTCGGAATAGAAGAATTTTAGACATAGATAATAATGTTGAGTAAAAATATCCGAAGGAGCCTTATTGAATAGTAAGTGATATCGTAATTATGAGACTTTCAGGTACGTATAAAATTGTTCCAGACACTAATCGTGGAGTCTGATTAGCATCTGACCAATATTTTCTATTAACAGGCTGAAACCACATCAAAACAACAAGGGTGGGATTGGAGGAACCTAGTTTTGGATCGGCACTAAAATTGAGAACAGAACCGAAATCGATGCCGAAAGTGAACCCACAATCGGCACCGTAACTTGAACCGAAATTAAGATTGTATAGACACAGAATAATAATTGGTCCGTGTGATAAATATTTTTTTTAATTATGCCTATTTTATTAATTACCGTTATTTTTAAGAGCTTTAATTTTTTTTTCAAAATTGTTTATTTGTAATCTTACAACATAATTTAATATTGTGCCTTAAATCGGTTTATCAGCTTCCATCATTATAGTTCCAGCTATTTAACGATTTTTGCACTTTTATAAAAAAAAGTTATTCCATAGGGAAGTTATGATGATTTGTAAAATTATTTGTAGTCATTTTTTTAATTCCAACATAAATTCATAAGAATTTCGACGAATGAGTCGAGAATTAAGCGATGAACGAGATTATTGCAATCGTGAATGTATTTTATATTTACTCATACAAACGGGTACATACAGCGTGACATAATATCTCTCCAATAATACAACGTCACGTAATTTATTTAGTCAAAATTACACCCACTCAATTTGGATGGAATCATATATAAAACTGATTTATTGTTCAGGAATTGTTTTTCTATAGCTGGCATTTGTATAATTGTCACTATAAATTAGAATAGGACACTGGTCACTAAAAACTGACACCTTGCGCTATCATATAATAGCTTGTTTAAGCGATCCCTTCAATTTAAGATGTGCCAATTCTATATATGAGTGCTTTTGTTTTAAATAAACATAAAATTGTAAAGACTTATAGAAACGTTCAACACAATACGATATCAATTGACAGCACATAAACTATGTAAAAATACAAGTTCTGTGTAAGCATCGGTTTTAAATGAGCTGATTTGAATATTCTTTAGGCATATAAATTGATACATGTAATACACGACTCGTTTTTTAGGATGGTTCATTGATCTATTTGATAACTAAAGAAACGTACAATATAATGTAACTTAATTTTACGTTACATTATTAAGTTAGCCTCACATTATCTTGGTTTTTCGTTACATACAAATAATCAACATTATATTATTTTTAAAACACAGTTTCCGGCAAAGTGATTCAAATCATCAATAAATGTCATAAAATAATTCCACAATTTATGATTTCCTACAAAAGAGTCATAATAAAATTATAGCTTGAATAACTTTTGAATGAGTAGATTTTTCCAAAAATGATAAGAGGATTTCTTTTGTAGGATGTTCAATTCACGAATACGATTCGGTAATTTGAATCTGTCCATTAATATATAAGCTACGAAATTGTCAAACTGAAAAGTAATAATTACCTTTTAATTCATATTGAAAACAGAAATTTGCAATGCGCGACCTCCAAATAACGGGTGCATTTTCTCATCTGCCTGAAGCTATGCAAGAGAGGACTTCGAAAAAAAACACTAGTTGTTATAATATATATGTATATATATACGTATAAACACACACACACACACACACACACACACACACAACACGCGCGACCACACAACATATATATTTCACATCTCCACTTATTATTGGGAATCATATGGTACCCATATATTTGTAGTTACATATGCATTATGATTAATTTTATATATGAGATGTAACGAATTAGCATCTAAATGCTTTACAGGATCATAAACAGAACTTTCTGTGTAATGTATAATTTGCTAAAATAAAAGAATTTCGAAAGAGAAAACGTTTGCACCAAAGTGATTAAACTTACTTGTTACACTTTTCTCAATAAATAGTACATACATATATTTTTAATGTCATATGCGACAAAAACTTTGCTTTCTTTATATTAATTATGCTAATAAAATAAATTTATCAAACCTGCTAAATAAATTCTTATGTTGTTCTAAAATTATTAAAATCGTCATTTTGCTCTACAATTTACCTGCGTCTGCTTCACTTGAACAATTCATAGAACAAGAAACCCGAATACCGACAACACGTAAACAGATAAAGTCATGAGCAAATATAAGAGCTCGACTGTACGTCATTTATAGTAGAACGACAGCGGCAACTTGTCTAATAACAATCAATACAATACTGTAATACAGACTACAATAATGCAGCTGATTTCGCGAAAGCTCAAAGCTCAGGTAGGTGGGCAGCCGCTATCATTTAAGTTAATTGGACGTAAAGCGGCGAGCGGGCCGTTCCTTAAAAAATGCCTGAAACGGACCACGCGCCTTGCGCCTAATTTGTTAAATTGATTTTATTGTCGGACACGTTCCCCGTCCGCTGCTCGCGCGCACGGAATTTGAATAATTATATTAATTCAGCAGCAAAAACCTTCGCGATGTAGCACACACTAAATATGTTCTTTTTTTGCATAAAAAATTCCAAATAAAAAAAAGTGCATATTGATATAATAAACCGGTCAAGTCTGAATCGGACTAGTATGGAGAGGGTTTCGTACTATAGACAATCACATTGTTCGATAGTGAAATTAAAAGCAAAACATCTTACAAACGTTTTCTTTTCACGATCATTTTCTTTTGAGTGTTTAAAAATATAGGATTTTCGTATAGAGTTTTCTGTGAAATACGAATGAAGCCCTGCATTTGAAATTTTTTTTTCAAATCGTAGGTTCTACAATTTCCAAGATATACAGGAATACTTGATCCTCGAAAATTTTCTTAATATCTTTTAATCTATCCATTTTAAAAATCATAAAAAAAAAACTATGTTTCCATTTCTCATAATAAATCTATAAGAGCTTTGTTTTTTCATCATGTATATGAAACCTAAGAAACAAATGAAATTTTGCACATAAATAAATATTGCAAATAAAAATTAGTTAAGACTGCAGTGCGACGAAAAAAGACACTTAAAACATCGAGAATGGCAATACAATCATAAATTCAGCTGTATAAACCTTAATCACACATTATTAACGAAAATAATTTATAGTTTGTCACACATATTTTTTTTAAGCTAGCCGCATATATTTTGCAATATATTGGAATATTCTTCGAGGGTGAATGCTCATATACAATATGTTGTACAAGGTTCGACTTTAGCCAATGGAATCATGTCAAAAAGTTTTTATTTTAAAATATGGAGAAAATTACAAACAAGGTGAAAGTATTTACTATGTTTTTCATATGGCAAAGAAAAGGTTAAGTGCAAATCGGATTTACGCACTAAAAGTTCCACACCACCACAGATATATTTGTGTTTAGGTAATTTTTTTTTTCATTTACATAGTAAGAATCCTCAATACGAGCCCTTTGGCTGCTTTTTATTAGTTTAAATGCAGGTCAAATTTGTATGAATTACTGTTCTTACGATGGAGCAAAAATTAAAAGAGGATTACAAAAACACTTTTCTTGTTTGGGTACCGCTTTCATTTTTTACTATTTTTTTCTTATTCATTTCTAGGGTATTCTCCATAACAACAGATATTTCACGAAAATTCTAACTGACTATTCGTCACGGTTTAAACGCGATACGGCCGTTTCAAGAGTAGCACATACAGCGTTGGTTAAGTAAATAGGATCCCGTCGGCACCTTCGCGCGAGGACCCCTTAAAACGAAGGCGCCCTATTAAAATCAAATATTTTATTTGTCTCTAAACGACCCGAGCCGGAGCGGGCGGCTCCCCCTGTGGCGGCGCGCGGCGGCCGCCGGCCGATGTTATCGCCGCGCCGCTTAACCCACAATACACCATTTGTGTCCTCGAACAATTTATTGCGATCAGACCGTCCGCGGTCACCTTCCATGAACGACTTCCACTTTGATGTTTTTTAAACAATCCTTCCTCCCCCTCGCCCCTCCGCACCTTTAATCGTACGTGTTATGTGTATAGGAGCGGAGCAATGGATGTTTGGAGAATTAAAACGCTTTTAATAATATTTTTGCTACGTTTTTTTAAAACACACTGCCATCGATAAAGCGATCGAAGACAATAGGTCCGCTTCAAACTCCTGAGTTATGAGATTTACGCTATCGTCGTATTCGGAGCTCACCTCGACCGGTGCGCGTTTTAATAACATGCCAAATAAATACCTATGACTTTTGTGACAAAGACTTTTTATTCGTTCGAGGAGCATTTATAAAATAATTGTATTGCTTTTCATAACAACAGTGTTTTAATTTTATTATTTGCTCTATAACAGCTTTAACTGACCATAGATCATCTATTAAACGACTCCATGGTCTGGCTCAGATTTCAGATATGTACCTAATCAAACGAAAGTTCTATATTTTTAGGGTTCCCCGCATCCAGTGACTAAACGGAACCCTTATAGGGTCACTCCCATGTTTACCTCTTTTTATTCATGTCTCTCTTTTCTATAAATTTACTGAACAAAAGAGATCCGATCAAGTACATACAACATATGCGTTTAAAAGTTCACGTATACGTCATAAATAAAATATTTCCGATTATATAGGTTATTTTCGGGGACAAATTAGGAAATTAAAAGAGTCTTTTATCGAGTGCCTCGTACAAATATTAAAAATTTAGTTTATTATTGTAAAATGCATAACATAAAAGACATTAAAGAAGAATATACGAAAAGCAATCATTCCCTCCCCCGTTATCTCAGCAACTACGGAGCCTAAAATTATGAAAAGAAATTCAGAATAAGGAACCTCAATGCACTTTACAGGAAAACCTAAACGATGTTTTAAACTCCTTAATGTCCCATTGGAAGTAGAAAATTCGTTGAAAGTGCATGGAAAAAATTTTTTGTGATGGAAAAGTTATATATTACAACGCAAGCATAGCTTATATTAAAAGTAGGCTCCAACTTACGATAACTTTTTTTTTCTAATTTTTATTTATTTTGCTTGCCGGTGACAAAATTGAATCAAATTTCAACAAATTATAGTAGGCGATATAATAAAATATCTTCATTTATGCCCAATAAATTTGAATTAGTCAAAAAACATAGTAATTTGTTTATTTACGGAATCCTCTGCACGCCAGTCCGACTCAAATCGTGGATATTTTCTAGTTATAGCTACTTAAACTATTTTCTTAACCTTATTTAAACACTAGTTTACATATTTTATTTCGTACGTAAGGAAATTTGAAATTTTCCTGTCTCATCATTAAATTTCAATGTAAATTTTTCTCTAATATATGCGAAATTTACTTTCGTACAACCAGATAAGTAATTTTAATATAAATGGAAATAAATAATACAGTGAATAAAATATTTTATAGAATAAAAATTATTCTTATTAGTTGCTACAAAAATAACAAATATAAATAAACACACACCAAAAATGTGTTTCATCAATCATAGTTCAGTCACAGTTAATAATTAAAATATCGTATGTTTTGTATAAATGGCCCTTATGTAACTGAATGAAATGAAGCATAATAAATAAAGAGTTAAATAAAACAGATTTATAGTTTCCTTGAAAATGTTCTATTCTAATCGACTATACGACAAAGATGCATACATCTCTTTTATTTTATGGAGTTTGATAATCAATTGTCTATTTCTGTCGCTCATATCCTTTTAAATGAAACAGAGCCTGAACGATTAATATAACGAACTATTAATACGCAAAAAGAGCACTTCTTAATAATTATCAAGGTGCTGTGAAACACTCAATTCGTATGTAATGTTGAATGTCAGACACGAAATAAACCGCATGTGTAATAATCAATATGACACCACCTCCCGCTCTGTTGAACCGACGACGACTGTGAACAAAATTAACAGTTAATTGAGGACAATACTGTGGAGTCTAGTAAAATTAATGACCTAGGGTGATTAGTCACCTTAAACCTGCATTACTGCATTTCCAAAGAACAATTTTACATATTGTCTCGGGTTTGACTCCCAATCGATGCAACCTATAATTGTAAACGTTCGCTTTTGACGGTCTGCGTTCGCTGCTTCGCCGTTGCGAGTCAGTGTTCATAAAAAAAAAAAAACTTATCGTAGGTAGCGATAAATGTTGTATTAATGCCGACTCTAACGCAACTTTACGGCATGACATTAATTGTATGCAATAATAATGGCATGCCTTCAATAGGCCGCATGTGGAGGCTGAGTAACGAATTGGCTATTATTTTTCTAAACGATACAATTGGAATATCTGCAAATAGATTTAGATAAAAAGCGCATTATTGTACGGCTAAATTATTAGATGCAGGTTCAACAACAAAAGTATTATTAATTTATGCAAATTTTACTTTAATATTTTTAAAGTTTAATAAGTACATATTATCATATAATAGAATGATTATAACTTTTGCAGCTATATATAAAAGCGGTAGGTTGTATATCTTTGGTCAAAACATAAGCTATGCTTAAGCCAATGTACCTATAATTTTGAACATATATATATACTATAAGTTATATAGTATAAGTTTTAGTAGCTTAAGCATTATATAGTCCACTAAGACTTTGTTCGTTTGCATTTTACATTGTTACATCCTTAATAAGTACATTTTTTTTATATTCATATTTTAATATTACATTTCCTTAATATATCAACCAAATCGTGCAAATAATTGGTATCGAAACTTAAACTGAAACTGGTACTGTACTTTTAATCTCACGAAGCAATGCGCTCTTTACTTGTGATAGTGAAGTGTACAAATACATTGCGAGTGATTATTTTTAATTAAATATAATATTTGCAACGAAACGATAAATTTTATATTATTTAGTTCCTATAGCAGAAATCTGTATCGATTAAGATTTAATTTAATGTTGAAGGCTCTATTAACTTTTGAAAGACTTAAACTCGGTAATAAGTAGCGGTTGAGCTTCACTTATTCAAATTCAAGTTAAGATTACAAGGTAACGTATTTAAAGTTATACCCTTGTTGCTAAAAATGGATTTGTGAAAGCGTTCAAGTAACTTACAAACAACGACAAACTAATTAAAAAATGCTTCTAAGTAGAAAATAATTTTATCTTAATTGGAATATTTGAGCTATATTTTTCAAAATGTGTTTATTAGATCTATTAGAATACACAACATAAATTTAAGGCGTTTTAAGCTGTTTTCCATGGAATAGTTAAAATTTTACTTGTGTTTTCATTTTTATCTAGAATTAAATAAAAAAATCTGATAGTGAGGCAACGGCGACACCTGGATGTCCACTGTTTAAGTCTCAAAGTCCCGGTTTTAAAGTGTCTTGTTATTGACGTGCTTGTCTTTAGACACTCACGGTATGTACTTTGATCTGAAGCCGTTCCTACTATCGAATCACTCCAAAATGAGCCCCATCTCGACGAGGTGATGGCGCCTATCATGAAGACTCTCCGTCTGCTAGAACAAGGACAAAGCGGCCTGCACGGCGGAGAACGTCCGACGCCAAAGGTCAACAGCTGACTTTTTTTTTTTTATCGTCCGCGGCTCGAACCCGGCACTCGATAGCCATCGGTCAGTTTAAATAATGACGCGATCGTGCACCGTCGGCTCATTAAACACGCCGTCGCAGGCATTGTTCCGGCTGCGGACAGTCGCGGTAGTAGACAAAATAATACTCGGTTTACGTACGCCGCGGCCCGGGCCGGTGGAAACAAACGCGGCCGGCACCGCGGCCGCGGCGCGCTGTATCGCGTTACCGGCGCGCCGCGGCTCGTTCTCTCGTATGACGACGCCGGCTTTCCGAAAAACGTCACAAAGTTAAAGGCGAAGGCGAGGCGGCACGAAAATTGTTCTAAAATAAATCCGTGTTTTCTAAGAGACCTGTGATGACCGTGTCTTTATTGCGACCGAGTTCGGATTGATAACTTTATAGGGAGTTGCATATCTTCACAGGTGGGATTGTGTTCTGCGATTTGTTGTAGGGACTAGGCAAATTACTCCTACTATGACATTTCAATTTAATAGTACAATTCTGTACTGTATTCTACTACGCGGTGACACTGTAAATGTCGATGAAGACAGAGCTGAATAAAGAATGTTTATAGATTTTTAATCCTTATAAATACTAAAAAAACAATGTCTCTGTCTATTGGTCCGTTTGTGTGTTTGTAAACTCACCAATTACTCATACGATTTAAATGATTTTTCTTTAGTATGGAAATGCGTCATCTGGCGGGTTTATGTTATACACTCGCTTTTGCCGCTATTTCAGCTATTTCACTCTCCAAACATAGAATCAGCCCTTAATTTTTTATACCGATTGGTAATTATTAACAGCAATATCCAAGGAAATTTCACTAGCAACGCCAGCGAGAGCGAGATCGGGATCGTGGTTGTCAGCGTAATACATACATTTTTAACTACTAGATCACCGCCGCTGTTTTGGTTGCTTGGACCTTAAGCACTCTGTGCCGGCGCAGACGCAGGTTTATTGTTGAGCCTACGACCTTCATCACCAACCGCCGGTTATTGGCCACAACCGCCGAGGCCGACGGCTTAGCATGTTGTCTAAACATGGAGAGACTGAACTTAAATGAGAAACTCATCGATCAGTTTGGGCGTGTGCGAAATTGAATCCGATACCTTCTGTCGTGAAGGCAACGCTCTCAACCACGGCAGCGCTACTGCCGCACTGCGCCCTCTCAATAGTGGGAGAGCGCGCCTATGCGTAGGAGTTAAAAAGAACATAATACCACAATACAACAATGATATCAAATATATTACTATTTTCGCTCGAAGCGTCTAGCAACCAAATATTAAGACCGATGAATTGTTTTGTTTTTTTTTTTACTCTCGAACCTGTGCTCCCGTAAAAGCGGACGTTTCATCGCGCGTTAACCGCGAAGGCGACCGTCTCGCAGTTTATTGGCCGGCGGTATAGCGCGCCGGCGCACTCGTAAATCGGCTTACGTTAATTTACGAGAAATTAACGATCCCTCATTTAAGTATTTTTTTTTACGTAACCCGTTACGTTTACGCAAACAGAAAACCAAGGATCACCATAGAACAAGCGATTCAGTTGAAAATCCAGCCGTTTATCGCATAAATTTCGCGAGAACGCGAACAATCCATAAACAAAATAATGACGCGAGCGCCCACCACATATAAAAGCGGTCACGCTCGACCCGCCTCTTGCAAGAGCGGCGATAAAACAAATATTCAATTTCGCGGTTGTGAACACGCATCTCAATAACACGCGGAATGGGAATTTTACATTCGGCCGACCCGATAACCGTACGTTCGTTGTTGGACGCGGTTTGTGGTGCGACACGAGAAAAAGTGCACGAGGAGAATGTCGTTGTCGGGTCGGCGGCCGGTTCGGTTTTCTTAGCCGTGTCGTGTCGTGACGTAATAAACCACGCGACGATATCATCGAAAAACCTACATAATCGAATCGGAATAAGTACATTGTCAAACACAATCAGTTGTGCAACCTGTTACGTGACAATGTAAAAAAAAAACAACAGGCCAAAGTGGTAATCAGGTAGTGCATTAAGGTTCCGTACTTATGAAGGAAATTATGTGAAATTCGCAATATACATTTAAATCAAACGAATGTCATATCGCTCCCACAAATTCGAAAAATTCAAGCCAAAATATGGTAAACATAAATATACGTTTGAATAAAAAAGACAAGTGTTGTTTTGAAATCCAAATGAATACCTTCTATGAATCGGCGATTAGATTGTCAATTGAAAATTAAGAATACTTAATAAAATTACAAGATTTTGTGGAAATAATTATTGATGAGTTTGAAGATTTTTTTATATTATTAAAGTGTATGGTTAAATATTTAGAGATAAGAGATAAATTTAACGACTTTGGAAGCTAATAAACCGCAATATTTAGTCCTTAGAGGAAAACTCTATAAAAAATCTTATAGTATACCTTTCCAAAGACATGTCATACAATGTAGTACGTCGACATAATTATTCACCTCTCGATTTTATTTAGGGAACATAATACCTATTCTTTTATAACTTTTTTACTTCATTACATGGCGATTCACATAAGATTTCTACTTGTATAATTTCATGAAATGCAATTAAAAAATGACATATTTATAAGGCTTTGACCTATGTAGAGCAGAAGAGTCGAACGGAAGGACAGGTTGAAAGTATAAGGGTTCCTTTCTTGTCTTTGGCTGCGGTACCCCAAAAAATAGATAGTTAAACAAACCGCGAATCAGATTGATGCGTCTTCTTTTTCATCGTGAGTCTAAAGTACATTACAATGATTTGTAGGAACTATTAAACTCAAATATACCATGAAATAGCATAGTGTACAATTCGTTGTAATTTATAGTTTTATTTTATTGTGTTTCACTACGTTAGTAAGCTGTGTGAGTTTTGGAATTAACCGCATATGACACCGTAGCAATTTTCTAATTTTAAAAATTGACTAAAATGAATCTCATTGGTGACAAGCTTGTAGCACGCTGGGAGTGCTCACGGCCGTGCCGGTGCCGCGCGCTCACCCGTCCCGCTCCTTGAACGTGACCGCGGCGCGGGCGCAGAGCCGGACCCCGAGTCGCTACTACGCGGGTCGTCTTACAACCTGTGTATGAATATAACAATTTACGACCGCTGTCCACCATTTAAATAGCGATAAATTTAAATTTTATGTTTAAACAATTATTAGTTTCCGATTTCTGACTTTGTAAAATGTGTCGTCGATAATCATTTGAGCTTTTGACGTTGACTCAAGCTATAAGTTAGCGTAGATACGTCAATTGCCGTTCACGAATAGTTATTGAATTAAATGCACTTATTATATATAGACTAAGAATTAGTTACAGATGGCGTGCCCAAATGGAACGACGGGTACGCGACCTACGGAGGGTGCTAAATACCGAGGACGCGAAGATCTTCATCAGAAGGATGTCGTAACAAAAAAGGCCAGGGAGGCCAAGTTAATAGTGCCTGACTGCATTGAAGTTCTCAGGGATTCTTTCAAGTCGAACGGGACTCTTACCAGTCGAAGTGGGAGTCGAATAATCGAGACAGGTGGTCAAAGATTGAGAAGACCGTGCCCCGGAATGGGTTTATAACTATGCAGAAAGAAAAATGGATTACAAAAAAAAAAAACTGTCTTTTAATATTTTAGAAATATATATAATAGGCCTTTGCGATTATCAACATTAGCTGTCCTTATGATTCTATTTCTTTTTTATATCTAAAAATCGTCCTTTATACTGTAAATCTATCGATATGTGCACATATTCTATTTTGAACGCCTTTCAATAAAGCGTAAACGTAAATCATGTTTCGTACCTGTTTTGTGTTAAAAATAAGATATACTAAACTCGCATTTCGCATTTCACGTCCGAGGCGACGTTAACAAACGACTCACTCCAAAGTCACGAAGATGACAGTAAGCGATTATTCTGAAATATATTTTCAATCTTATCATAATCCTTGATGCGACGTATCGCCGTATCGCCGATACATCACGCCGTGGATCGATTGTCCAAACAATTGAGTCGCACGCGACACCCACGCGGGACTGTCTCGTGGCGTCCGCGACTCAGGATTAATAATTTCGCACCAGCCCATCGCGTTCACGGTATCACTTATTGTTCCCGAGACGGTGCCCGGCCATTGATTAATTTCCATGAAGTGGATGTAATTCAAAACGTTTCGTTAAAATGGTAAAAATCAAATACACCATAAATTTTTACCATTACTACATAACTATCAAATACACCGATGAAGTACCGACTCTGATATGTGTCACTTTCTAGCTTATTATATTTCATGCCCGAATTGATATTAGTTGGCTGCCTGAATGCAGCATTAGGTAGTGACCCTCGTTGCTGCGCTGGGGCGTGGGTTCGATTCCGCACAAGACAAACATTTATTTAGTAAAAAATTAATGTATACGTATAGTCTGAGTATTTCTATGTACTATATTATATGTGTACACAAAACCATATATTATCTGTATATGGTTTACATATCGTATACATATATTATCAAATATCTGATACCCATAGTACAAGCGTTCTTGTATAGTTTGAGACGAGATGGTGATATTATTTTAAAAGTAATAAAAAGATAACATATATAGACCTAGCATAAAGCAGTGCTCAATTCTTGTAAATCTAAATTATATATAATATATGTTGTGTACAAATTATCATTGAGACCATTCCATACACATTCTACTGCAACTGCATTTAAAATGAGAATAATGTTTTCATAGATTTTTTTTGTCGTACTACGCTTGCGTTAAACTAAAATTGTCAATGACAAAATAGTGGTGACCTAAACCTAGATCTAGTTATGGTATTATTAGGGACCGATATATTTTTAGAAGTAAAGGAAAAATGCTACCAAGTTGAACTGTTTGTATTGTAAAGGAAAAATTTTACCAACTTATGTAGCAAAAATGCTATAAACTTAGACTCGCCCGATATTGAAAACATTGGAATGTCATCCGCTAGACTACGAAAATCGTTGTGAGAAAACTTCTACCTAAATAAATAACAATACCTAATTCAAAACATAAATATATATAAATTTAATTTTCTTTTCGTGCACATCTTGCGCCTACTAATTTGCGATACGATAATAAAATGACAGATTCTAAGCCAATATTTAATTATACTACTTGTCCATTAACGCTTCTATTAGATCAGATAATGTGCATATTTGCACGGAAAGATGAACGTATTTGCCTTTCGCCGTGGCCCGCGAGCCGGCGGCGAATCGCCCCTAAATGAGTCATCCGCGTAGTTCATTCATAACTCTTGTCAAAACTCATTCGCGTGTCGGTGCAAAACGCTCGCGCGGCTCTCGACACAACATTGCACTTAGGCTCCGTTTTGCGTCTCAATCCGTATTTTTTACGGCCGCTTATTAATGACCGGCCGATATGCACCGATACGGCGGACGCGCGACAATCCAAGATTAATACCCGAGGTGGCGGAATGTCACCTTAATTTATGATCGGCTATTGTCCGGCGGTGACGTCACGGCCGCCGCCGCCCCTCCCCCCCGACCTGCGTACCCCCGCGACCCGACTATCTCCGTTCACTACGTTTCATCGGTGTGTCGCGTCGTTTTATGGGACTGCTGAAAGGTTGAATTCTTGGATTAGGGGTTTGCATGCAGGTTTATATAGAGATTAAAATACTTTGTTATTATGTTATTTTTTTTTGGAAGTAGTTGGCTAAACAAACGACAACTACCAATATTATCCCTAACAACTAACCGTTAAGGAGTGCTGTGGCTTCCATCGTCTGCTTATCAGCATAAGATGATTATTACCAGACGTTAAATCTTGAATACTAAAAAAGAGCTCAAACACACTAAATTGACTACAAATATTCGAGCGTATCCCTCGATTTTTCTGTGAAACCATCATCAGATCCTCACTCGGCGACTATGGGACCACCTCGGGGTATACCCTTCAAACAAAAAAAGAAAAGAAATTCGAAATCGGTGCATAGTTGACGAAGACATCGCTGAACATAAATAGAAAAGAATTACAGGCGGACACAGAGCCTACTCTCATGTTTGAAGTTGACTAAAAAGCGTTGTATCACTTCGGCGGAAATCACGTAATACCTTTAAACCCACAATTTTAGTTACATACCTCAGCCAGTATATGTTTTTGAAGGTTTTATTCCTTTTTGAAGCAGAGCATAGTGTCAAATTCTCGTCCCGGCTGCGGCGAGGCGGTCGCCGGCGGCGGGCCGCGCACGTTCTAGTGTTTCAGGCAACCGCAACTGTTAGTGCCAAGGGTCGATAACGTTTCGTCTCTTTGTTTCTCATAGTTTACACACTAATAATTTATCGAGGCACTAGCTTTTGCCAGCGGCTCCGTCCGCGTGGATACGTAATCATTTCTTCGTTTTCTATATCGAGTGAACTTGCTAACACTGAGACCGATCCCGGTCCTGTTTTCGATTTAAGTCCGATTTCACAGTTCGCGATTCTGCCGCCCTCCCTTTTCCGATCGCGTTGTGGCTCGAATTGCAATATCGATACCGCTTTAAATAATGATTCCGATTTCTTTTAAATCATTCCACAGGAACGCTTTGGTGGAAGTATAAAACATCATGTATATAATCCAGAAAACATTGTATCTGCGTGCTTATATTTATCTAAGTCCCTACAACCGCTTATACAAAATTTAGTTACAAATAACAAACATCGTCACTGAGTATCACATTTGTAATATTATAATAATAGGATATAGTGCTGATGAAAGGAGCATTTGTTCTAATTTACTATAATTTTCTTATTATTCACTTACTGCCTGACACCTTATTTTTCTTTACATGCTACTTTACAAATATTATTGCTCATTCTAACACCGTTCGTTTTAACAAAGTAAAACAATAAAAATGGGCCATATAACTAAATAAAATTAATGACTTTTCAAACTTCTACTTACAAACATAAATACACAACAAAATGAAAAGTAATCTATATTTTACTTAACGATGAGTTATATCATAAAATATTCAATGAGTTTTCTAAGGTTCATGAAAATTTGATAAGCTATTGTCGAGTTATAAGTAGACATGCAAACGAACAAACAGAAAAACAAATAAAAAAGTAACTTGCTTGTTCCCTGGGGTCAAACTATCTTCGTGCTAAATTTCATCAAAATCGGTATAGGGACTTAACATGAAAACATAACTTTCGGGTTTATAATATTAATGTCGATACTTTAGTAATTAAATAAAACTGCTTGTTAATTTTTGGTACCGATTAGTGCAAAACTAATTTAATTTTCAAACTATTTTATATCAGAAAATATATTTTAATACACAAACAATACATTTCAATCAAACTCAGAAACATTAGCCTTTTTCAGAAAATGTATCTTTTCTTCCTGTTGCGTTTGTTCGATTACAATTCGTCATCGAAATCGGTTTATTTAACTTATCACCTTTGATCGCGCAGACGTCCGAACGATTTTAAGGCATTCGCGTCGGGCACCGGCGGCGTGGGAGTCGCCGGCGAGGGCGCGATCGGGGCCGGCGATAAAAATGTTATAACAGAACAAACATAATAACTATGCCTAAAGACATGAAACAATATTCAACAATGGACAATCAGAGCTGCGGGCGCTTAACAGGCGTTTAAGCGAGTAATCGACTTTAACGTCGGCCGTATCTGTCTAGATCTAATTTAAGATCTAACTTAAGATAATATAATAACTTCGTATGCGTTCTATGGCCTTAGGTGAGCTAACGTCCAATTTATTGTTAATCGTATTATAAACCGACCGAGCCTTTCTCGTTCATCGCTTCCTACGCTGGTAACGGAAGTCAAATAATTTGTGTATCAATTTGATTGATATAGTCCATTAATTTCATACGATGACTTTTTTGTTTTATAACTTTTTTTTTTTGGAATAAAAATAAATGTTAAATGATGGTCTATTTCGAAAACTACCTCCTTTACTTAGATACAGGAATTTTAAAAATGTCGCTTGTCATTACCGTTATTCACAAGCGAGTCTATTTTTTTCTTCTTATTTCGTCCCTGTATATTTTCGTAAGTATGTTTTGAATTCTTCGTATTACAAAATAAGACGCAGAACAAACTTCCACGCAAGCAACATCCCGTGTTAGCATAAGCAAGTACCTGCAACATTAGGAGTGCCGGCGGGCGGCGCGCCCTCTACGGCTAATAAACTATTTGAGCTGAGGCTGCTCTGTTGACACTGTCGCTTAACACCTGAACAATGTTTCTCGTTTACATTAATGTAAATTAGGTTAGGTCTGCCCCGCGGCGCGCGCGCCGCCCGCCGCCCGCCCACCGCCGTTAGACGTGCCACCTCGAGTTATGTAACCTCACCTCTTTACGTGCTGCACGCGGCAATTAGACCGTTGATCGATCGCCGTTCGGCTTTGCCGTCGTCTATTCGGTAACACTCCGTCGGGAAAGAAGCGAGCCCCGTACGCCGTTTGTCGCTGTCTAGTGCAAACACTGCGTGAATTGCTAGTTGGGGCGTGCCCTTCTACAATTTACAATGACTAGCGCCGATATTGAGTCCTTAACGCTGGCGCAGGATAGATTTAAGGCTGCTGACGGCCGTCGGCTGACGCCTGCGCGGCGATATCGTCCAGACCTATGGCTTAATATCGTTTCCAATTAATGGATCAATTGATTTAATTTGACTTAATCCATAAACTGTCTTAAAATACGATTTATGCTTAACCATTTCTATCGCTAATATCATATTATCACTAATATAATTACGCAAGCTAAATATTCCTTCCGTACCAAAATAAATTCAAACCATTTGATCGTATGTTATACGACATACACGTTTCTTTATTTTTTCACGTAAATACAAAAACATTTATAATATTTCTATTGCTGTCTACTCAGTGTCTCTTTGAATTTTCAGCTCAAATTGGCTTGTCTATATTTGTCTTTTTATTAAGGCTTAATACCTAACGGAAGCAAAAATGGGATTTTTATATCGAATCTCATGCGTAGTATCTACCTGTGCCCAAACCCTTTACAGCACATTGTTACAAGTTGTATATAGTTTCGAAATAGAATAAAATCTTTAACAAAATAGTTTTATAACACTTTAATAATTTTAGAAATTGCTTAGTAACACTATAATTTGGGTAACTTTTAAATATTGTCTACCTGGCACTGAAACACAAATCAAAATATTATTGCATTGAGTTATTTTTTATTTTCAACACTTTTTGTATAAAACGGTGATAAAATGATCTGCATGAGTTTGGCTCATAATTTTCTAATTATAAATATATTTTCCCGTGCAGATTTTATGGAAACTTCTTAAATTTAATGTATTTGAAATAAGCTCTTCTATTTTTTAGCCCTTGTATTATTATATACTTAACAAACAATTAAAAGTTAATGTTTTTGGTTATATTCACGACTGCCTCCATTAAGTAACAAAAGGACAATTTATGTAACTAGTGTTGTCGCAAGCTCTTGATGAAAATATATTAAATTAATTAATTAAATGTGTGACATGTCTGATTAATCTTTAAAATTAATTCATATACGCTCTTTTTTGTTTTATCTTACTTCATTGATAGACGACTTCCCTATAATCGTGTGATACCTAAATTAAACAAAAGACATCAACGCGTTTCATTGTTCATTGCCCGTATTATTTGACATATTAAACGGTCTTCATAGCAATGTAAACATATCTCACACTGAAATTGCATATACATAATCTATATTATCTGCTATATATTATCGTTCCTTCCTTCTCTGGACATACTATACTCGCGCACTATCAAACGATATCTAAACGTATTAAAATGAGAGCAAAGCTAAATACTAGGCGTGACGCCGACGTGGGAATGTATAAAAATAGCGGGGCTCGGGAAGGATTCTGCAGCGGGTGAGCGCGGGAGGTGTCAAACAGCGGTGGAGTGTTTAGCGTCCGTCAGCGCTCCGCGTAAACACGCGCCGACCCGCCGGCGGGATCACAGACGCGGTTCCTAGTCCGGCGATCCGAACGGCAGCGATACAGCTGATAATAATTGCGCGCGCATATAAAAAAAAAACTGACAATCGAATACTGTTTGTAAGGTGATCATCCACATCTACTTATGCCGCCTTTAAAAACCGGTCGTAAAAGTACCGTGACCGGCATCGCGGATATAGGAGTCGCATCCGTTTGATTCGTCTCGTTATGCATGACACTTACATAACTACAACATTCATCTCCTTCTTAATATTGTTTTGACGTTATAACCTCTTATAAATCGATGAACGCCAGCTACATGCAGGAAAAATCATGACTCATTGTCGCGTTCCGCCTGAGCCGAGCGTGCGAGCGAGAGTGCGGAACAATAGATAGGCACAATCGGCTTAAGCGTTCGGTTTGTGACGCATCTGTCTCTCTTCCACTCTATCGACCGATACAGTGGAAGAGAAATACAAAATAATGATAATTATTTTGTATTTCTCTTGATGACACAATTATTATTACTAGATGATACAAAATAATGATAATTCAGTGATAATAATCCAATTCAATTCATGAAAGTATGCAATTTTTTATCAATGTTTTCTTATGACGTTATCACGTAAACTTGTCCGTAAACCGACTTTACACACAAACAATTTTTTTAATAATAATTTCTTATACGTCTTTGCATCACATTTGTTATTGATAATGACGCTTTTATCTTTAATTTTGTCGGAAACAGGTCACATCATTATGACCAAGCGTTGTTACTGATAAGAAAAAATTGAGAACTTGCCGTTGGGACTTTTATACTTTCGTGTATAGGTTGTTTACAGAACATTGTTTTAAAATCGTAGTTAATCCACAGGTTATTCAATAAAATACTAGAAGAAAACTTTTAAACTGTAACAGACAGACAGAAAATAGCAGACGTGCGCGTTTTAAGCTATTTTTGTAGTGTCTAGCTTTTAATAACCCTACCGCTGAGGCGTTGGAGACAACAACAGCCCTCCGCCCGCTCTAGGCCAATGTGGCAGGCTCAAGTCCTACATACCTCAATCTAAAATAAGATTGCGGGATCTTATGCCTCAGCAATAGCATGATTAAAAAAACTGACACAATAATCGATAAGGTATAGCTTCTTACAAAGCATTTATTGCTAATTATTTAGGAACTAGTAGGACGATGGCTAGAGTAGAAAGAGGTATGTTGCGGTGGTTTGGCAATCTGGAAAGAATGAACAAAAGTAAACTGACAAAACAAATATATAGAGTAAATGTGTGTGATGAAAAGATCGGCAAGGGTCGCCCTAGAAAATCCTATACAGACCATATTGATGGTGTATTAAAAAATGCTCTAATTTTAAGCACCCGAAATCGGCGGACTTGCACGAAAAGATTAATGGATGTCAGTGAGGCAAGAGAGATATGCAAAGATTGTACCATGTGGAAATCTATAGTCTATGCTTACCCTTCTGAGGAATAGGTGTGAGTTTATATTATTTTTATTTAGGAACTTCAACCTAAAGCTTTACTCACTGACTCGCTGTGGATTCTAACGACCGTTGTCTCTTATGCGCTGATAATCTCCGTCACCGGCAGGTTAACTTACTTTACGATGCACGAAGAGATACTAGTTTGGTTTTACTTAAATCAAACTGATGAATTCACCCATATCCAGGGTTTGAATCTGTTACCCTCTAGTTTGTAGGCAACGTTATTTACGCTTTTTAAATAAAAAAAAATCATAACATATCGTTCTCCTTCTACGTTTACTTTTCTTCTTTATGGCAAACGGTTCTATGGTAAAGTCGTGCCTTGGCCAAACTTGGCTGCAGCCGTAGATGTATAAGAAAGGGATCAATGGCTCCGGAACAAAAATGAGCCGGTTCGATCGGTGAAATACCACACTCTCGTAGAATACAGATGTGAAACAGCAGCTTCCGCTATTGCGTTTCGTCCAGTGAGCGACAGTTCCGGTGACCCACTACCCCCTTTTACCTCTCCATCAGCCCGATCTCCTATTTGTTGAATATTCTATTCCTTTTCAAGAGGTCAGCCACGCACTAGTGAATCATTCGAGATTGCGAATGCTCATGGGTCATGCGCAAACATTAATATAACCAACTGATTCTCTATCAGAAAATCATGGACCTAGTATGGTGTTTGTCGTAATATATGAATAAAGAAATTATTATTTGTAAATTATGTAGATCTTATTATATACTTATGTAAAAATGATATTTGTAAGTGACTTTTTATGTTAAAAGAATAAACACAGTTTATTTGCCTTAATTCCATAAAGAAAATTATGCTGTGTTTATCAAACAGCAATATTGAATAAGCACTTGACGAATGTATCTAAAGAAGAAGGAACTTCATCTCAGATTTCTCAGCATATCGATTACTTAATGAAAAGTACATCAATTTAAATTCATACTAGATATTAGTTGTATAAATTAGACAATTATAAGCAATAGCAAGACAGACAAAATGACATGCCTTATTTATGAAAACGCTTGATTTGATAGAAAAGACGATATAAATTCGTGCGTTTATATTGCACTAAAAAAAAAAAATTTGGTTGCCTGTAAAGTCGGTATACGGGCGAAAGTTTTACGTGACAACGACTTTGAATGGTAAAATCATTTTAATGTGAATATTCATTCGTATAGTAGGAAGAAGGATGAAATAATAGTAACAATTTAAAACATTTATTTATACAAAGAATTATATTTAAAACATTAATTTATACAAAGAATCTCGCACTGAATTTCATATTAACAAAATTTTATTTTTACCTTTACACATACATACGTATTTATATACAAATATACATACAATAACTTGCAATACATTTGCAAGCTATGCACTAATTCTCTAGTGCTGCGCGCGCGGCAGACCGATCATAGTTGAGTGGGAGAGAGACGCAAGGCATTCGGCGGGCCTCTCTCGTTCGGTGACTCATCGTTACGTTACCGAGCGTTACACTTTTCAAAGTGACTCCCAGCCGCAACCTAATTTAAGACGTTGTCACGTCAAAAGGCAAAATTAATTTAACAATTGCAACTACCCAACTTCAATTGTATTTCATTTTCTTGTTTTAGGGAGAATATTCATGGTTTTGTTTGGTTGGGTACACTCGTAGGTGATAACTTGCTACTTCATCTAGTGCCACTTACTTACTCGTATATATCCTTCTTTTGCTTCCTATTTTACTTGCGGTAAAATTGTTTACCTTTACTAATCAAAAGTGTTTATTGTATTTACCAAGCTATTTACAAGACAATTTTCGATGTTATGGAAAAAAACCTAAGATGTAAATCGATCTTCTTCTGTCAAAAAAATGCAAACTTTATACAGCCTTTTTGTTATCCCCACTCCTTACCTATTCAACGACAAAAGTTCTCATTGCTATTCCTTCGGGTATTTTTACATATTGCTCGAGCGGAACGACGATAAAAATCAAAAGGCAATCGCATCAAAGTTTGCTCATAGCGCCAAGCGAGTACTTTTCAAAAACGTACATGCTCAAGACGCAATTTTATTGCAATTTTATTACGTGAGTATATACGACATATTTAATAAAATCCCAAACGATATATTTATCTATTATTACCAAAATAATAATCAATTATACTAAGCCCAACGAATTTCAAACCGAACACATTCACTGATTTTCGAATCGCCATGTGGTATGTTAAAATCGGCGCGACACCGAAACCGTTTTCAGAATTGAACGGCCGAAGCCGAAATTTATGTCCCGAACTAGAATAATTTTGGCACTGAAAACCGAACGTCCGCCACAATGGGCTAGCGCACGAGCAAAAAGGAAATCGATACGGCTCGCCATCAACATTTCCTAACATCACAAATCACACCGCCGTCGTAAATACTAAACGATGGGTCGCCAAAATAAATGCTCGTCCTATAGCCAAAAAAAAATTTTAGAAATCGACCCAGCTCGAAACTGATGCGGCCCAACGAGGGTCCCGTATATGTAACTTTCTTCGAGGTTCTAAAAATTATATAATTTATACCAAGGGATGCATTTAAATTGTTATATTCGTCGAAATGGCACTGAATGGATTCTTTTTTATGATGTTTTTTACATATTTAAAAAGGTGCCAAAGTTTAAATTTATTAAGGAGATGGTTTCGCTTTATGGTCCCTGTGATTGAAATTCCAATTATGTTGATTGCCTCACAACGTTTTAGGACCAGGGCAACCGAGACTGGTTGGCGTTTTTCGAGTCTGCCGTGGGAATGGAAACAATTATGTTCGCAAAAAACTGTATTAGTCCATTTCCAATAGATACGATATTCTATTTACACATTCTTGAATAGATATTCTATTCAAGAATTTCACCAAGAATTTTATTTAATATAGTGCCATCTATAATTATATTATGTAGAATAATTTGTAATTGAGAACCAAAAGCATAGGACCAATGCAATTACTTCAAAATCGTACAAGCTGTTGCTGTTTAAAAACGTATAAAATATTTTTTTTTTATAAAATCGATTTTTCACAAAGAAGATACTTATATAGAGAAACTTAAAAAGAAAACCTTTATCAAAGTAAAAACTTTTCATCCCATTAGAGCGGTTTGCAAGATCGTCGTGGCATATATATACAAAAATTGCTCGCTTAATAGTACAGATTATTAATCAAAATTCCTAAATCAGAGAATCTGCCAGCTACACGTGGAAAAATTGAAGTATAAGTACAACAGCGGAACCCTTTGGATATGGGACCCCAGAAAGATCTACGCTGGGAATGTTTTTTTTTTCCGTAAAGGCTCCGTCGGCGCACGCGCGGCGCGATTGTGGCTGTGTGGTCCTCGCCAGCCACTTTGTAAATAGCGCGGTTTACCTTTTTCAACTTTTGTGTTTTGTTACCTTTTGTGCTCTTGTACGCCCAATATTACCTCAGCTATTTAGGCTCTTTTGGATAAATAAATACGCCATTTATCATTACAACCGCCGAGGACGTGCGCCTCGTGCAAGCCGTTATAGATCGCCTCATTGTCACCGTAATGTGTTTATATTGGGTGAGGTTGCACTTAGGACTTTGAGAACTTGATGACCGCAATTTGTCTAATCTAATCTATATAATAGGTTATAATCTATATAATCTAATTTATGTAATCTAATAGGCTAATAGCTACCAAGAAATCGAAGGAAGTAGTGTCAAAACTTACTACTATGTTGAAGTCTACAAGAAGAAGAATTTGGTAAAATATTGATCTGATATACTTAGAGAAGATTATGAGTTTGGAAAATATACTCTTTGTGAAATTAAAGGTGAAATTATTTATAATTAAATACAGTAGAACCGCACTTAAAGAGCTAAAAAATCCTTAAAACCCTCTAGCATCATATATATACTTTGCATGGTTTCGGTATCCCATCTATGTATTTTTTTTTTAAAGAGATCAGAACGAAAATTATTTGATTTCATTTGAATTTAAATAAACGCTAGTTAATAACTAATGTCCCATTTGAAAACTTTCTGGAATCGATGTCGAAAATCATTTAAAGGATTTTCAATCACCTATACTATTATATTTGCTTTATTTGCGATAGTGTTACATTCTATTTCAGACCACTTGATATTTCTGGTTTATTAAATAACTATACACTTATTCCGAGCAAAAATTATTTTTGTTGCATTCAATCTATATATGTACTACAATCTAATTGCTGGTTTGAAAATTATGGCCTTAACCTTCAACAGGCTTTTCAGAACACTATATATAAATTTAATTTTTCTCAACTTGTATTTATTTAATATTGTATCAAAGTAAATTCAAAGCACTAAGTAATAGTGTTTCCTTTTTTGTAATTAAAAAAAATCAAGAAGTCAATTTGTCGAGCGGCCGAGACAGCCGATACCTCGACGAGCCACAATACGTGCCTTGAAGCGTTGAATCGGCCAGCCATCACAATATTTGTATCGTTTGGGGGTCGGAAGGCGACAAAAAGGTCCGAAAGGGCGGCCCGGGGATCCGGAGGAAGGTAAATAAATATAAATAAAGGTGGCGTGGGGCGGCCGGCGGGGCCCGCGGCGCCGCGCGCGCCGCCCGACTACGAACTTAAAATTTACCAGTTGTTTCATCGTCAATACCGTGTCGATATCGATACAATAATGAGTAATAAAACCCTTTATCATGTATCAAAGTGAAAAATATAGTTTTTTTTTTTTTTGTTAACAAAAAAATAATATTTATTTATTTTGCAAGTACCTGCAACGCTAAGAACGGTAGGGTCAGTGTACGATTGAACATATGTATGTTTGTGTGTTGGTTTGTAAGTTTAATTTAATCGGAAATTAATAATTATTTATTTCAAATTTTAAAATGATGTACTGAATTGATTTTTCACAATCATAAGTGCGGCCAAAACGGATTTTAAATATTGCACCTAATTCTAAGCTACTGAGAAAAACCAGCTACAAGCGGCAGACGGATAGGCAGACACCAAACTCACCATAAGATAGTTTTAGCGAGACGAACCTAAGAGAACCCTCAAGTGGTATTCCCAACACTAAGAAATAAATTGCAAACCACCACCACGCAAAATAGAATAAGGTTTCAATATGATTAAAATTTTTACTCATAATTCTTTTTAATTTATCGTAATTTAATGCCGGGTAATTGTTGATAGTTATTACTTATCGATCTGTCCACTTACACTTTTTTAATGATTGCTATCATTTTTTCCTCTACTACATGAATTTAATATAGTCGACTGGGACTTTTATTACACGGCGACATGCATAGACTTCAATGATATTATAAAAAAAAAATGAATGCATCATTTTATTCATAATACAAAGGGACTCTCAATAAAATAACATTACACGTTTTAATCGCGAAACGTGAAGCGATGTGTTTATTCAAACACCGGGCCCTGGTTGTTGTGATTCGCGACATAAACGGCGAAATATTTCGGCGCCGAAAACGTCGCAGCGCGCCGACGCACGTTCGCTCGCACGTTAGCGACCATCGCTGATTCTGTCATTTTTCGATGTAAAAATAAGTGATAAATTGATCTTCCCGTTTTGTTAAGGTTGAAATAAACACTGAATGTCGGATGTATATGGCAACATTTAATTTAAAATTTTATCAATATAATGTAGAACAAAATACGATATGCTTATTGACCATCCACCTTTCGTATTTCAGCGACCACATTAGCAAACGCAACACAACCATTATTCCTTATCGCGTCCTGTATTGACGATTATCGCAAGCCGTGAAATGTAATAAATCCGAACAGGTTTGATTGATTTTAGTGCAAATGGAAATGTATTTGAAAGGATTGAAATGCATTCGCATACTTAAAATACTTCGTGAGTCGAATCTTAATTTCCATATTTTCTAGCGTATTCAAAGTTTGTTTTTGACTTTATAAAATTAAAAAATCAACTATGATTTCTAACACATTTTCTTATGATCTCCAATGCGGAAAAGAAAATGCATTAACCATCAATGAAATAAATGAGGGGATATTCCATTAAAGGGAATTTTTATTTTTTATTTTATCGCCTCCTCAAACTGTTAAAAAAAAATCATATTGTATTTCAGTTTGTGACAGATATGTCTACCGCAATATATAAAATAAAGCCTACACAAACTACCGTTTAACGAAGTAATAAGTCTTAGCTTCAGAAATAACTAAAAATACATAATAGGACCACAATTTACACGTCATTATATAATAGATTGCTGTGCTTTCTTCGTATTTACGTGTTTACGATCTATGTGAATACAAGGGAATCTAGCAGGATGCGATGAATGGCTATAGTTTTGTTAGATTATAGAGGACCATATATTATTCAACCACCTCCATCATGAATGACCTGGACCTTCATCCGAGAATTACCCCAAATTTTTAGAATGGATTCAGTAGTTTCAAATATTACTTCCTTCAAGAAAATATCAGATTCGAGAATCAACCTTGGGTTGCATGTTGCATGTTACAAGCGAGCATCTTCTCACTTTTCTCAGCAATAACTACCTTTTGTAAACAATCAGGTAATTACAATATTGTATTTTAATTTCCTTCGGCCACTTTCTTTCTTTCCATTTTAAACAACATTTAAAAGTAACCTGCAAAACAAAGCGATTTCACGTGTGTCGATTACGCGAAGCTAAAACAGATAAGCTACTTGTCATACAATATTGCACTCTATTTCCTGTGTGTAAAGGTACGATGTGCTGTCGCGAATATGCAGCCGTACTCGCACGATGTTCTGATCAGTTGTCACGTTACAATCACTTTGAGCTTAACCTGGCCTTAATATTATGTTTCGGATTAATTTTTTTGTTATCGCATACCGCATTGATCTTGTCGTTGCCGTGTCAGGTTTTTAATCGCACTGCTGATTCAAGATACCTTTTGTTTCGAGAGCGACACCCTTAATCGCTGCACCACAAGCGCTCTTACTGAAATGATCTATTTCGTTTGTTTTCGCTCGTCTAATGCCTCCTCTTCACCATCGTCCAACATTGCCAATCCTGGACAATTACAATCGTGTAGAGGAAACAATAGCGTGTAGTGGACCATGTTTGGGACGGATTGTCGATTATGGCCGCGTTGTCGGTTTTCGAGCAAACATCAAAGTGAATTATGCGTATTTGCGGGCGCGCATCTACACGATTGCCGAACTCTCAGTACGTGATTGACGGCTGTAACATGTCTCTAGAAGGAGATAGAATTCGCGTCAAACAATAAAACTCAATAAAAGTTCTGTATTCGTAAATAAAATATTTATAAAATAATTAACAATTATAGTAATATAAACTAACGCTAATTTCCCAGAAGGGTAGGCAGAGACTATACATTCCTCATCATCTGAATGAAATAGGAATTTAAAATATTGTAAATATTCATAATAAAGTTTGAGTTGTATATTGTTCTGCTACAATGAATAGTTAATATTCACAGTTTACTTTTTCGATACTGGTTTCTAATTAGTCTAAGAGAGTGCAAATTTACATAATATTTATGTGCACCCAAAAGATAAATAGCAGTGCACCAACCAATTCGACGTCCATCTTTCATCTAGATAATGCACCAACTGAACATTGGCAATTATGTAGTCCGTCCCACAATGATGGTGACAATCATGGGCCATAACGCAATTGCCAACAATCGATCACGTTGCGTAATGGTGAAGAGGAGGCTTCAAGATCACGGAAAACTCTTGCAATTTCTTTGGTTATCATATTTAAAAAATACAAGTGCCCTAAACGTATGACCCCTTTACACGTAAATCGAACGTATTTCTCTTAAACACCTGTAGTGAACAAGAAAAACTAAATGAGAGTAATATGCTTGTACAATATGCTTTTTTCTGAAAAATGGCGAAAGCTTTTTATGAAATATATTAATAATTATATTACATCTTGGAAACTGTCTTACGTCATTCGCGAAATTGGGAAGTAATATGTAGTAGCTAATACAATATATGTTTAGTGTTTTTGTTATATGGAGAAGTGTCACATGTAGTCAGCATGCTTTTTTTTACATATTTTGTCACATTCGCTAAACTAACAGTTCATTCTTATTCGAACATTTCCTATAATATGATAAAGAATTGAACGCAAAACGTGCAAACTCGCCATGAGCGCCGAGGCCGCATTTCACGAGCGCGGGCCTGCGCTCGCGCCGGCCCGACAGCGGCGCGATCACATTCGCGGGCCCAATTACTGCGGCGGGCCGCGCCGGCCTTTTATTGGGTGTAAGATTTAAGTGCCGGCGGACACGCGGCGCGGCTCGCCCCGATTTTTACGGCCGCTCACGCCCGCCCGTCGCCGATACTCACTCCGCGAGTCGAGCGGCCGACCAACGTTTAGCGTGAGATCCTCGAACGCCGCCGAGTTTTCCGTCTGCCTGAACATTTAGTTATCAACGAAAATATTGGCTTAAAACTTAGGTGGATATTCTATTAAAGTTAAATTCCTGTAGGCTCTCGGCACATCGGGAGAAGATTTAGTGTGATATAAAAAAAGAAGACTGCGAGTTGAACTCGCGTGGAAAGGGTGCCTTACGTTCGATATTTATCATATTTCTTGAAACGAAACCGAGGATCTAGTCCGGTATAACCTGATACGTACTAAGTATGCACTCAATCAGTTAGCGAGTGTCGGTTAATATTGGACATTGAAAGGAATCGAAACAAAGCGAACTACAAAATTCTTATGGCTTTCTCTGTAATATATAAGTAAAGAAAATTTTCTGCATTTTTAACAAATTTTTATGCGTAGCGGTTTCGAAGGTAAGAGATAATGGTCAATTATCATTTATTTTCTTGAATAACTTCAAAACTATGTACCTTCAAATTTAAACAAATTTTATTTGAGACCCTTACAGTAATAAATACTTTCAATTATGTTACACTGTACACTTAGCAAAACTTTTTTAATTTTGCAATTTACCTCCAAACAATTTACTTCTAAATATAATTTCTTTATTATTTACGTTACACATCTGAATTTGTTCCACAGACATACACATGTGTACCAAAAATATCAACTTAATCGATTCACTAGATTTAGAGCGAATTGGCTGTGACAGACGCACAGACATACAGACCCACGAATGATCTTATAAGGGGTTTGTTTCGTTTTTTCAAATGGAAGCACGGAACCCTAAAAAATAAGAAGTACAATTCTTTAGTTAAGTTTTGTCATTTTTATTATATTCGATGTTTGAATTATTGTATGCTTCTACATGCTCTTCGGTAACAGTGATAGTAAAAGGTATATGTACCAGTTTTGTTATACTCATAAACCATATATACTCACTCATACATACATATTTGTAGCCGTAGTGGAACAACTTCACGGGAAAACCTGACAGGCAAATGTGACGTTTTTTTTGATATCGTACTAAATTTTTCCACGACGAATCTAAAAAAGCTTTACTTCAAAAAACGTCACATTTGTCCATCATCCGTTTCCGTCACACGGCGACAGGTGTGTGTGCATGAGGGAACACATGTGGTACACGATTATAATGACACTGTTGGATATGCATTTCATTGTCACTGCTGTATAGGAGGATATGTGCGTACAACATAATAATTTAAACATCAAATCACATAAAAATGATGTACAACGAAAAGGAGTTTTACTTCTTATACTTGCTCACACTAGTACTTTTTTTGTACTCTTTGCCAATGCTGCACTTTCCTTTGTAGTATACGTAGATTCACACAATGTTCGTACGTCCGTCTGTCACACTCTGACAATAAGAGACAACCAGTTGAAATTTTCGTGAATTGTATACTGTGGCGGCACGAATGCTGGCAAGTAATAAAGTTATTCACTATCATTTGCCAGCATATTTAGGAAAATTATTTAGCAAAAAGCATATTAAGAAAATACAAATAAAAAAAAGCGATATTCTGCTCGTTATCTATGACAAAGATTCGATTTAAACGACACAAGGACGACCTACAAACAACACGTCTCGGTTCTATTTATATTACGTTAGATGGCGCTAATATAAGTTATAAATTAAATATACCTAATTAAATATCGATGCCTTAAAAACCACAATGAGTGAATGATATACTTTCTGTATTAACATTCCACTGCGCTGCATTCCTTACGCCTTATATCAACTATTCATATGTCATTCTTTTCTACGTATCCCATAAATACGGGACCATCAATGCGTGCACCGACTAGCACTTCACTGGTTTTCTTAACCTTTCACAACATCTCTGATAGAAAACCCTCATATGAGATATATATATATATATATAGGTATGTAAAACCTTTTGATCCATATGTCGAAATCTAAGTTTTCCAGATATTTTATACCATATATTTTAGGTAATACAGAATTATTATAAGGAGATCTTAGGATTTTTCGATCTAAATTTGCAGTGACACTTTATTGTGCGTCGAGCTTTCCTTAAACGCTTTCCTACTATTCCTAAAATATCGATTGTTTGTTGTTAGTTTTAAGCGAAAGACGTTATCATACCGCATACGACGTTTATGTCGCGATACACTAAATTATACATTAATTAATAGTATAAAAAAACTGTACGTGTATACATAGGTACAAAGTCACATATTTTTAAGAAATATAACACTTTATTAAGAAATATAATACTTTTTTAACTTTCTTATTTTAAATATAACATAAAATAAATATTTAAAACAACTGGTTAAATAAGTCTATAAAAATATAAAAAATATGCAATCCAAAACAACAAACATCTAATAATTCCGTCCATTAACAATTTGAATTGTTATTACTTTTCTCTACTCAATACAGTAGAATCATTAAATGCTTGCTACTTTCAACTAATGTACTCCTATATTAATATAATATATATTACTGAATATATATATAAGTAATCATGGTCAAAGCCATCTCAAGACAACTCCAAGAAGCTCAAACACGACTGGGATATGTCAATCCGTTATATCGAGTTCACGTGGCTACCTTCTGGCTCCATCAGCAAGACAGTTCAATTACACCATATTATTGACATCGATTCTCGATAAGTGTACAAAGTCTTAATTTAATCTTCCGATTTATTTAAAAAGGAACAGCTGTGAAGATAAAACTTCACAAAAACACTATGCAACAAAATGTTACCTGAAAACATTGCAACACAACGTAACACTTACTTTTTGTGAATATCATACTAAATTTCTCCACTACCCCGATAAAGGAATTTAATTTCAATAAATATTATGGACATTTAATTCAAAAATATGCATCGTGTTGCGCGAATTAATTCAATCACATTTTGTGTGAACCTCTTACGTACTCATAGAAATCATTTTATTCAAATCGTGGATATGAGAATTAAATAAAAAAATTTACCGTGTGAATGCTATCATAAATATTAAAAATATGTGAACAAATTAGCTGGTTCAAGACCAAGCTGGATATAAGACCGCAAGCCATATAAAATAAACCTAATTTTAAAACGGGTTGATATTATAATTTTAGAAACCGTACTATTGGTAGTAGCGTAGTAACGTTTAATAATATAGTTTATGAAAATTTAAAACTTTTACATATACGAATTCGCTTATAGTCACAAATATGTAAATAGCACTAAATGCTTGCTTAACTGAAGAGTTACCCGAACAAGGCTGAAATAGGCGAACAAAAGCATCATTAAAAAGTAATATTCAAACAATTTAGCCCTCGTAAGAGTTCATTACGACAATATCGTATTCCTCTTTCATGCACGCACACACCGCCGATTGACGATTCACACGACTGCATTAACATAAGTGCATAATTTTCCGATACAGTTTACGGTTTTGTGTCTTAAACAGAATCGGTTCGAATGCATCATCAACTCACGACGAGTGGCAGCTCACCGACGCCCGCGCCGTGCGCCGACTCATAACTACGTCGCGGGTCCGCGGTTCACGGCGAACGATAAATTCGTTAATGTTAATATTTTGACAGCTTACACGCCGTACGTGATTCAGATGATGCATTTTAAACTTAAAATAATAAAGTTAATGCAATCGCTCGAACGATTGGACCCGGAGTGAGATCGTTTACATATTTAATTGAGGAATATTTGAATATGCACTAGCTTTCGCCCGCGACCCCGCCTGCTTGGACGTAGAACGGATTCCTTCATGTTCCGTATCGACCGGACACGCCGTCGACGATGATTCTGATTCCAGACCCAATCTGGATTCTATATATATTTAAATCAATCCAAGCCCGGTCCGGTGTTGGTCTCGGTCGTCTATTAGACATTGCTGTTACCGATATTAAATTGATTTTAATAAGAAAGTTATTAGTTTTACGTTCACGAGAGCGAAGCCGCTGTCAAAAGATAATATCTTAATTATTAAAATCCCATAAGTTGTGCTAATGCATAAGCTATATGCTGTAAAATTTCGAAATCGTAATCAGATTAGTATTAGATTAGTAGTAATCGTAATAGATTAGATTCCTGCGTGAAAGAGTAACAAACATCCAGCCATTAGTAGAATTGTGGCAAATGTAACACTGATCCTTTTGGTCCTACACAAAAAAAATGATTGCTGGACTAAACCTGAGAGAAAATTATCGACGTTTAACTTCGAGCGTGTATTAATATATCAATTAATGATAATAATATGTTTGAATTTTCACACACCTAATTGTAATAATCCAATGGACACTTTTAAAAAGGTTCTTATAAAAATACAGATTCAGTCATAATATAGACATCTTCTATAAATAAATTGAAGAATATAGGATATTTGTTAGGATTTTTTTTTTCACAAACAATTTGTATATCGAAAAGATAATTTATAGTGGCTCTGAACTATCGGAGAATGATATAGAATTTAACGTTTGACGAATTTCGAGTCGTTGCTAGTAAATATTGCTAAAATCGCTATTTTTCTGCAGACGACTATTATTTTTGTTCATAACAAAATAAAGATTAAGCAATTAATTGTTAGATATTGTATTCGATATCGGTTTAATTTTTTTGCATGTCCTCTGGCAACAATTAATTACTTAAAATCGCATTCGTACATTCGTAGGTGTATTTGCATTTGTGCACATGTTGTATTGTTATTGTTATTTTTATTACACCTCTAGCGTAGTTACAAATGACGGAGTCTGATAATATAAATATGCATACACAAATTCTTAAAAACAGGTTGTTTGAGCCATATAAGTTTCAAGCTACAGAACCAAAAAAAAGTGAACAATGTCTTTAGGGTTTTTTTTTTTTTTGTATTGGCTATTTCGGAAGTGTCTTTGCCAGTTAAACATAAAACCATTTATTAATTACTAGTCTGAAATGAATGCATTCGGTGTGACGTATTAAATGTTTTTTTGATTTTTGATATAGTCATTCTGATATATGTTCCATGGATTTCGCAAAAGAGGGCTAAATGTTTAAGCTAAAGTCCAAAATAAAGTCGAGTTTGAGAGTATAGGAAAGCAGAATTTATTATAACTCGAAGGTTTTCAGCTCAATGTTACTATTTCATTTAGCTTTGGTCTGACGGCCTACATCGGTCAATGAAATTTGCGTCAAATGCGAAGACATGGGATTTGAGCCTAAATATGTATGAATCTAGTTAAAGGCTTATTACGAAATGGTCTCCTCTTAGAATAATACAAGAAAATTTTTATTTTCCATCAAATATTTCATTCTATGAAATCACATACGAATAGAAAAATAAAAAATACGATAGGTCTTGAATCCAAACATATAGAAATTATTAAACCAACGTAGACCGACAGAATCACCCACGTTTCTGGAATCAGGCCATTTATTTGTAACATACTAAAATTAATAAAAAACAATTTTAATTCTGACTTCATATACAAATTGTTGGACAAAAAATTTTGAGATTCAAAATCCTTTTCAAAGGCTTATTTAAAGTAAATAATTAACAACAGAAAGATACTCAAATTTGATGACAATAAGAGGGTGTCTTAAAATTAGGAACCCAAAAATATTTTTATTATCCCTATGTGAAAGGAATATTTCTAAAAATCATATTTAACTGGATAATTATGAGTACATGAGTCATAAGTACATAACACGTTTAACAATCAAGAAATTTATAACAAATTAAACAAATGTCATTAATTCATCGGCCGTTTATTTTATTTATATTTGAAAACTTAAGTTTGACAAACGTAAACTCTTCGAACAAGCGATTAAAAATAACCGTGAATTAATCCGTCCAATTAAATATATAATATTAAAAATTAATTTTCTTTTTAAATGAGAAAACTCTCCTATCTTATAAAGTTTGTCTGGTATATGACTTAGATTTGATAAAGTGCGTTCTATTGATCCACGTTTGTTTCTCAATTACTATATAAGTTTGAGTTCAATACCCATTTTTTTTTTAATTTCCTTCTTAGATCTGATTTCCAAGGTGACTGATTTGAAGAAACATACAAATTGCCTGATGTTGTCTCGAGGAACTCTTTTGAAAAAATGCTGTCACTTTGATTCCTGCATGTTTAGGCTCAGACCCAATTTATTCGCATCTTTCCGACTGCCGTAAAAAATTCAGTAACCGACGTAGACTGTAAGACATAGACCAAATGATTTATTCACTCAGCCTTGTTGTACCTTCAGTGCCAATTTTGTTCTGGACTTCAGGTATGTTATTATCCATCGATGGCGGAGCGATCGTCGGGCCGATTCTAGAAAAATATTTATGGTCAGTAATGAACGACAAGCTCCGTAGGTTTGACAGGTCGTGAACTCTGTGCTTTTATCTATGATCGCGAATCGGTTCGTCTGTCCGGAGTAACGATGAGAGCTTGTCGTCCCCGATAAATCTATGTCTGGTGATTCATTATTGTACGGGCTATACGTATTTTGATGACTCATTATTCTCAAAATAGAGACAATGCCATGGCGAAATAACAAGGCACACGCGATATGTATCATCCCGCTGTACTCCGAAAAGGGGTAGACTGACGGCCTCAGCTGTTTTCATATCTGTGCAGGTGAATCTGGTAAATTTTAGTATATGTATATTTTTAAAATAATAGTAATAATCCCTGCCGTAATAATTATCTCGCACGGCCCGTGCCGCCAAGCATTGACTGAGGTTTGACAGATAAGGAGAAGATAACATCACCAGCTGCGTCCGCGACGGGTAAATATTTGTTCCACTAATTACAATGAATCCCGACTTAATACAAATGTTAGGTTTTCGCGGGCTCTGTTCTCTCGGCCGTACAATTCATGGCTATACAATACCTACATATATAAAATAAAACTGTACTTTGGAAATGTTTATGAAAATCTAATATTAGAAGTGTTTGTAAACGCAATAGTAGCCATAAGAATCATTTTTTAGGCTTTCTGTCTGTCTGTATATTTGTTTGTTCGCGCATTATACAAAAACCACTGCACTGAATTGAATATGGTTTACAGATGCGTGTTGCTGGAGATCTAACTTAAAAAATAAAAAAGTTTTATTCACCATCTAAAAACCGATTTATACGCAAAACTGTCTTAAGCTGGGAGCTATAACTAAATACAACAAATTATTTTAGAATTTACATGTGTATGGTTTTCATGTCGTACTTCATTATCACACCTTTGAAGATTGAGACGAGAGCAGGACCGCTATCGAGATCATGGTGGACGCAGTGTCATTCATTGGCATAAAAATCTAGGAATTTATTCTCCGTCCACGCGGGCGTAGCTAGGAGCGAAAGCTAGTATCGGATATGTTTTATAGATTTTGTGCCAATGGTAATAATATTGTTTTAAAATCGACTAAATACATAATTTTGTTTTTATATTATAGTCTCCATTTTTTTTTTAATGAAATTTCACAACTCTTACTCACTATCTTGACCGTGCATTATTCAAATAAATTATTAGTATGTAATGTAATAAATTATTAAAATTCTTCATTAATTTATACTGTAGAAGAAAATCTGGACGGTAAAGATATGCAGAAAAACCTACGTTCTTGGACTATAGAATATCAATGTCACTGTGGCTCAGTGGAGAGGAGCGTCTCTTTTGAATTGGAAGTTAGTCGGGTCCTGTCCGTGAGCGAGATTTCACCGTTAAGGTTCCAACTTAAATCCAAGTGAACTTTCCGTACTTCGGAGAGCAAGTTAAACCATTGGCTCCGGACGTTATCGTTGCATGGACGACGGTGATCGTCTACAGAGCCCGCTGATGGCTATGGGCCGGAAGAGGTAGCTTAAGGTCCAAGGTCCTCCGCTTAAAATAAAAAGATTAGGGAAGCTTCCGAATTTCACGTATTTGCTTCTGACGTCGAAAATATCCTGTCCACTGTATGATTTTTTATCAGTTTTTAATGCTTTTAACAATAACTCCAAAAAAAAACTCAGTTTCGCGTTGAGATTTTACATTTAAGAAATCAAACAGATTATCAAATCAAATTATTTACTTCATGCTAAACTCATAATCGTCGTATAACTCTTTTTTAAAAAACCTTTCTAACTTTAACAGCGGCGCTACAATAAGGAAATGATTCCTATTAAGAAGCTAGCTTCTTCAAAGTCAAAAATGCTTCATCACCAAAGGCAATAGGTTTTATTTTTTGGAATAAAATAAAGCTATCGTTTCCTTAAAATTATTGCAAAGTAGATACTGATATTTAATATATATTTAAGTGTTCATAATATATGTTTTGTAAAATTAGCTACGTAAAGAGTTAAGAGATTTATCAATCTATCGCCAGCTCAATAGCTGCGCATATACTATTCAGACAGTGCGCAGGTCACAGAACTATGTGATTGCCGTTTATGTCAAATGTGACGCTCATGTAGATTTATTCATCTACCGCATATGATTAACGATATGATTATGGTTATTATAAATAAACAATAATTTTCATCAATATATACATGTAAAAGCAGTAGACATCGCATTTACATAATATCATAAGATTTTTCACGGTCAAATTTGATGGTGTTTTGCTTTTATGACAGGTACGACTTCATTTGAAAATTTTATTTTGCCGTTTATTGTACCACAGAGTCCTGCATAAAAAGTTTTGTTATGGTATTATCCCAATAAAGGACAAATGGCAACACTTTCTTACATTCTTTTGTTGAAAAAGAACAATGCCTTTTAAAATGAGTTTCGGTAATAATAGAAAGTACCTATTAGTCATTATAGTATTTATGTACCTGCTTTACAGCAGAAATGGCTACCAATTTATGCTTAATTTCTAGTTATAGATATTCGTCACTTTTTTTTATTATTCGTCTATGGTACGATGTAAATCGATGCACATGAAACGCAAGAGTATATTCAAATTAATACAGGTTCTACCATAGCATCGAAACATTGTATGCCATAATTATTGTCATCAAAACAGCCACCGAAATATATTTATTACCTTATACGAAATTTATTATTATTATATTTTAGTACACTTAAAAACTCAGTAGACAATAATTTAGTTGTTATATTTGTACTATGGACAAATTAGACAAATGTCTAGATTTGATCTCACGGAAATTGTCACACGTGTCAATATCGCGTATCCTATACCATTAAGCGAATAATTCTTGTATACAGAATAGATTTTATCATGCATCTTTTCGTAAATATTTATCTCCTCCCCTTATAAAACAATTTTGCCATAAGAAACTACAGATATTGAAGTAGCCGTTTTTAAGAAAAATAGCTTAGCACAACTACGTAAAAATGTCATGCTGACAACCTTAGGATAACAGACGCGTAGGTACCACGTCGCTAGGCGCCGGGCGGCCGGCCAGTGATCCACTTCGCACAGCTACAATCAGTCGCGAACTTGCACTTATAAGAGTTCATCGCATCGTGCTGCTATCCATCGCGCCAGCGCTTGCGGTCTGGCCGAACATTTACTAGGGTTGTGTTTATATTATTTTATATTACTTATAAGTATATTGTCGATGATATATTTTTGTAATATATAGCTTGGAAAAGTTGTTTTAAAAAATAAGGAGATCATGAATATTTGCGAAAACATGCAAAATCGTAACTATCCTGTGTATTCCATTGCAATCTCGCAAACAGCTCTAATAATTGCTATGGATTTTTTTTTTGATAAAGGCTTGCTTATCAAGTTTGAGTGTGTAAATCTATTCGTTGGTAAAAATCGATTTTAGACAAACAAAAAAAAGTATTTTACTAAGCGTTTCTTTATTATCATTATTATTACTATTCCGTCCAAATTCAAGGTGATCTCATTGTTGCTACCACACTTTTTATTTTCAACAGCAAATATCAACTACATGATATAAATTACAAATGGCACTACACAAATAAAACACATAGTTCAATTTTGTATTTGAATATTGTTGGAAATGAAAATTTGCAAATTTTCCCGAACGAACGAATTTACATTGCCACAGCAAATTCTAAAGACGCCGATCAAGCTCGATTGCCCTGGTACTAGCCAATAAAACGTAACTTTTATAGTTTATTTGTTAATTCGTTATTAATACAAAACTGTATGCTTTTATTTCCGTGCAACCCTTCTCATCCCTATAATCGCCCAACTATTTCATATATCAGAAGACGAACGAATCAGAAGAGAAGAACTGAAAGTGAAAATCATCAATACTGAGAACTAAACGCGAATGTGACCCGTTTTCAAAAAAAGCATATACGTAAACATAGGAAAAAATTCCCTCATCGAACTACGAAATCTAAAGGTTATTCGAGACGAGTGCGGGTAATCATCGGGCTATAACCGGGACATACAAGTATTTACATCAAAGCTCGTCATAAAAGTGTTTTATCGCCGCGGCGGCGAGTCCGACGGGCGCGGGGGGGGGGACGAGCCGGCCCGCGGTCCCGGCCGCGGCCCCGGGCGCGCGATGACTAATGTACACCATATTTCTTCAAAGGAAAGTTTCACTTCTGTAAATCAATTTTCAAGGTGCGTACGCGCATACATCCGTATTTATTGAACTGTGATGACCTATGGAATAGTGTAAACTGTTTACATACAGTCTTGAGAGGTTGTAAAAAAAACTGAACGATCTGGCTTCCGGCTGGAGTCGCTTAGGAGTCTGACACGTGCGCCGAGAATCGAACATAAGTTCGGCACGCTTAGAAAATCTAACGTCAAAAGAATATTATGAAGCCAGCAGCAGTTATTAGGAGATTCTTATAAAGCATTTAAAATATATACAATTTACATTTGACTTCACTATTCAATTTATATTTCACGTCACTAAGCAATTGTTTTATAACATTTTAAAGAGACAAATGAGTATGTGGGGTGTCAGACAGTAAGCGATCATCGCCATCCATGAACATCTGTAATACCAAGAAAGTCACTAGTGCGTTGCCACTATCTTTAAGAAAAGAATAGGCTCTTTTTCGGAAAATCTTCTTGTCTATATTGATAGGAAACACCGTTGATAGTATATCATTACAAAGTTTTGCAGTACGTGGCAGGTAAATTCGATTGTTAAACGCCAGCCATCAAAATGGTGATGATGGCATTTCTAACAAATTTAACGATGACGAAATGCAGTGGCAGAGATAAGGTTAAATAATTCTTAAGAGAACAGCCAGTGCTATGTGCATAAAATATGCAGAAAGATGCTATATCTCATCACAAAGCTCATGTACTGTGCGACACTTGACATTGGATGTGGTATAAAGCCACATAATGCTTTTTCAATCCAGAGGTAAAAACAGTACTTCAACGTGGTGGAAATTGTGCCTTACAAAGTAAAAGACGGATGAACTGGCTTGAAGTACTGTTGTGCTCTATTAAAGAACTCCCAAGGTTCTTAGAAACTACTTTTATTTTCCTCTCTAGGAGTTCACTTTAGTGAAAACTTTGGGATGCCGACACCGGTGATCTCAATACTTGGCGTGGCACTTAGAGCAGTACTTCTGAAGATAGGAAAAATTACAAATGAGGATTTTTTGGCGATCTCAGTTTCGGCAAAATATGACATTTTATTCTAATTCCGGAGCCAAGTACAAACCCTTGTAATTTTTCACTATTCGTCTATTATTTTTCCGAAAATCTGTCTATCCGTTTATCTGCATGTCACAGTCACAATCTTATAATTCCGTCAGTTTTTAATTAATTCTGATACTGCTTTATAAGAACTGCCATAGCATTTTATAACGGATATACAAAAAAATTAAGAGTGACCTTTCGAATTAAAATGAGGGACGAAAAAATTTTTTCGCGTGTTCCATTGCGTGGGATGTACTTGGATAGGTATTGGAAAGGCATTAAAAATTCTTACTTGAATTTGCCTTTGAGAAGTATATATAAGGTCGGGGAAAAAGGTTTTTCCTATTCCATATACAAATTCAAGATAATTTTTCAACGTGTTTTATTTGTATATGTATATATGCCATCTTATTGAACAACTTGTTGCTATTTTGTACGTAATAACATAATGTCATTGCTGTAGAAACTTTGGGACTTTTGATTAAAAAACTGCGACAATCAGTTTTAATAATCCTCCCTTGATGTTAACCTAACACTATCTAAGGAATTCTGAAGAGACCGAAACAGGTGAAAATCTGAAGGTGCAAGGTCAGGGCTGCATGGTGGACCCATTAACACTCCCCAACCAAATTCTCTCATATTTGCTGAGTGGCTAAAGATATGTGTGTTCTGATGTTATCATGATGAAAAACCACACCCTTTCTGTTGATCAATTCCGGCGGTTTTTTCTCTACTTTTTGCTTGAGTCTCATCAGCTGTTGGCAGTAAAGATCCGAATTGATGGTTTTGCCCGGCGGTAAAAGCTCATAACGAATAATGCCCTATCAATCCCACTATACACATGGCATCAACTTATGGTGAGTTTCTTACGACGTAGGTCGTAAGAACTAATATGCTGAATTTACTCTATTTTTTCTAAAATTGCATAGACTTTATCCTTAACAGGTCAACCAAAGCGAAATTCATCTTTGACATAAAAATTACCAGACTGAAAACTCTTGAATTAGTTTTGTGCTACTCTTACGAACACTGCATTAGGTCCGTATAAGACACAATTTTTTTTAGCGGCTTATGTCGCATTTTCTTTTTTTTTGTAATAAAACTTCAAAAGTATCAAATTTCTTCATTAGATCCGCTCATTTTGGTGGACAGAAAAACAATAAAAAAAATGGCGGGACACAGCTTTTATTTATTTTTTTTTTTAATTTTATCTATTTAATGGTATCAAAATCAGCCAAATACGAACAGCACAACCAAATAAATTTCACGGCAACTTTTTACTCATAGAATACAAAAAAACTTTTTCCTCGACCTAATATGTCAAGTAGTTTTATTAACTCTACTTTCGACAGCTTTGTGTTTCCCTGCCTAAATTTCAACCTTATTTGTTTTAAAAATCAAAAAGGGTACAACCAACACGTACTGTAAATTTATAAATGACTTCACAGACAATAATCTTGGACAACATTTATTCACAATATTTTTTTAGTATTTAGAAATTTCTTGTCAGTAGCAACATGTTAATACCCGTCCATATGGGCATGTGCATTTTATTATAACGGTACCAATAATTCAAACATGTATTTGTACCCATGCTATTTGAGACAAAATTTATCAAATCGATTACGTGTGAAAACCCGTAACGACTCCCGTTTAACTTATGCTTAATACAATTTAAAATTCTGTGCCACTATGTTCGTTGATATGTCTTCCCAGTAGCAATCAAAAGAAAATGATATAAACATTTTTTTTCGACAACGTAAAAGATAAAATAGAAATATTTTCTCCAACACAACAAAAATATATAAGTGTAATTGCGCTCATAATGTTTACGTAATCTAAAATAATACAAAAAATAAGCTAATATAGGAAGCTATTACTTAGAGTAGGTATATTTAATTTATTAGTTTTGTTTGCATTTTGTAATCTATTTTCCGTAATAAGTTTTAACTTCAATTCCTCCCATTTGACTATCTATGTTATTCCTGGTATTCAACATTCCTTCACGTTCGCCAAAATCCATTTTCCTGTCATCCAGTTTCCTACAGAAAATATTAAAATTTATTCTTCCTTTACTACTCTTTACTAATTGAATTCCATCTAACAGTAATCCATAATGTTGATTAAGATCCTAAAAAAGAGAATTTACTTCTTGGTTATCTGCTAAATATAAGTTTTGAGGGCATAACACTAGTAGATTTACATTTAGTTCTTCTGTGTTTAAAAACAAATAAGTTCATTTCATATTCTAATGTTGGCTTACTTTTTACAAATTCACTTACATTATTCTTAAAGGTATCGGGCAAATCTTTTTGCTGCTCTATTTGTCGCAGAATATATACTGGACTAAAACTAAGTAAGAAGAATGTTATTTTACAAAAAGCTTGAAATTGTTTGCTTGTCAATGTAGTTATTCTGGAGTGTGTGGAGTTTTTTCTCCATTATGTGGAGTGGGAAACTAAATCTTAATTTTAAATCTTAGTTGTAAATTTACAGTTTTTATAATTATCACATTCAGTGTAATGTAGGTTTCAATCCTGATACCTGTCCGCAATGACGAGGATATTTTGTCATAAAAAGAGACCAAAATAATCATCACATAAACGTTCCCAAGCCGACTGTGGTAATAGCCAAGACACAAAGACACTTTTAAAAGTTCATTTCGATTTTGGAAATATATAACTGTCAGGTATTTCAAAAATATCTTCATCGATGTTAGACCAATAAAAATTAGAATGGACAATACGCCTCATACGATTGGTACCAAAATAAGTAAGTGCAAATCCTTGCAGAAAATGTCATGCGAGAATTATTATATCCCTACTCGATATTCCCAAAGTTTAACTCGTTTTTTTTCTTTTAAATAAGTTATATACTCCATGCTCGTGGCGAATTTTGTGTCTCTCTTTCGTCCTATAATTTGTGGTTACCTGGTAGATATTTTGAAATTGGAATTACCATTCTAACAGTTCATAATTTTACAGTAAAGTCAAAATCAAGTATTAGGGTTTTATTTGATCAACATAAGTACAATAACACACTACAAATCACAAAAATGCAAAGGAAGTGTCGCTGTTATAGTAATATTTAACTACTACGGTAAGGTACTTAAGGAAAAAGAAACCATCCTGTTTTTTTTTTTAATTTTATTTAGAGCATCAGTTGAATATGTTTCTAACTTCCGCCTGAGAAATTTCAGAATTTTGAAAAATTAAGGCGTAATTAACTATCGGAGCTTTAGAGACCCTAAGAAGGTGGTTTTATTTTCAGCAGGCCGTCCTTATATGCATATGTATGTATCGCTGTATAAGTATGTGTGCGTGTGTGTGTATGTCCCATATAAATTTTAAAAACTCCCAGGCAATTTAAATGGTTTACATTGAAACATTTCACATTAAAAAATTGATCAATCTAAGAGAGATTAACTCTGTAGATAAATTGTAAACAAATGATTTGTTCGTTTGAATACAATCATTTTATCAGGCGATTACAAAACTAATACTCAATAAAACACATTGAATTACTTTCAACCAAACAAAAATAATTTTGACCTCGACATGATGAAAAATGTTAACAGTTTCTTGAACATACAGAACTCTATTTACAGGAGAAAGTCCTGCAAACCGAAGTTTTCCACATTTTCATTCACAATCCAATTAACATCTAATTTTCCTAATACCATATTAATTAGTGAATTACGTATTTTCTGTCGATTCCTCAACTTACAGTACCACAGGTGCCCTTTTCAAGGAAAACATTCAATTACAGTTTGGCTGTATATTTCTGAAATATTTTGAAACGAATAATACATATAAATGTAACATTTATCGAAAATAATTTAAGTTAAACAAAACATCAAGCGATGCATAGTGTCTTTGCCAAAATAATGCCTCTTGTCAAATATGTCAGTTCTTCATATATTTGTGTATGCGTGTGGATGGGATGTGTGTGTGTGTGTGTGTGTGTGTGTGTGAGTTTTATCATTAAGACTATCACCATAGAGTTTTTATTTGGTTTTGTTTTTAAACAAAACCTTCGGAAAACTATACTCGCGTCTCTCAGGCCCCACGAATGATAAACACACAATGTCATAAGGCTGTTTGGAGTCTTTATTACGTTTTACAACGGCCGTAAACCCACCGTAAAATTTTGGAATTAATTTAATTGTGGTCAATTATTCACTAAGCGCTCGACTCATTTAAGTTTGTTTTTTGTACGACGATAATGAGCTAAACAGCATCTAATTTGGCAGTCGGTATCTTTGATACCAACGAATCAAACCACTTTAGCGTATCGGCGTTCGTAACGAAAATACGCTGATAATAACGGTCGATAATGGTCGTTGTTTATTTAATTTGGAATAGTTTAGCGATTGTGCCCGTGTGAATTGGGCGGCTCAGATAAAAACTTTCGGATGACAAGACCTGAATTAATGATCATAGAAATGAAATAAAAAACAGTCCGTAAAAAAAAAATTGTGATGTAACAGCGAGGGCATGAATAACGTAAAAATCGAACGGAATTCGTAATATATTATTTAAACATAACGTGTTTGTATTTTCCTGTTAGTCGGTTTTAGAGAATTTTTATTAAGTACGTGTTTCATATTTAAATAATATTGTCATTTTGTATTCAAGTGCATAAGATTTATCTATGAACGTAAAAAAGGTTATTATCACTTATTTGTTTCGATGGTTTACAATAATATGTCTGTAGGCAGAACAAAAGAAAATCATCGCAAATAAACTTTAACCTGGTAAAATACAATTTTCATCTTGTACACTTAATCTCGAAATAAAATGAATATTCACTAATTCAATAAATATAATAAACATTCTTAGATAACCAACCTTGCATATATATATAATTATTATCTCAACGTTTTGAAGTACCAGGAAACTATTCTGACTATTTTTACAATGTTGTGTGCGTCAGTGTGTTTCTATTTGTCACTTTTTTGTTTTCAGCCTACTTACAGGAAAATTAAATAATTCAAACTCAAGCTTCGCTAATTTAATGGTTTTAAATAAGTTAAAATTGATTTAACATAAAAAAGTGAGTATTCACGTACGACAATTATTTAAGTTATTGATTTCTTCCACTCAAAACTAATTTGTTAAATTGCATTTATGTGTATATAATATTGGTGTATTTTCGGGCGCGCTGAGTTCGAAAATAACGGAATGTTTCAGCGATGGCCTGCAGGGTCGAGCATTTATTAGCCCTTTTATCGTATAGAGTTCACACGTCTATTAAAATTTTCAATATAATTTTACCGTCCATCGGAAAGGGCAGTACGGATGCGACGGGCCTCCGCCGAGAGCTCATTGTGGCCGGCCGGCCGAACACGAAAATGAATAATGCTGACCTATCCCGCGACCGCCTCCGCCGTAAATCACCGAGATGTTTATGTGCCCGCGCCCGCGCCGCCCTCCGCGCGCTCGCCTCCGGCCATATTAAATAAAAATATATACATACATAAATGGCGAGTAATTCCGTTTTGTATCGAAAGCGGCTCTAAAGTGCGCCCGCGCCGGAGTACCTAGGCGCCGCGGCCTGCGGACGAGTGAATAAAATAGATTTATGGGCATGTGACCGAGGTTTCTGCGCGTGAACTTGTAAGATAAATCGATGTATTAGCGTCGATGGCGATCGTGCTTCTGACTTGATATAATATTTTTATGGCAGAAAACGCGTTCAAGGGTTGCAATCGTAACATTCTGATTTTATTATATAAATACTTTTGGCATAAACACTATGTCGTTTACATACTAAATCATTTATTTCCCTTCAAGATAAAATTTTAATTAAAGATGCAATGTAATAATCTGAATGGATGAATGTACGAAAATAGTTATTATTTAGGTTATAGATATATAATTTAAGCGAACACGTTGCAAAAAAGGGTATTATAAAGTCTCTGAATATTTAGAGGATAAATGGACATACTGGGTTCGACTTCTTACAGGTTTGTTTTCCTTGCAAATGTTTTATAAATAATTGTATTTCAATATAATTTAGGTTTAAAAAGAGCTACCTCCAATTTTCTAGTTCGTTCATCTTGAGGGATAAATTTGAAGATAAAAGACAACATACTGATTTGGAATCTAACGGTAATATAAGAAAAATATATAACTGTAAATACAATAATTCATTCTTAGGTAACTCATGCAATGTCGATCGCTGATCATCATGACCTGGGTGGACATCTCTGAAAATAATATAATCCCCAAACCAAGCCCAAAATGTTGGGTAATTCGCCCATCGTTTAATATTCTCGTTTAGCTTTTCCAGTCGCATTCGCTCGTGATGTTTTCTATCAGCATTTAAACCGCCAGGTAACCTATAGTTCGATCTGCGCATAAGTTACAAAAACATCCATTGTTACTGTCTATCCATTAATTTATACACGCGGCTACCTACCTCATATCGTGATGTACTCTAATCTTTCCTAACAACATAAGGTCACCTTCAAAATTACAACAAGATGCAAACTTTAATGAAAAATATTACAGAATTTACCATACAGGGGAAGAAACGGTCGTGACAAGTTAAGGCGCACGTCACCTGTGACCGCTACCGCTGACGTTCAACTATTCATCGCTACTAGAAACAATAGTAAGTTGCGGTTAAATAATTTTGCGGTCAATTTTCCTCCTAGTCATTCGGTTTATTTAAAACGATTATTTGGAGGAACTGAAGTGCACAGAATAGGAATAGATAATGCAGCGGTTTTCCTCACAAGGCGTTTTCGAAACATTGTTTCGTTATAATATACAATAAAAAGAATTGAATAAACTATGACCTGGATATTTATTTATAAGCGATGGATTAGACCATACTTGTGTATGGAATTTGTAAAGTGAGAATTTTCAGCCTCAAATATTTATCTGTTAATTCGTTGTGGGCATGAAGAATTTTAACCAAATCTTCTTTGAGTCGCGTACGATCAAATTAACCTTTTCATTTATCACTATAGAATTATTATAGAATATTTAGTTAAGACGAGTATGATTTTATAATCAATTCCAACGTTCAAAAATTAAGTTATCTCAAGACTTATCTGAATCATTAAAAATTCAGTTTTTACTTTGGAATTTATTGTATAGAGTTTGTATTGGGTACTTAAACAATCTACATCTGTCTTTGTGGCATTACTTGATACTGTAAAATTATTTTATATTATTTATTACTGGTATACCTATACATTGAACTATGACAAAATCGGCAGCTGACACACAAAAGTTTTGGCTGCCTGCCGTTGAGGTGACACCCGTTATGCAACTCGGAACCGGGCGCATATGTACCTGGCCGGCGTCTGGCGCGCAGTGACATACAGTATCCCCGCCGCATTAACTTACGTGCGTACGCGCGCTTATTTATGAGAAATAAATAATACTATTAGACGGAGATGCCGATCCCTGATAAAAAGCGGCTCCGGCCAAATGGGAGGCTCTCGGAAAGAAAGTAATGGAGGCGCATCGAACCGGTTTGAACATTTTTACGAATGCAAGCGCCCGCCTGCGCCCGCGCCGCCGCCGCCCGCTTATGTACGCCGGCGGTAAATGGCCGGCGATTCGCGCTTCGTGCTCCGGTTACGGCATGGTATTATCACGAAATTACAAACGTTACAGTACTTCTTAATTTTCGTGTTTTCTTGTTTAAGATTCCGTAACCAATTAATAATTATTATTTTTCACATATTATATCCGTTTCTTTGTTATATTTTGATTTGTCTTTATTTTGGACAGACAAAAGTCTAAGTATTTTCTAAAAATCTAAGCACTACAAATTTTTCATGAAAAAATAAAATTTGCATAAGCACATAATACTAATAACAATAAATACATATACATTTAGATTGTAATTACTATGTAAAGATATTAAAACTAAACCACATGTATAATTCTTAAATACGCTTAAATGTATTTACTACTCCATCAAAATCACGATGATAAATAAAATGTCACGAAATATAGCTGTACAGGGTCAAAGTCCAGTTTATTCAGGAAACAACTAGAAATTCTGATCATACGTAATGGTATTTCATTTGCATATCTAAACATGTCATGAAGAATGCAAATATTTAAACTGTTCTAACATGATTTCTTCATTATCAATCTAAGTATTCCTTAAGACCGTTATAAAAATATTAGATTTATGTGTTTATTCAACGATTCTTCACATATCACAAATATTTATATATACATATATACTCTCAGGTGTGCTTTATAAAAAGATAAAAGGACGAAGAACGGATAAGGAAAAAATCGTTATACAATTTTACATATAATCATAAAAAGGACCTGAAATATTTATTTTTATTTTTTATTTTTAACTCAAAACTTTGAGGTTATTTTAAACTTATAAAGTTTTTTTTTTGTATAGCAATACAAAAAAAAAATAATAATTTATGCGTTCAGTCGCGACACGACACCACCATGCGGACAGTGAGATACATTAAAAACTAAATCGAATTAATCGAGCTAATTTGTTTTCACCATTTTATGATTAACATTTCATATCGCGAGACAGTCGAGACAATGAATCGCGCATTGAAATTCTCACAGACGGCCCGACCGGCATTAAGGCGGCCGTTTACATGATTTCATCGTTACATTAGCCGGCAGCGCAAACGACACGGGGATGCAAATATCCGCCGTCACTTGTGCACACACCGCGCGTTGAACTCTTTTGAGCGTAAACATGCGCGGCCTTGCCGGGCGACATCTATCGACTGAAACGTGAGCCGTGTCGGATTAGCGAGGAAATATTGATAATGGAAATTTTGCCGTTAACTCGTTTTGCGTTGAGATCGCTCACGGTCCGTTACGGACAGTGCTGTTGGACGATTCATTTTTCCGTTAACTGATGGTTCGATTTTGTAGGATGAGATGGTTTTTAATCAATATCTGGTGCTTGCACACGCTGAAAGTTTGAATAAATTTACGATATGTATGATTCAGCTGATACGAGATGGTACCTGTACATACTGAATACTGCTAGTATTACTTATATTATAAACGCGACAGTTTGTGCGAATGTGTGTATGGATGCTGGTTACGCTTTCAAATAAAAACTACTTGACGCATTTTGATAGAACTTCAGAGCATTATGTCTTGTATATTAGAATAAGACACAGGCTATAATTTATAAATATACTATCTTTTGTTCGCGGCTTCGCTCGCGTGAACATATCAAAAGCGGAATCAGGATCGACATCGAGATCAGAATTTAAATCAAGAGCAAAATCGGGATCAGAATTGAAAGCGGGACCGAGATCGGGATCATGGTCGACGGTGCGATTGGTCAATACATAGAATGAAAGAATCCATTTCATACGGGCGGAACCGCGGGCGAAGCCTGGTTAAAGATAAAAACTAAAACGAGGCTTCTTGAAAAGTGACCGCGTCGACCACCATGTATACGTATGACAAACAATTAGGTACCGTTGTTACTCTTACCCCCTACGTGTACACGTATTACGCTGAAACAGGTAAACGGATCAAGATGATCCTTTTATATACACCGACCAGATAAATATTTTCGATTAATGATTTATGATGAAATTTTTTTTAATCTAAGTAGTGCTACATGTTTTTTAAGTGTTGCGACCGATTTTGAAGGGATTTTTCGACATAGTTTTACAAGAAAGAAATAGATGTGATATTTTGTAGTGCAAGATATGTAAATAATGTTTTTTATCATACACGACCAATAAACGATTGTTTATCTAATTTTCGTTTTAGCTTAGTTGCCTTATTCATTCCCCTATCATTGATGCATCTACATTAGTTAGTTCGTGGAATGTGACTTGTTTCCAAACTGTACGAAAATATGTCTTTAATCCTCTTATGATTCGAAAACAGATCATCCCGATGTAATGGATACATTAAATGATAAAGTTTCACTTTCATTCTACGATAGTAGTCACTTCGTTCCGGAAAAAGGAAAACCTTTCTCTCGGAAACCCATAGACAATCTCTAAAAAAAAAACAAACGAGATATTTTTACTTAGCGCATTGAACGCGCAGCCCGACGCGACCAAAGACAATACAGCTCTCGTTATTGGCAACGGCGCGGACGGGGCCGGCATTTTTCTGGGCACGAGCGAGTTTCCACAATCGATGGCGGATAATCGCTCCGGCGGCGTGTCGGCGCGTGATTGACGCGCCTTGTCCGCCGCCAGTGTTCCCGGCGACCCGCACGTCCGTTCGACGCCGTTCGCCGCGAACGCTTCGCCGACGCCCGGCGAATATTCGTACGTAGCCATCGGCCGTTTTCGCACTCGCCGCGTACGATGCGTGAGTACGCCCGGTCGCGGTCGACTCGTAAATATTTCCTTTTGTGTCAGTTTTGAGGAATTTTCGGTGTGAAATGCTCGCTGTGAAGATCGACCTACAAATGAACCGGCTGCCCTTAAGCTGCCGACTGTACTTACTTAGAAATACATGGAGTTATCATCGGATTTTCGTTACGTATATATTTAAGTTTAATACCGTACTTAAAATTGAACATAATTTAATTATGAAAAACATTTCTTAAATTTACACTTTAAAAATACGACCAAGTGCGAATTAACAGCGCATCACTTTGTACATTATTGTACAATTGGTAAAAGAAGATCACAGACAGTCACAATCACACACTTAAAATTCTGCAAAAGTTTTTTTTTCTAAAACAGGAAATAGCAGTCATTCCGATTAATTTTCCCAAAGGTTAATATACTTAAATAATACGTATCAGGGTTCTACGATCACAAACTGTTTTAGGTAATTTGGTTTGTCAACTTCGTAGATGAAGTGGAGAACGGTATTTATCTGCACGTATTCAGGTATAAGTAAAAGAAAATGCGATTAAAAATAAAATATTGTTTGACCCGTTAAATCGCCTCCTTTCAAAGCCACACAACGTAAAAAAGTATTTCACGTTTCTAAAAATAATCTGCATTTTAATGTTAATAAGTAGTGTGAAATTTTTCACTACGAATAAATGCAGGCAAAATTTTTTTAAGCTAGTGTAATTAAATACAATAATTTTATTTAAAAACGATTTCGAATCTATTCCCTAATTTTTATATATTTACTTAAAATATTTTTTCCTGAGTACGTTAGGACCCTAACGTACTCAGGACAATTCAAAAGTAAACTAAACGTTCAATGATTAAATTTAACTTCGTTGTTTGTACAACAGAATCGTGTCAATGCTACACAAATAATAGTAATTTGTAATACACATTTACACGTTGGCGGAGCTGAATAAAAAGTCAACCGACCTTAACGTTTTTCGGGAAAACCAAGTCAAATATTTACTTAGATAATGTGCGGATCACATTACGCAGTATGACGCGCGCACCAGCCGTCGCTTCCAGTAGGTTCAAAGTACTCCGCGTAGCTATTCTTTTGGCGGACAAGAATAGATCACGTAAATATCGTATTGAATTCGAGATTATTTCTCGAAACACACAATTGCTGTCAGTGTGTCAAACTATTCGTTTTTATCTATAGAAATTTACCTGAACATCGTGAAGAGACTCGTCACTATTAGCTGGTCTTTATGAATAAATAAATAAACCTTTATTTAGCGCACAAAAACGAAGAGAACATGAGGGGAAAACTTTAAAATTAACTTAACTAGTAAGTTCAACATTTTATAGAGTATTTACAAACGCTTTAACTTGATAACAAATAAAAATCGTTTACTTGGCTTTAGGACTCACAAAATAGAAAAACAAAATCCGAATACATAAATAACCCAACAAAATGCTATAGCCTGAACCACGGCGCTAATTTTCAGTTGTACCCCGAAAAATCAAAATTAGTCCAGATAGCCATGCTAAACTTAAATTTGGTATACATAAAAATGGTACAATATTAGAAGTTTATTAAATAATATTTTAATAACTTTCGGTTTTTGTTTATTGTTTATATCTCTTATTTCGATTTCTTTCTTTGCTTTTAAGTCTAATCTATTATTGAAAAAAAATGTTGTGCACTTAAAAAACTTAATTTAGCTATCGTAATACCATAAGAATCTGTTTAGTCCGGGCAATCAAGCAATATGCGTTTTGTCTTTATTAAAAAGAGAAGTACTCTGGAAGCACAACGATGACTTATAAATATACAGTTTTGAATCACATATTTATTGCTGTGTCTAAAAATACATAAACAATTATATTTTGACGAAAAGCGTTTCCAAGCAATAATTCCAAAATACGGTATATTATATATTTACTTCACAATATAATTTGGTTAGGACGGTACTAAACAACTCATGGACATCTTGTTTGACAAATTTTATCTAGCTTATTTTATAAATTAATTATTGCAAGTGGTGGGTAGAAAAATTGTTTCTCACTATTATAATTTTAGATATTGAATTAAATTTCATCTTTTGTGTAAAAAAAGATTGAATAAATAAGGAGTATCTGAATATTAATAAAATATTTCACAGGCTGTTGTGAACGCTTAAAGTTCTTAAAAATACTCACGTAATAATATTCAAATTTCCGGTACTATGAGGAAAACACTTTATTTCGTTACATTAAATTACACAATATTCATAAAACTGAAAAAGCATCCAAACTAACAATTCATTATCAAATTAGAAAAAAATATATATTGTGTAACTTCAATTAAATATTTTTATTCTGATAAATAAATATGTATCTATTAGCAATAAACGTGATTTCGGCTAACCTTATTTTTTGGCGTAACTACATTTTTATGCAAATAGAATAGTGTATACAGGTAAAGAATGACATTAAAAAACTTTCGAACAATAAACTTTTAATTGTTCCGTTTGAAAATATGACTGGAATAAATCCAGAGCCCGGTGAAGTATATCAAATGCGATACAAAGGCGCGAACGGAAAAAGTTCCCGTCGCGAATGAGCTCCGACAAAACGTCGTGAATGACGGCCCGGGGCGCTGAATGCGCCACACCGAGGTTTACAACGGCCATATATCCAGCGGGGCCGGCGTCCCGGCTGAAAAGAGTCCATCATTCATCCATCGGTCACGGAGTCAAAATATTTTGTGTGACAACGCCTGCGTAATTGCTCGGCTACAATCGAAACACTCGCTGCGAAGCTACCGTAACGTCCGCAATTTTCGTAATTGTTCCCCGTGGCGGTGTTCACGAGTCGGCCGTCCGCGGGTCCCGGCCGAGCGGCGGCAAAACCGTGTTCGAAGCTTGTACGAGCTTCGTGAAAGCTCTCGTTTTGAGAAACGTTGCGCCCGCCGCGCCGGGCGGGCTACGCTCGTAGCGGGGGAAGGCACGGGCCCTACGACGGGTACATTCAAAAAGTCGACTTCGCTTTCGCTCGACGAAAAAAGTGAGAACGTGTAAGAGTAGCGGATCGGACTGAAGGGTCACTCACCTGCGTCATGAGCCGGTCGGCGCCCGTGCCTTCGTCGTCCTTGAATTCGATTTCCGGGTTATAATTGAGCACCAAGTCTTTGAACCTCTCGTCGTCCCTGGTGATGCGGCCCTCGGCGAGGCCGCTGGCCGAGAGCGAGTTCTCGCTGACGTTGGGCACGTGCTGGCCGAAGACCAGCGGCACGAGCTTGCGCGGGCCCCGGCGCCGCGTACCGCCGCGGCCCGGCCCGCAGGCCGTCGCCGCACCCGCCCACACTAGCACCAGCAACGCGACCCTCATCTCGCGGACATCACTGCGCCATCCGCCGCACGACCACCGCGCGCCGCGTCTCGACACACACTGGCCGACGGTGTGGCCGCCACCGAGCACCGTGCCCACGACCGCCGCGCACCGGCCGAGCAGCGCGCCGCATCCCCCGGCCGCCACTGGCCGCCACCGACACCACCGCTCACATCCGACCTCCGAAATCCGCACCCAAATTTTACGGCATACAACAGTAGTCTTGAGGCTATCTTCATACCAGTATTTACATTACTATCAGTGGTTTACGAAACGAACAAATATGAATAACTAAATTCACAGATAAAACAAAATACAGAAACCATATCCAGCAAATGTATCAAATATATGTCTAACGACATATAACTGTGTATAACTGTAAGAAAATCCTTTTCTATATATATTACTTAGTGAAACAATTGTTATTATTGTTAAAAAAAATAGAAGTATTTATATGTATTCAATACTTCTATCTTGTTTAGAAGTTCGTCAATGCCAATTCGGTAAGTTCTTCAGTTTCGCTATATTGTATATTACGATATATTGATATTTCGTTATAACGATATATGTAGTAAGCAACTTTAATGAAGCCGTTAATTTTGATCAGAATATATTTATTCAAAACTAGTTATCGTCCGTGATTTCTCCCACGCAATAGGCAAAACTTTGCTAAGATTTTAAGTTAGACGCCGAGCTGCCAAAATGTTGAAAACCTACTCAAAATCTAATCTGTGATACCATAACAAACAGACAGACAAAAATGTTTTTCATTTAATTTTTCAGAAGTGAATAATGTATAGGCACAGCGTCTACAGTTTCAAATACAAAACAAGCTGTTATTCCTTTAGCAAATTAAGCTCTCAGCATCCAATATCAAGCAAAAATTTTGTAGTCTTTAACTCATGAACTGAAACTGAAAAAAAGAATTACGAAATTCTGAAAGTGTCTTCTGATAATTCACTTAACACTTAAACGTATCAATATAAAATATTTCATATACACAACATAGCGCTTCAGGGTTTCTGAGGCATACCTTCCTACAATCCCCTCGTTTCATTTTAAGGGACTAGGACCGTAAGGTCCATTGTATGAACCCTCCACGTCAATTCAGACCTAGTCGAGGATCGCTAACGACCGCCGTCGCTATTACGGTGACAAAATCCTGGACCGATGGCTTAACGTGTCCCTTGAGGCACAGATCGAATGCTTTAATTTGATTTGAGTTAAAAACTCCTCAGTCAATTCACTAGTAGTTAGAATTCGCGCCCAGACCCTTCCAGTTCGAAGGTGACGTTTGCGACCACTCAGCAGCCACCACTCCTTACAGGTACTAAATTTTTATAAATATTCATACATTTTGATGTTGAAATTTATTTTATTTATGAAGTCGAGCTTCTTTTCTAGAAAAATAGACAGAGATCACAGATCTACAGTTGATACGATCTATGTTACCTCTCTTGCTTCGCTGACATCCATCAATCTTTTCATGGAAGCTCGGATGATTTAAATTTTACCCTGTCAAGCACCACTATAGCATCTTTTGAGGATTCGTATAACATTTTCTAAGGCGTCGCTTACCGACCATTTCACTACACAAATTCACTTTATGGATTGCACGATCCTTAAATGTTAAAAGTCGACACTGTACCCAATCAATGGCAATTGGTTCATTGGATTAGATTGGACCACCACACATTCAGAGCAAATATTAAATTATCAAACAGAAGCAATATATAATATTATTGTATATATATATATATATCAGCAAAAAAACGTTCCATAATGAAATTCTTTTTATCACGCTTTTATTACCTTCACTTGTATGTGTGTATATGTATGTGTGTATTTATTTATGTAACGGAATCATAGACACTGAATTTCACACACTTGTAATTGTTGGATGATCAACGTTTTTGAAAGCAGAATCAAAATATCAAATCAAATGTTTTCCTCAATAATACGCAACATAATCGATTTTTTTACTTAGCGCCCTACACTCAAACATTGTACTACAAAAATGGTTTATAATCAGGCTCTTTCGGGGTAGACAGAGAAATCAGGTTTGTAATAATTATTTAATTTTTAATATAAGTGCACCTATTTATAAAAGCGTGTTTTATCTATATATATATATATATATATATATATATATATATATATATATATATATATATATATACATTTATACATTTATTTTAAAACGAAATCGAAATATGTCTTCGTCAAAAACCTAAGTATACAGTTGTAAAAACCTAAACGGTCATCATGGTTTTCTGCTACGGTTTTTCCCGAATCGTGTCAAACGTAACTAGACAATATTTGAAGTACCTAGAAAAGTTTCTGTGAAATCGCACATCATTATTTTTATATAACAAACGCGTACCCGGTATTTGAACATTGAAACTTGTAACATGAAAAAGTCATATGACGGTATTTCCCGCAAGAAGTACAGTCAACGTAAATATTTAATTTATTGTATACTACATTGAAACAGTGATAATTGAAAGGAAAAAAAAGTTGTCAAGCGCGAGTCCGATATTCATAGTGATATTACAAATGTAATGGTATTTCTGTATATTAGTAATAACTATTTTAATGAAAGCATGCTAATATTAAATAGTGTTGCGTAAAGTACAGTTAATGTCTGCCTTTATCTCTTTTTATGAGTGGACAATAGCACAACTGATTTTGTTGAAATTTTGTATATTGTTAGCACTCACCATTAAATAGGATTTCATTTACTTTTCACCTGTTTATCTGCTTGTTCAAATATCTTTTTTTTAATTTATATATAGGATGATACGATTGTATTGAAATGTATACTGGTAAAAGTACCGTCGTTGCGTAAAATATAAGTTACTACCTGTCTATCAATCTATCTGTTTTTCTGTGTGTTTCCTTATAATTCAACAAGGATTTAACTTTAGACAACATCAACCTCCTTAACATCGAGCGATGGTGTAGACTGGGCAATCCTAAGCATACTTATATTTCGGAACAAAACAGACCAAATAAATTTGATAATTATGTAGATACATTTGAAGAAACATACCGTATTAAGAAGCCCCGCTCTATTAACGAGTAAGTTTTTAAAAGTCATAAAATATTCTTAAATCTAACTTGAAAGAAAGATAAAGCAAAAATGATCGAGAAGGAAAAGAAGAGGCGTCAAAATCAAGAGTAGGATGGCAACACTCTTAGCTACTGAATCACTACTACTCTATAAGGAAAAAAGACATCTGAATGAATATTGTAGTTTTTTTGTAAGTAATAAAAACCTTTTGTCCACTGAATACGTCCAAAATACGTCCAAAAAATCTGTCTTAATTGTTATAAGAAACATTTCATTGAAATATGTTTTAAAAAATACCAATCATACAGTTCTTTTACGTCACATGATATGGTGATTTACGACGTATTTATAAAATTTTATTATGATTAGTTTCGAGACCTTACTTCCACTCTAAAATTGCGACAAATACGTGTAAAATAAAATTACCTGGCCCGACAGACGTTGTTCTGCCCTTTCTTGTACGTGGCTTGCCTACCTAATTAATGCCCGCAGCTCCGCCAGCACGGACATAGAATGAATTTCTTGACCTTTTCTATCGATTGTTGTTAATCTCGATCTCGCCTTTGAATTCGGCCCCAGTCCCGTCCTCAACGCCGGTCCCGGGCCCGCTTTCGTTAAACTGATCTCGTCCTCAATTCTGCTCCCTGTCACGTTTTTGAAATCTGATACCCCTAACGGTTTAAGGGTACTGACTATTGTTGTTTTAAAACATAGTATTGAATTTAAATGCAATAATGTGGTACGATTTAGCCAACAATAAATATTTTTGTGAATCTGTCTTTTGCCAAGTGACGGGCGGAGTTCTAGGGATATTAAAATTTGTGTTTATATGTACTTTTCAAGGAAAAATCGAAAAAAAAAGTTAAAAAATAATTGTGTTATAAAAATTAAAAAAATATATAATTTTACATCTGTGGCACCTCTCGGAATAAAAACTATTCTATCTCTAAAATTCAATTAAATTACATACAATATGCAAAATTACATTAAGATCGGTTAAGTAGTTTCGGAGTTCATTGTGGACCAACATAGTAATACGGTAATTTTATACTTAGGAAATGAAATTGCCGATTATTTGAGTTATTTTGACACAATTTTATTATAAGTTCTTTTTTAAAACTTTTTTGTTTAGTACAATTAACTTACTAATTTTTATTTTTACATGTGCCTACGTAGATATCACACTTAGTTTTTTTTTTAATTGGGCACTTAGAAATTGTAAAATAATAAAGCATGTTTAAATTTAAAAAAAAATGGAACTCTGCCAGCTTTATTATGCATATTGCATTCATTTGTCATTTGCTTTTGCAAATTGGCGTTAGAAAGAAAATTGTTGTTCTAACATCAACATGTATTTAACTCGAGAAAATTTTTGTGCAATAATAATTTTCTATGAATTTAGTTATCATTTAAGCTGACAAGAGAGTTATAACAGGTATCGGTTGACCCTTCACGATGAAACTCCATCGTTTGCCACTGTTAATAACTGGTTAACGAGTTCAAACATGGCAGCACTAATCTGACAGACGAACTACATGAGGGATGTTCTCGTACGGCGACGACCAAAGACAAGTTCTGTCTGTATGCAGTCAAAGTGTGCAAGTGCTTGTTCGGCTTATGATTGAAACTCACAAAAAAAGTGATCTACCAGCAGATTCGGACAAGCTTAGGCATAGGTATGCGTCAAATGCACAAAATTCCTCATGAAAATTTAGCAGCCAGAGAGCTTTTGTACTCTGTGGATACCGCATAATTTGACCGAAGTTCAAAAACTCCGTCGTGTTGATTGGTGCCATGAAATACTGCATAGGTTTGCCGGTGGTGACGCCATTACGACGTCGTACGATGTGGTTACAGGTGACGAAAGCTGGATTTACTGTTATGATCCCGAAAACGAGAAACAGTCTGCTCAATGGTCATTTCCTTTCGAAGAGTCGCCTACTAAAGTAAAATGAATGAAATAAGATGGTGGCCCCTTTCTTCAAAATTACAGTTCATTGTGCGGCAATTGTTTTAAAAAACAAAAAAAAATAACAATCACTGCTGACTGGTGCACTAACAATTGTTTGTTTCTTGTTTCAGAAAAAGTTCAAAAAAAAACGACCTTTGAAGTAGATTCTCCTTCATCACGCCTCACCACATGCCATAAAACAAATAGCTGACAATTTGGAAGCGTTATATAAATACGCCACGGCCGCCTTACAGCCCCGGTCTCGCGCCAAGTGATTTTTATTTGTTTTCTAAAATAATAGAAAAACCTCGAGGAAAGTGGTTTACGAATGCCGAGGAATCAATAGCTCCACATGAAAGAGCTATCGAAGCGACCCCCTAAGTACGAGTAGGCAAAGTGTTTCTCTCAGTGGTTTCATCGAATGCCGCGACGTATTGATCTTAACGGACACTATTTTGCAAAACAATAATAATAACAATAACTCGCTAATTTGTTCAGTTTTTGATCTTTTAAAATCTTTCAGTTTGATCCACGTATGACACACGGAATCCATGCAATCAGCCCTTGGCATGACTTCTCCTCGGCGATCCACCGACACTAACTTGAACTTGCCGCGCCCACTGTTCGCGCGGTCGAAGAGCTCGACTGTCATTTAAATCGATCACTGGCTCTCCATTCGCGGTTTTCTACACATAAACATAGAACGAACTTCTTCGGACTACGATCCCAATTTCGCTCTTGTTATCAACAAATGTTTGCACAAATATTTTAACTAATGATTATTACATAACGTTTGACATCTTTTATAGATACTATTCTACGGAACCATCTAAAGCCTTATTTAATATTATATTTCATCCATTCACTCTGTTGCAATAGCGCTAGAGTTTGTTTCTCGTAGACTATCCTTTGATTCTATGAAAGTTAGAATTGGTCGATGATAGCTAAAATGTGAAACGTACATTTTGGATGGAATATAATGAAATAACTGTTTATTGTTATAAAAAGTTTCATCACAGGAGGAAATACTCAAACAGACCTACACGGTGTAGGTCAAAACTAAGCGTCTTCGAAGTATGAGACGCTTGGTATTGCCTCATACCAACGCGTTATCCTCTTTACATGCGCACAGCGCTAGGCGCATACGCGTAGGCTAAAACCAAGCATCTCATGAATTTTTAGACTTATTGATTTTACCCTAGTCCAACGCGCGTATCGATGTTTCACATCAATAATACATTTTGGAACGACGCGCCAGATGTTCCGTCAAAACGTTTTTAAGGGTCGATAAATATCCTTTATCCATTCAAAAATATCAGGCCACTTTTCTATCCATTTTCATAATAATTGGTCTAGTGATTTAACTGCGAAAGTCTACTAAACACAGAGGCAAATATTTATCTTCAAATTTATCATATCAATGTGGTTAATACTTGGTGCGGCGGTGACAAAGACGGCAGTTAATCATGAAGTAAAGGGCTCACTTTGTGATTACCGGCGAATCGACTAACGACATTTTAACATCAAGCTAAAGCATCTCCTAATCTCCTACGCGCTTCAGAGAAAACGCTGAGCCATCAGTCCCTGTTGTAGTACCTATCTGGGGGGCAATATGCGTGTGTTTCTTTCGCAATCCAAAATCCTCACTGAACCAACATGGAAATTATCATCCAAGCTCTGCAGAGGCACACCCTTCCACGATTCTTCTGTGTCGCCAAAGCACTTGGACCTTAAACGCCTAGCTAAAGTGCGGATCGGGGGTTGGGCGATTGGCCTAAAGCGAAAGGTTGTAAATGTCTCTGCGATAAAGGGAAAAAAATATTTGAGTAGATTTTAGTACAGCATGATGCAGTTGCCTTTCGAAAATAACGTAAATCCTGTTTTTTTTTTGCGCCGGAAGAAGAATGATTCGAGATAATTATTTTCAATATGGTTTGTCATTGTTATTTCCATTTCACTGACACCCCGTTGTGACTGTTTATATTTTTATTAAGCCACAAGTGCAGTATGTTCATGAAACTCTTTAAAAAACAGCCATTGCCCGTTTAGTGAAAGACATTGGAACGAAAACACATTGACAACTGCACGACTTTTGCGCTTCCACTACATAAATATAGCAATTTTATAGGACAATTAATGCTACAAAATGCTGGATGGCTTATTTAATAAGTTTCCTGATTTCTTTTTATATTTAATTTGAAATCATAAAAAAAAATACACTTCGATTTTGGATTTAAGTGCGGAACTCTAAAAACGTAATATACCGATAATCAACCTTAAATTTAACAAGTTTCGAATTTCGCGAGAATATTTATTTTTTTATTTGAGTATCTGCGATGTCGTGTGTATAAAAAAAACCGCTAACACACCGCAATGTATTTAAATATATAGACTACCTTTTTCCGCAACTCCGCCCGCGTGGACATAGAATGAATCTCTTTATCTTCTATATCAGCTGACCACGTCCTCAATCATGTTCCTGGCCGTTATCCCATTTCCGGTTCCGATTCTGATCACGCTTTCGACGCCAATTTTTTTTCCATCCCGCTTTTGACTCCGACCTCGGTTTTTATCTAAGCAGATTCCGGTTCTGGTCCCACTTTAGATTGGTGTCCGCCTCTTACGTCTGACTTCGGTACTACTCATTCCGACTCCAGTCAGGCTCTTCATTCTAATTTTGGTGCCATACTCTTATTTTTTCCTTGGTTTCGTTTTGCATTTAGATCCCGGTCTCAATTTTTGATTCTGCCAATGTCAAAAAAGCCAGAACAAACGCTAGTATCTAAATAAAAGTACAAATACTGAACAAATAACCTCAAATGCAATTTTTTTAAATTTTTTTTGAAAGAAAAATTTATACGCGAACAAAATGGTTTCTGAAATGCCTTTTTGTTTGCACGTATTGCATATCACAATTTTCATAGTAATCGATTATATGGTTTAGGCATACAAATAAACCAAATAAAATATATTCATAAAAAAAACAGTCTATTGAAGAAGAAGCAAAAGAGAAAATACAGAAAGTTAGAGAAAAAATTTGAAAATGAGAAATAGAAAATTAGTTGCGTAAAGAAATAAATATTTATTTATGACAAAATTGTACCAAAATATTACATGTTGTGATTTATATATTAGTATAGATTGGTAATCAAACATATCCTTTTCCTTACTCCACGAGCTATTCTACTTCTATTCAAAATTTTATTAAACTCTATTCAGCCTTTTAAGAGTTTAGTTCTGACAAACAAATAGACAGACTCTTTATCGATATCAAGTGTATAGCCTACCATTTACGCAACCGCATGTTCTTATGCCAAATTTTACCAAAATAAATCAAATCTTTCATAAGTTACAAAAATAACCATATAGACAAATTGACAAAAATTTCAATAAATGGACCTTGATTCTTCTACAGCTTTAAGGGACCCTAAGCATAAGAATTTGTTATTAATTTCATATATATACGTCGACGCATTCCTGAGAAATCGATTTTGACAGACAGACAAACGGACAACGAAGTGCTCTTACAAAGGTTCCTTTTATCCTTTTGTAGTAAGAATTGAATTGGATGACAGAATTCCGGTCAATGAGTCGCAAAACGAATATTTATTACTATTTATCAAAAATTTAACAAAAAATTATATGTACAGACACACCTTACAAATTTATGTAGTAACATAAACAAAACTTTTGACATCAACGGCTTCAGCGGCTTTCATTTCCCATACAATATTTCATCCCCTTAGAATTACTTTGACAAAAATAATACGTGTCATAGTTTTTCACTAATGAATAGTACCTCAAATATAAATTTTGGCATCAATGGCTTCTACAGTTTTGTTATCCTATGTAAAAATATCCACCCATATTTCACCCCTTTCAAGGTTATTTAAAAAAAAAAGCAATACATATTATTGTTTGTTTATTAGTAAAAGGAAGCATCCATTAATTACGTGAGGAGTTTTAGAGCAGAATCTCACCCGAGGAAGTGAGAGGGGGTCTTGACATATTTGTCGTAGTTTTTTCCGCATAGTGTAAAATTGCTAGAAATTCTCCATTAAAATATGGGTAAGTGTTACACGATAATATTTATCGTGATAATGCGAATGCCACGAAATAGCACACTAATTCCTCGATTTTTTTCTAGCTACCACCGGCCGGCGAGCCACACCACGCTTTGACGAGCGCTACGGCCGGCGTACGAGCCGGGTGGCAGCGACCCGCGGTTAGGTACCATTCTGCTGTTCACACCCGTACACGTTTCGTTAGTTGACCGCTCAGTTGACCCTGTCACTCATTCGAAATATATCATGATTACTTATAATGCATACGTGATAAGATACGTCTACAATACCAAGAGTCTGCAACAAGTGCCGCCAAAAGTTATGTAAAGCAGCGAAGCAGAAATTCTAGAAAAAGACTTTGTGTTGCACGTTCAGCATAAGATCGAACGGCTCCTCAGAAAATGCGCATTTCAAAAAATCTCACGTGAGGTTATGGGAATGAAGTCGAGACAGATCTCACGACATCTCACTAAGGGGGTTCGAAAAATCACCAAAATCCCCTCACGTAATTAAAAGACGCCCCCTGATGATTAGCTAAAATATAAATTTTGACATTAAGAAGTTTAACAATTTCGATTCTCCATACAGTATTACAGTCCTTATTTTACTCGGGGTTAATTAAGAAAAAATGTATGCAATTATTTTCTTTATATACATAACTAAAGCTTTAAGTTCGACATCTGTACCTTCAACGGTTTCAAGTTATTATAAAACATTTCTGAATAGGAAATTAGGAACATAATTTTAAAAATCCTTTCTTGATGATCGCTTATTTATAACATGAATCTTCAGACAAAATTTCAAGCCTCTAGATCCAATGGCTTGGACTGTACGTTGATATATCAGTCAGTCACGTTACTCTTTTATATTGTATATGAATAAAGATCACCATTTCAAACGCAACGATGATATTAAATGTTCTATTCTAATAATTTTAAGTCAGTTTTTGAACGCATAATGAATTTCACAAATATCAGAGACTTCGTATTAACAAACGCGAATCGGAGAAATAATCGAGACGTGCAAAAGACATGGAAAATCTTTTGCTAACTAGAATTCATATCTAAAACTTTCCCAATGACAATAGGGCTACTAAAGTTTTTTTCTTTATTTTTATATTTAATACGCCTTTCCTTTGTTCTTAACAGGAGGAATTTGAAAATAAATGCAAATTATTATCGAAAAGACCAAATATCACTAAATATTAAGTGTATATAAATAGCCTATTAAACTATAGAAAAGGTATAAAACATCGACGTAAAACTTGTATAATATCTGATACGACACATTTGAGAGCCAGAAATAAATGTATGATGCCTCATAATCTATCTGTCGCAAATCGACGCTGTATAGGTAAATCACATAACAAACACGCTGTATAAAAAACCAATAGGAATACTTAAGCTTTTAATTTGTGTATTTTCCCAGGTAGGTGGGTATTTAACTCGTGCCAACGTCCACGTACGGCGCGATGACGTCACAAACGACCCTTTGTCTCCCAGCGGCGTCGCTCAAACGACTTCGTCAATTGATAATAACCGTAAACGCGTGTCTACCGCCCGCGCGACGCCACCCGAGAGCGCGGCGCGGGCCGTGGTGCAGCTGATTGCACTTTGCACAGGTGGCACTCGCTATGCAGATGGGGAAGCGTAAACAGAAATGAGTCAAATGGGAAATAACGTGACAGAATCCTTGAGTTTGGCGTTACGAATTAGGAACGTATGCTTCAGTTCGACATTCTCAAATTGGCCGTCTTAAATTTATCGACACCACACGATTTCGGCTAATATGCGAACGTGAATTTGCAGCCGCGGACGTAAAACATATGTGGATAGACTATTGCTAAGCAACGACTGACGCTAATAGTAAACTAGCTGGCTATGGGCTTGCCAACACTAAACATACAGCTATGTAAGTCTACTGATTGTTATGACGCTTTCCATTTTTGTACTACTCGCTTCGTTGACACCGTGTTAAATAATTTCCTATCCTTCTTCGCTAATTCAATTGTATCACCAAACCGGCTAAAATTATTTTTTTATGGCGACTATCCCTGAACTTCTACTTAGCCCCCCGTCATGCAATGATCGGACCATTGATTAGCAATGCTCTGTCCGCTTATTTTTTATGTTTATGGTTGCATCACATATTGAATGTGATAGAGCCTACATACAAATTGAACATTATATCCAGCTTATGATAATAGTAAACGAACGTGTTTTTCACGTAATTCCTTTAAACCGTCGATATCAAGAAAACGCCTTCAATATCTGTAACACCTTAGTACATATACAGGTCTTACTGCAGAACGAAGACCTCATCTGAATGTTAACTCAGTCAAAATAAATACAAACTCAGAAAAGAAAACTGCAATTTTCTTTAAATGTGTTATATATTATTGTACAAATCATTATCAAAAATTAAAAATTTACAAAAAATGTAAATAGTTGAAATTTTTAACATATTTTGACAAAAAAAAAAAATATGTTATAATGATAAAATAACTGAGAATTTTAAATGATGGTGAAATTCTTATAATTATAACATTTTCAAGAAATGAAACAAAATTATCTGGAAGTAACCTAATGGATAAATTCTAATCCTATATCGGGTCTACGATCTACATTTACTATCATCTACTAAAGCTTTAAACAATCATTATTGACATATTTTTTTTTTTCATTTAAATTCAAATTTCAGATGAAATAAAATAGATCTAAAAGTATTATTTTGTTTATTGCAACTAACAATTATTTTAATTCTACATGCAAACATTCTACATATAGTTCTACATATAGCGTAGCGCATAATTAAAAGATCGGTGTTTCATGAAACACAAATGTTTGTTTTATGAGCTTTTCATATAATGTGAGATATTCAGATTAGTTATTACAATAAAAAAAAATATTTTTGCTTTTTAAATAATACAATGCCACTACAGCTTCATTAAAAACTCCCACATGCGTAATTCTAGTGTATTCAATTTTCTAGTATACGTTTCTAGTAAGAACAAATAGCACGTCTAAACATCTCTCTAAAAGATGACAATCAAAACAACCGGTTATAGATTATATCCAGCCAAATTATTTTTAGTGTTATTTGATTGTTTTATGTGATCCATAGTATAAGCAGATCCAGAGCATAAAACTGAGAGTTGCGTAGGGTGTATAAGCAAATTTCTTAAACTTGCTATCAAATGCACTTAAGCCACCCCAATATCGCTCATCTAGACTTAGCGACGGATAGTGATAGATGGCGATAACTAATAGAGTGGCTATCGAAGTACGGAGCTATTTAGTACAATCCATCTCATTAGATCGAATAGTTGGCCGCCAATTCAAAACTCTATTATGCTTAATTTACCTCAGTTTTGTTGCCGGATAATTATTATCTTTCTCTCTCTGTCTCCTCGCAGCTTAACATCTCAGCGACAATCTACAATAGTAATTTTAAAACTAAAGTGTTACATTTTGTATGTTTCCAAAAATTATTTAACGTCGTCGATGACTGTACCCACAATGGTGTCGTGTCCAGCCCGAGAAATCTTATTCGATAAAGATTTATTTTCAGCAATTCGTATACCAAGTAAGTTAAGCAGAGGTGCCGGTGGAACTTGATCTGTTGATGCTTTTCCGTAAAATGAAGGAAGCCTTCCAAAGGTCGTATAAACGTCATTCACGTTCGGTATATCGCCTTCCAACATCTCATATCTAAGGCGTAAGGCCAAATTGCAGAATGCAATTGTCGCAAAATAAACTATATAAGCCTATCCACAGGTTGCAATCATTGCTCTGATTACTTTGATGTGCTTTTATTTTCGCTTAGTCCCTTAAATAATACAAATACCCCGCGCAGACATGTCGGCGACATTTGCACAAACCTGTTTCAGAATCGAATATTCAACGAATGTTCGCTTTCGTCCGAAAACAAACAAATCACTTCTAATATAGGAGTACAGTACTACGAATAAACAACAAAGCCGAGTTTTTTTGTATAAACAATAGAACTAAATCGGAGCTGGCACTGCGCAGTACGTTCTACGTTCCGCGATATTCCCATACGCGCCGCGATCGTACAGATCTATGGGAGCCATTTGTCAGATAGTAGTTTACTTTCGCGGACGGCCGGGGCGAGGTCGAGGGCCCCGCTCGAACGTCCGGGGCGCGGGGCCGGCGGGGACAAAACAAAACATTAAGCAGTCATCTCCGACTTGACCCACATCCGTCCGGAATGGGGGGAACTTTTACGCACCCATTTACATGTCACGGAGCACGCGCCCGGGGTGAGGATTAAATATCGCATTGTACGATATCGTCGTACGGAAACGATATATATGTATGAACACGTCTCTATATCTGAAGACTGGCTTCCGCCCTCGGCTCGGCCTGCGTGGACATGAAATGTACTTTCATATTTCGTGTCGACCGATTTTGCCGTCAACAAGGATCCTGATGCAGATCCAGCTCTAGATCCGCTCTCGACCTAAATCCCGGTTCTGCTTTCGATTGGATTCCGATGAAATTAAACCGAAGGAATTTATACCTTATCACCGAAATCACACGCGATGCCGCCATTTAACCGATGTCAAATTTGATCCTTCTTTGAACATTGCTTTTACCAATAACCAATCGGTATAATAAACAGAGTCCTTTTTTGTAGACCCCTGACAACGTGTATGCAAAATTTCAGGACTATCGGTTGAGTGGTTAAGGGGTGAAAGCGTAACACACAAACAAATGCACAAACTAATTTTCGCATTTATAATATTAGTTATGATGTACATATTTGTTTATTACATATAAATACTTGTAATTGTACACACCACTACAGAGCGCGGGAATGGATGGAAGGACTCTGGGGGAAGAAAGATCGCATGTTAGACTAACTCGTAATGTTCCGAACCAATGGACTTTATAAATTATTTTATATTAATATAGATTTATACATATTACAAATTTATTTGAATCTTTATATTAAACCATTGCATGGTACAGGAATCCTTTAAAAACTCTATAATATACTGTATTTTAAAATATGATTTTCTTGTATTTTTACATATCATTTTACAGCATCTATTGTAGAATGTACACATGCTGCTGCAATACCATAGAAGGGCTAAGTGAAAATCATATCTTTCTTATTCATAACGTTTTCCATGAATTTGCATGTAAGACCCGTATTTTGATCCGGATGCAAAAGGTTTGGAATTGATGACTTTATAGAAAAATTTTGCTAATGAGTATTCAAATTTCGATAATTTGCAGAGATCGCGCCTGTCTTTTGTCGTTGTACTATTATTTATAACCCTAAACGCAAAAAACATCTAATTTGGAGTTACTTGCATTAGCCTGCCTCGAAAAAAACTCGTATCTATTGTAAAATGAGTGAACTCGAGTTTGTTTAGAAATTTGACAAAAACAAATATTTCAACGTCATAATTTTAACGTTATTAGACTGCACCACAATTAAGTGAGAATTTATAATCATATTATCTATGCCCATAATAACCTTATCTATATTGTATTTACGATACAAATAGGGATTAAGCCCATTTTCCTTTTCTGCTCAAGGAATTATATGTTTATCTTTACTTCGGAGCGATTTTTATGCATATAGGTCAGGCAGTACGACAGACGATAGCGATGCGAGGACTCGGAAATTCCTTAATAGACGAATAACGCGCATAAACTGCTTTCCCCAACAAAATAAATAAATAAATCCGTTTTATGATCTTATAAAGAGCTTTTATGATACATAAGGAAAAACAACAAGAAAAAATAACACACTAATGTCGCGTTACTCACTCACGAGACATTTGTGTATGCGTAACGTGGATAGGTATTAATAAGGCATTGAATAAAAGGAAATTTCTTTGAAATTGTGTTAATATACATTTTTAAAAGTAAGCAATCCTAAAATTCAGAAGCATCTGAAATCAAAATCTGATTACAGATAAAAATTAGGACTAAGTTAGGGTAATAGGGAAATTAAACTATCTCGTTCTTGACCTTAGAAATTTCAAGAAAATAAAACATATGTGAGTTTGAATACTTAAAACTCATTTTACTGAACCTCTCATACGTGGCCATATGAGTGGAATAAATGAAATGTAATTATTGATAATTCTATTGTGTGATGTGTTAATTGAAAATTGTTGATATCTAAAAAACCTGTTAACAGATTTTGTCCAAAATATTATTGTAGCTTTTTCAGATTTTAAAACTATCGATTTGCTAATTAGAACAAAGGGTTACAAAACTACTAAACTTGGATGCTAATAAACCGCAAAATATACACCACAAAGAAAGTGCGCTAATAAAAAATTGTCGTCTTACAGTTTATATATGGAAAACTAACCCTAGCTTATTTTTGTATTTCTTATAAAATCCATAAAATACCTAAACAATCACAACAGAATCGATAAAAAACGACGTTTTTATAAGGTTATGGCATACGGACTAACGGATGGACGAGCTTAAAACTCCTTCAGATCGCCCATGTTCCAACTTAAATATTATTTAAGTTTTGTTGAAATAAACAATACATATATAAACACGGATCAGAGATGAACGAAAACTTCAGTGACAATAATTTCAACCCTAAAACTTTGCAATACCGTAACGCGGTTCGTCTACAGGTCCACACAGCCCGGAGGCCGGTTCCGATAAGATAAGAACGGTCCGAGTTTCGTGCACACTTCCGGTCGCAATCGACAATGAGCATTCAAGTTTATTGCACCTGAAGCCCGGCGCCGGAGCAGATAGCGCCTACCCCCCAGACCGATTAACGCAGCGGTTTGCGTCGCGAGCACCGAACACAATACTCCGTCGGCAACGCTCTAACCGCAAACGGCGAAAACGAAAAATTACAGACTCAGGACTCGCGGGCCATTCATAACTTCGAAAGAACTTACACTTCTAACGCTGTGATTCTGTGTAAACAGATTCGTGTTTGAACATAACTTCCGAACAAAGGACGTGTAATGGGTGAGGCGTACGCGCAGAGGTGATTTGTTTTTTTTTTTTGCACGGAACGCTTTCGTATCCATGAATCATTTACTTTTATCTGTTGTAAAACTGACTCATTGCCGGTTACAGTGTTTGAAACAACACTTGCAGAATTCATTATCTCTCGCATAGCCGTGACGCAGAGGGAGACAAATCAAAGGAATGGAGTATACGGTGAGATCGGATTGTAGGCTATGAATTGAAATTGTCAATTGTTCAAAAGACTCCACAGAAAATGTTTGTCTGAAACAATGTGATAATAAAATAGTAATATAAATTCATAGCGAATACAGAAAGAAATCGCACGCAATAAGTAACAATGCCGGAACTGTTTTGACATCCATCATTTTTATTGAACGTTGTCTTATTTATCGCCTTTTAGTAGAATTTTGGAGTAATGACTTTGTTCCTATGTTATTGGTTCTCGACAATAAATAACATGCAAGAGAAAATACAAACGGGATTTTATAAATTAAATGCGTATGTAAATTTTGCTCTCACAGTTATATTATATATCTAATATTTATATGAACGTAAGTAACTTTGCCCGTGAAAAGTTATTATATTTCCACGAAAAACTTGAAAGACGCCGAGCAATGCTCGCCGCCCCAGCCCAGCAACTGCACTTCATATCATTGAAACTGATATGATTTCTGTGGGATAAACTATAAATGTTTATAAATTACGGTTGAAATTAACACGTTATTATATCTAAGTGGAAATTGACCTCTATATGAATAAAGGTAGAAAATATTTCCTAAAGACCTATATAGGTAGACTTCCTATGGGACCGAAGTTATATAAAAATGATAGATTTTTTCCATGTTTGCCAGACCGAAGCCGCACAAAAGAAGTATATTATTATTAATGTGAAAGTTTTTCAGGATGCCTGGCTTCATCTATATCAGAAGCGTAATCAGTAGTGGAAATGGAATTGGAAGTGGACAGGCAGCGCAATCGAGAGCCAAATCAGGATCAGAATCGAAAGCAGGACCAGAACCGAAATTGAGAACGGAATCAGAGTCAAAATCGAATCTGAGATAGGATCAGAATCAAAAACGTGATCGGGACGGAATCAGAAACAGTACTGGGTTTGGAGTTGAGAGCGGGACAAGGAATGAAATTGACCGCATAATTAATGAATATAAAAGATGAAGGAATTGATATGGATGAAATAATTCAAGGTCCATATGGGCGACGGTGAAGGAAGATAGGTTTTAATATCGTTACGTAATGAATCTATCAAAGGTTCAAGGATTGAGATGATATGAAAGGAAAGACATACAAAATCAGAAAGTGTATATTTAGAAACATAGAATCGCGATAAATCGCTAAGAAACATTTTGAACGCTTGTCGTTGATTACACTTTACTTATGAAAGCACTGATCACAGAAACTGAACTCTTTCGCCTACTCTTGTATTCAGGTATTTATACTTGTTAAAGAACCATCTAGAATAAAACGGAATATTAAAAAATCACCAAATTATGTAGAATAATTAAATTATAAACACGTCGTGTTAGGTATAAACAAGCAAGAAAAATTGCGTCTCGAAAAGTTCTCCTTAATAAAAATAAATTCATTTAAAAATAATGTAAACAGACTTCAATAGCGTCGAAAGAAGGCGGGGCACACGGAGCGAAGGTAATGTGATATTTTGTTCTCGGATATTTTTTTTTGCGGGAATCATTTCGCACTTTTAATTTTTTTTTATCTTGCGAGTGTAGTTCACAACAATATCTTTGGGTACTGAAACGGCCATTGTGAAGTTTTCAAAAGTTAAACGTCCTTTTTTAGCTTTTACCGATATTCTTAGCTGACATTACAAGCACTCGAGTATTAAATTTAAAAAAAAAACTCATTCGTCTATATTACGATTCCCTTGGTTAAGAGTCAATCGAGATTCTATTTAATAAAACGATTCATAATAAGCGGAATTGCATGGCTGCTCTTCTTTATATGGGTAACTTTAGGTTTTATTTCTATTGCATTTTTAAACATTTCAAACGTGATCCCGATGTAAAATCGCCGATGTCAGGTGAAACTGAATTCATTACCGATTCACCCAAAAAAAAAATATTTAGTATTACCGAAATACACTTGTACCAATCAAACGAGGTTCTTAGCATAAATATTCTACAAATAACTGCGCTATGCTTCTAAGTTCGTATACCTATTTTGATGCAGATTTATAAACTTTGCCCGACGCCGTATTGAGATACCAAATGGACGTGGGTCAAAAAATTTCCGGACAATGTGGCTACAGGCACATATGAAGCAATACAATGAAGGTAGGTCAATTTTCCGAATGGATAATAGATGACCATGCAAAGAATGATTTTGCTCATATTTTTTAATTAAATAAAATATAATATATACAATAAAATTTTTAACTAAAATGACATTTTACTTGCTGTCATTGCTGTAGCTCGTGTTTATTAAGAAAAAGACAAACGTGTCCATCCATTACAGTGATACAAAAGAATGACCAACAGAAAACAATAAATAGAAATAAATATATAATTCTGGCTTGCTTATTAATAAGCTGGATTAATATTTTATATGACTGCTTTTTTACTTATATATGTTCTTAAAATCATTTTTGACTTAAGAGCAAGGACGAAACGTTTAGTAAAATTTATATCCGGCAATGTGACGAAAAATAATACAATGTGTTCAACAGTCCATATAACATATGTACGTGTGCGTGCTTGCGTAAGTTCGTGTGCGCGTGTGGATGCGTGTGCGTATGTATGTATGTTTGTACATTATTCTATTATGGAATTCTAAAAGAATTCTCTGCAATTCTAAAGAAGCACGCTTGTAAATATGAAATTGATTCTGAAGTAATTCTTTGCTATTCAAATTTTGAGTGCAAACAAAAAGGAGTAATATATGTAATAGCCACGTTAAAGAGTATGTATATAAATGGTTTAGTACACTATGGAGATGAAACATGATTGTGATGTTTTTACAGTAATATGCGAGAACCATTGAATTAACGATAATAATAATGATTTAAATGTCAATATAACATTATCTATTATATGTTTAGTAATGTAGTAGAAAATAACGCGAATAGAAAGGGAGGCGTTGGACCACTGAAAAATATTTGGCCAACGAATCAGAAGATATCACTTTCACTTTCTTTACTGCGGACAAATTGATTAATGAGCATTTAACTGAGGCCCAACGAAAGTACTTGTTTCGTGCCTCGAAGAGCACGTTGAACGGTCGAAGACGTCAGACGTCACATCGCATTGGTGACAACGATCATTAACAGCTTCCAACTCGTCCTTGCCCAGCGTGAAAACCTTAAGATTCAAACCCATCGTGGTGAAATGAAAAAATGTATAAAGGTATGCCTCAGAAATTTAGTGACGTTAGATGATAATAAGTTAGTTAGACGGTGCAACAGATTTCTAGTGAACGAAGCTATTCGAGCTCGCCTAATATCTTCAGAAATATTGAGCCACAGACGCCGTCCTCTGAAGACAATACTGACCCGTGGAATCCAAAAAACACGGTCACGTACAAACACATTTATTTTTTTCCCAAGCAGCGCAATGTATTAGAGCCGTGAAAGTAGCAGCACCTAGACGGCGACAAGACAAACATTGTTTTCGACAAAGGAACCGAGTTCGCCGCCGGCCGGCTAATGGGGCCGGGAGTGGGAGTGCTGCGACAACACCAGCGCCCTCTAGTGTTTTAAACTGTTTGCTCATCCATAAAGCTCTCGTGGCGTTTACCCCGCGGATACGGGCACCCACTTGTGCATTATGGATGCGTCAAGAGATCAAAATTTTTAATGACACTAGTTTGTGTATTTTTCCGTCAGAGGACCTTCCCACCTCTTATTCGGTTTTCTTACGACATTATTAAGGTGAGTTTATTATATTTATTTTGGTATTACATACACATTCAGTTTTATATCGTCAATAATAGATAATAATGTTCGCTTAGTAGCAATAAACTCTCGTAACGTTATTTTGATTCGTAGTTAAAATTTCACGGAAAATGTTTGATTTTAAATTACAGTGATTAACGTTTTACCAGCACGTCCACTTGCAACGCAGGAAATACGAGATAGAGTGAAGACCGAGTTAGGACACTAGGTAAAATCTTTTGTCATAGGTATCTGCATTGGACAATTATAAAATCGCGTGCAATCAACTGCATGCGCAGCTTCTGTGCAAAAAGAAACCGTTACGGAGACGTTGAACTAATCATAGAAGACGGGCGATAAAAGTCGCGTAATAGCGATCATCGTTAACTAATTCGATAAACTTACTAATATTATTGTTGTTTACCTATTTATTAGTACAGTTTCGGTGCGTAAAATTTCCAAACCAAAAAGTAAATATTCTCACTTCCTACTATCATAATTCATGCTAACGCATTTATTCGAAACTAACTTTCGCCCACGGTTCTGGCCGGGAATGTACAGTATGAACTCTTACAACTTTTGTATCGACCGATGACGCTGGGTCTACCATAATCCCGTCCCCAGTCGTACTCCCGATTTCGATTCCGCTCTCAACTTTAGGTAGTCCCGGTCCCGCTCTCAATTTGATTTCTATCCCGATCCTGTTCTCTTTCTCGATACCACTCCCGTTCGCGGTCCCACTTTTTGATACCGACCCCGGATTCACCTTCAATTCAGTTCCGATCGAATTATCCAATCTTTAAGCATTCTCAATCTTCACGGACGAACCTTAAATATTTCTGGTAAGAAAATATAAATCCAAAAATTAAAACCCGACTACAAAAAAATCGCGCTCTCAAAAAGTATATAGAAAACAAATTTTTTGGCTGACATTCTTATTTACTAACTATTCAGTATTTACATTTAATAAGCAGAAAATATCAATTCCAATTTCATTTTCAATTTTAAATGAAAAATACAATTGCGACTATTTTCTGAAAGCGATGTTCAGAAATAGTCGCATACGTATGCCACCTTGCCCAAAGGGTCCCTTACTGCTGTTTTGTACTTTTTGAAGAGCGATTTTTTTCGTAATCAGGTTTTAGTTTTTGGAGTTTTATAATTTTGTTTTATTGTTTATTTTGTTGTTTGGTTATTTGGTGGTTTAATTAATTTGTTGTTTTGTTTTCTACAAAAATGTGTGCAGTGCCGCCTAACAATTTATTTATTAAATATACTAATTAAAGCTCTTTCATTTGATACCGAACACGCTATTTAAAAAAGAACCTTGATTTTTTGCCCTTTAAAGGACGCCATATTAAATTTAGTGTGACATTACACAGACTTAAATGTTTGGTTTCTATCATTATACGAAATCGTTGGGTGAATACAAACAGCGTGAAGCAGCTAGTAATAAATATACATATATTTGAAATGTGCTAATGAAGCTCTATCGTTTGATACCCATATAGCACCGTTCATTTTTTTTATTCCTGACTTCATGCCCTCTAGAGACCCCTATATTAAATTAGTGAGACGTCACTTAGTCACCAGCGGACGGTAAAAACACTTTTAACTATACCTTATGTGTTTAATTACGATAATCAGTTTAGAAGTTATGCGGGATTAGATGAACACACATGTATACATCATCTATAGGGGCTGAGATCATAACCCTCGTTTTGACTTCGCCATAGTCGGCTAATAAAAAGTATTCTAATTGCAACCCAATAAGCCCCTCTACCTTTTGGTGAAAGATCCATCAATATTGGCTCAACCGTGTGGAAAGATTACCCTGCAAAAGCAAATACGGACGACTTTTTTAAAGTACATTATGTGTTAGATAAATAACATTAAATAATTATTTTTTTAAATCCAACGTTGTTTATATGTATGCATATCGTTGTAATGTGACTTTATGACGTTTTAAGATTAGTAATCGGTTTTTCTCTTTCTTATGTGTATAAAAATCATTTAAATGCGAGAAAATGTAAGGCACCGCCCAAGGCTTATAAAAGTTCGAATTTGTTTTTTTTTTTTCCAACCGAACATTAACTTAATTAAAACGGCATGACGTACAGCCCCTCCGACAAGTTTTATAAGTGCGCAAAAGATTATACGCGGTACGTACTCACTAACTTACCAACATTCTTTAAAGGATTTGAAAAAAATATACAAATTACATCGATTATATGTAATTTGTAATACGACCCGTGTAATGTTAAGCATTATAAAAGTCATAATAACGAGCACCGTACTGCGCGTACGGCCACTCCCTGGAGAATGCCTTCAAAGAATTAAGTATTAAAAAAAACATATAAGCATCATCCCGGATTCTGTGTCTTAAATTATATACAATTTACCTTCTAAAAGCGTAAATAATGCAGTTAAGATTTAAAAAAAAATAAAGAGATAGTGTTTCGTATAAATAAAAAGTTTAAAAAAAAACAGTTGGGTGGAAAATTTATCCATCTAGTAATTGAAAAATGTTATGGGATTGAGAGAAATTACCAATCTAATACAAATACCAATTTATGTATTTGACAGGATAACCGACCTTGATAAGTGAAGTGCTTATCAAAGCATAGTTCTTATATTTACTTAATAATGAAACAGCTATAATCCTGCGATTTCTGTAGTGTGACAGTTGAGAAATAGCTCCCTTATAATAATTTTAGAAAAAAAAAAACGTTAAATCGAAAGACATTCTGACGTCATATTAACATTTACAAAATAGTAGAGGGAAAATGTCTATCGTTCGTAATAAAAGTATCTAAATGTATATGTAAATATAAGACAAAAAACTTAATATGCGACAAATTGTTTAACTTAGTTATTTAGCCGGCAGATGGCGACAAGAGTTAAGTAAAAAAGTAGATAATAAACAAGCACTACAAATCTGGTAGCAGTATTAACCAAAACCACGTTCCAATACAAATTGTAGATCACTTCGAATTTAAATATTAATTATTATTCCATGTATATTGAATATAACAAAACATATATATTAAAAATTTTATCGCTTAAATGCACATTTCTTTTTCGTAATTTATTTTGAAAAGATATTTATAAATCTGTGCATTTGAACAACAATATTTTTGGCTAATTGCTTAGAACATTTTACTAATACCCTCGGTTTTACATAAATTGCCCCAGCGGATTAGCTCTACTGTGTGTGAAGACTCGCTTCCGCTCCACGACCTCGCCGCCCTGAGCCTACAACGTCGCGGTCAGTGAGTCGCGTGCGAAAATAATGTTAAAATCGCCGCAAAATAAATTGCACTTGTATTTATTTATGTCAAAGGTACATTTTAGTACGCGCCCAGGTTTTTAATATCGATTCGATGCCACTCATAAGTTACCAATTTGACCGAATGGGCCATTTAGAACTTACACCACGCACGCATTAAGTTCTTAATGGATATATTTCAATGCCATATTCGTTATTGTTTTATACCGCCACCACCAGGACACCAGATTACGCCCTTATCAATTCCAGGCGGAGAACTAAGGCTTCTAAATAAACTCGAATATATGAAAATGTTAAGAATTTTTTAAAATATTTTTTTCTTATTTAGTCCCTCGTTGTTTTTAGATAACCTCTCTGTTTAGACAGTGTAGAATAAATTATCAAAAGAAAGCATTCCTTTGGTTTATACCCCATAAAAGGTGATAATTGATTCGTTCGAAAAAAAGGGATTAAATGTTACTCTACGATCGATAAAACTATTTTTATACTTCTATAAGTATACGACTATTTAAATAAAAATTTTCACTTGCAAAATAATTTAAAGAAGACACAGCCAAAATGAGAAAATAAACACACATTTTATAGAAAACTAAATAACGGCGGATTGAATCTTTTGAATCTTTCAAAAACCTTTTATGAAATCGCAAAACTATTTAGAAAATCAATTTATCATCACAGGTACCTTTTTATTAAAAAATAAGGCGAAGAAGCTCTGGAAGCAAGTGATTTAGTATTATTCCTCACTTTTTTCATTTATATTTTACGGTTTGGTAAACATAATATTTTTTTTTATTTTAAAGTTCATATTTGGCGAAATTTAAAAGCTGTTATCTACGTGGCGTTAAGCGTCTTCGAGAGATTAAACCAGTCAACTGCCGCTGCAGCACCGAGTGTACAACAAAGCTCTGTGCGTTCTAAGTAAACAAGACATTCTCAACGGAAACATAAAATGCATTAGGATATATTTTTACTGTGAATTCTAGTCACCTTTACAAAAGAACACAGCGAATAACGGAAATGAATATACCCAAAGATTATATAAGCATATTTTTCCAGTCGCGAATTATGGAATATTTAAACATCTCAAGTGTTATTACTGGTATGACATATTATAAATAGTATGATTTTATAACAAACAGATAAAACCTTTTTATTTGATTTTTTTTTTTCATTTTTAGTAATAAAACAATATCCATATTTACGTAGCGTTTTAAAAACAAAAAAAAATATGCGTAATTAAACAATTTCTATGAACCCATAGTATTAATATTTTGATGGCCGCGTTTCCCTGCGTTCCATATTAAAATTCATCTTTTATTCGTCGTCGCTTCCATCGTAAACTTATCGCTTATCAGAAAGCGATACATATTATGTCGGATCGTTTCCCCACAAACACCGGCACCTGTTATGTTGACTCGGAACACGTTAACTTTTTGTGAATGCGCCGAATCCAGGGACCAGTTTTGCCGATCCATTCCCCTTCCGCGCCCCTCTACACCTTAAGGTGTTTCTTCACTCGTTATCCAAAGCAGGCACGACGTTATTAATTTGAATTGGATATGCATTGATTTTTATTCATCAAAATAAAAATTTCACAAAAGGTACGGATTTGCTACCAATTCATGGATTATATGTTTAATGGTTTGGTTAAATGTTATGTTGTATTAAGAATCTCTTCTATCATCTCCTTTTAAAGTAACTTTTAACAAAAAGTCTCCTTTATAATAAAATGTTCGTCCGCGTCTTCCTTTTAATTGGTTTTATCCCGAACAACCGTTAAAAAAAATTAACCGTTAAAAGATTTTTTTTAAATATCATTTTAAAAGGTGGAAGAGGCTGTCAATAGCATAACAAATTAAGTATTTTTTTTATGTGTACGAAATATAATACAGAATCCTAATGCCGCAATTCAGACTCGTGTCTGTTCAAATTGTTTGCTCTATAAAAAAAAACTAATATTATTTAAAATTATATACCAAATTTCTAAAGAATAGAAATTGAAGCAACACATACAAAACAAATATATGGACAGACGGATTGATCAAAAACCCAAAAGCTTCGGTGACTGCAGAACCCTAATAATACACAAAGCGCGGCGTGGGAAACGTCAGAGAGGTTGTATCCGAGCATAACCGAAGAGCGCCGAAGAGGGGCGAGCGTAAATCGAACGGGCGCAATAAAAAGTCGGCAGCATTCGGAGCGCGTGCCTCGACGTGTGTGGTCCACTTCGGAGGTCTTTCGAGGAGTGTGATAAATTGATATCGTTCCTCTTTTATGAGAATCAACTTTTTTTGGCGATTAGTTTTGCAAAATTATAACTTTGTGGTTGCATAACATAACGTTATTATTTATATTGTGATAGGTATACTATTATGTGAAAAATGTTTGATGTTTTTACTGCTTTGTTAACATAATGTAAACAAATGCTATTGTTCCGTTATCAATATTGTCGCAGAAAAATATGCAATAAATACTTATTAAAACATAGCTCCAAAATCTGAACTTAAAAATTTATTTTAGGGGCTTTATATTAGCAACAAAATAAGCCTTTTTATATAAATACCTAAAATATTAATTATCTTCTTTCGTTGGTAATGACCGAATGGTCAAGCGCAATGCTTTCAAATCAAAACGTATCGACTTCAATGGGATTGGATTCGATACCCTGACCACAGACGAATTAACCTATGGATTTTTCACGTCAACTTCGACACAAATTAAAACACATTAACCCTATGGTTTCGGCCTTTGTTATTACAGTGACGTAGATCGTTAATAGTCCTCACATAGTATCGAGTCAGCATTGAAGCCTAAAGGTCCATGTTGAAATAAAAATATTGTAAGAAGGTGCACCTCAGCAATTAGCTGACAAAAAAATTTGGTTGCCTGTAAAGTCGGTATACGGGTGAAAGTTTTACGTGACAACGACTTTGAATGGTAAAATCATTTTAATGTGAATATTCATTCGTATAGTAGGAAGAAGGATGAAATAATAGTAACAATTTAAAACATTTATTTATACAAAGAATTATATTTAAAACATTAATTTATACAAAGAATCTCGCACTGAATTTCATATTAACAAAATTTTATTTTTACCTTTACACATACATACGTATTTATATACAAATACATACAATAACTTGCAATACATTTGCAAGCTATGCACTAATTCTCTAGTGCTGCGCGCGCGGCAGACCGATCATAGTTGAGTGGGAGAGAGACGCAAGGCATTCGGCGGGCTCTCTCGTTCGGTGACTCATCGTTACGTTACCGAGCGTTACACTTTTTCATAAGTGACTCCCAGCCGCAACCTAATTTAAGACGTTGTCACGTCAAAAACCGACACAGCAACTGTGTAGCGCTATCCTAAATTTACACTCCTAAATTTACATTCCACGCTTAAAATTGTCGCAACGAAAACGGTTCTTAAAACATAAAGCTTGTTCTTTACTTTGCTAAGATTTCAGGGTCTCATAATTAATTTATTTTTTTTAATCACATTCCAAGTGTTTTAAAACATTTAAATAAAACATATCGATTCGTTTTTTTTTTTTTTAATTTCCTACGCTTTTAATGGTTGACCTGCGCATATGGATGTGACCAATTGACATCAATATGCGCACTTCAATCAGAAATTACCCGACATTATATTATTAGATACAATGTAAGACTATATTATATCAGCACTATATATGATTTGTGATTTATTATATTAGCTCTATAAATATTATATTGGATTTGAATTTCTTATTGTACTTAGACAACCGAGCTTTCCTCAACGTCTTTCGAATTTCCCGTGTGAAAATAATACCTTTCCGCGGGAAAAGTTTCTTAAATTCATTTCAAACAATACATATTTAGATTATCCTTTCCAAAACGTATTTTATTTATATTTAGTACCATCTGTAGCTTAAATCGTGTCTTGAAATCTGTTGTTGAGAACCAATAACATATCAACAATGCAATTACCTCAAAATTCTACGAAAATAAATAAAGAAGCGTTTTGAAGTGTGTGTGCGCGCGTGAGCGCGTGTGCGCGTTTGTGTACGTGTGTGTGTGTGCGTGTACATGTGATTATTCATTTAAAGTAATATAATATAATAATTGTTGAATTGTATGAACTTGAGAGGTTTTATTTTCTCCGATGGAATGCATAAGGCATACAGATAATATAATTGAGTTCCTTCGTACGACGCATATTACCATTTTCATGCCCACCATGTCCCGGTTTTAAAACCGATAGCGATTCCGACACCGGTTTCTATTCCAATTCATGAAATCCATATTGAAATGCAGATCAGCATCAGAACAATTGGAATAATATCGACTGCCGGCCTTGACATCATTCATATGAAAACGTGATTATTACATTTTTTATCGTATCCCATAAAAATCATATTTAGCGTTCGCCCGTGCTACATTCGTCTCAAGTTATTGGAGCTCTATATTCCTTTTTATATTTGCATGGTGATACTTTATCGCATTACGCTTGTGGCTTTTGCCACATTATGATTTCATATTATTCGAAATGATCGACTTTTATAACTTCTGATTATACAATTATAGGGTAGACTTATTTTCATAAAATCCATTGATGTATTCAAAAAACTACATAACATCGAAGACATTTTATTAATCAACACAAAAGTACGGTCAGGAAACAAATCATAATTCATTATATTAACTTTTAGTATTTTAGATTACTAATTTTGTGATTTGTTTTGGTGACAAAATTGTCAGCTACACTTTTTACTCGATAATGAATAAAATGCGACATCTACGATTTTATAAACATAAGAATTAACATTTTAAAATCTAAAATATGTATGTCGTCTTTAAAGACCACGGAGAACATTTTTGCCAAAATATCCAAGTTTGAAAATATGATCGCGAAGTCGAAGAATGGTAAACATAATGACTGATTGCCGTTGATCACTAAAATGATATTCCAGAAGCAAATCTATAAAAAATAAGTCCTATGAAAAAACGCAGCAGAAAATATCACTCAAAACAATCTTAGTGCAATATTTTTAATTAATATTTTCTTTGAAATTGCATTAATAAATATAAATTTTATTATTGATTGTATCTTGAACTAGCGTTTGTTTACGACTTCGATCGGATAAATAGAGGATCTTGATAGAAATTTGGTCTTTTTTAAATTCTCGATTCTTAATTCCGACCTTGACCCTATTTTCTATTAAAATCTCTCATTTTGTTTCCTCATGTTCCTCTCTGTTCTCATGTTCCTTTTCAAATTTTCTATCCCTATTATTCTCTCTATACATGGAAATTGAGCAAATAAAAAGTGATAAAATGATATAACAAGACGAATTCAAAAATACTTTTGTTATATTTTTCAAAATTTTTAGCCATAATTAATCGCTTATAATTACAAGCAGGCTCTACCTTATATTTTATAGAGACAAACAGACCCAAAAGCAATATAACTGAGACGACAGAGGATTCAGTATCATGAACTAAATTTTATTAATGTCATTATATTGACCATACTTCATATTACGTTAAGTTATTGCAAATACCTATAGCGGGTTACCTATAGAAACCAAATCTACTACCCGCCAACTAATTCTTGAACTTTCTAAAAAATGCATACATGTATTATACACAAACAAATGTATGCAGTACATATAACTTGCACCGATACAATATAGAATGTATAAACGAAATAAAAATACCTAAATATGTGATTTCGTAAAATGTATTAGAAAGCGGTATCTTTATATATTTATATATTCACATAAATAGTGAAAAAAAGTTGAGGGGGGTTCCTACGCAGATACAGAGATTTCGATAGTAATAAAAAATGTGATAAGTAAAGGTAAAGTAATACAAAGTATAATAGTGAATTTACACAAAATACTTGTATAGATAATTGAGAAACTAAACAAATAAATTAGTCTTGTCGCTGTTGAATCTTAATTTTGCGTCCTGAGTAACGAAACCCGACAAGAGTTACATCTGTGTTACAATATATATATATCCTCGTAACAAAATCACAATAGCTTCCTATTTAAAAAAAAAAGCAACAGTCGTACGGACAAATTATATAACTTAACAATGTCACACCACTATTTTATCTTCTCTAGATGTTATTTGTTCATTATCAGAAGTTGTTGTCCATAAAATAAAGAAAACGGCTTAAATTGTAATAGTACCTACTTTTATCAAATGTGACTAATGTTTCCCTTCCCTTTGCAAGGAAATTATAAAAGTCCTGGACATTTATACTTAAAATGTCTTATATGTTTATAAGACATTTTTTTTAATAAAAAAGCTTTCATAATATGATCACATTCAAACTCTATTGGAACGTAGTCTATTTCTATGGAAACGGAATCACATAATAAATGACATTATTTTGTTTCTATGTCAGTGACAATACCACACTAAAGCTTTTTGTTTATTATATAAAAGTTTAAATCGTTTAACAATATAATCAAAATAACATTCAAATATTGCGCTTATGAAATCTTCAAAATTTTTATCTGGAGACATGGCTAAAGAAAGTTATAAACATGGCCATAGTTATTTTAATCCGGGCATACTTTGTGCAGATAAAAAACATTTATAAAACTCGCCAATGGAGACGATGAAATTCAGGTTGACCTTATTTCGAATAACGCTAATCCAATAAATAATGACTTTGAAGACTTAAAAGAAGACATAGCTAAATCAATAAAAAATATGGAGCCTATAAAATGTGAAACAAATACAGACGAGGCCACAGTGGAAATTAATGAAAACATAGATGCTTTGGATTCCGAGGTTCTTTCCTTTGGACACTGCTCAAATGGAACAAGTAATGACAGCACATTAAACTGCAACAAAACTTTAATCGACTATCAAAAGCAATTAGAAATTTTCAATAATACTCTCAGTATGGCGCACATGGCAAAAAAGAAAGCTTTCAGAAGAAAAATGTTAGCCAAAGCTTATCGATTGAAGCTTTTAGAATTAGAAAACGAATGTAATGCCGAATTGCTACGAATCCAACAGAATCTCCTTTGTTTAAAGCCTCTGCAAATAATAGCTAGTAAATGGAAAAATTCTAATAACGAAGAATCTGCACATTTACATAAAATTGATGATAATATCACCATAAACCCAATTCGCTCCAATACTACAAACAGTTCCTTTAAAAGTACAAAGGATGTAGCTGATTCTTTTTGTGAAAATTTCATCAAGTTACAAGATAAATTTAAAAACCTTAAAATTTCACATACTGACAATTCAAGAAAATTGGAGAAATAAAGTTTTATGATTTTATTCCTGTGTGACTCGTGTTTTCCATGTTCATATTTTAACACTTAATTCGAAAATATGTACATGCGATATTTCGTTTATTTTTTGTTCGGAAACGTGAATTTTATTTCTAAAAAAAATATTTTATTTTATTTATTTTCTATAAAATATTAACAAACAAATTCGTGTTTGTTCTACATTTGCATTTTTTGTTTGTCGATTACCAAACAATACAATCATTTTTTTTTATCTAGTACATAATACATTCACGATTAGACGTAATAATTTGTAATCAGTCATATTTACATACAACGTTTGTTGGTCAAATATAGTCATATGTGTATGGACGGTGAACATCTCTCTTCAATTAAAGGATCAATTCGGCGACTTTTACTACTATAATCTTTTGTTCAAGACATTTATGCCTTTAACAGGCACTTCGTAAATCATCACAAATTATAAGACGCTGCTAATTATTTTTGTACAGACGAGGCCTCCATTGTAGTATGCAATTGCTTTGACGAGCATGTTACTGGTTACCCACTGCTAATCCCTTGTCATTATACCTTGCCGATTTACGAATTTGGATGCCTGCATCAATAATTCAATATGTTTATTAATACATTTTCATTCACCTAAGATTATATCGATTAGTTTTCGATCATTCGATAAAAGGGCAAATCTATCTTATATTGGATTTTGATTGTGATGATAGGCTTGTCTGTCTGATCCTTTCAACTATTGTCTTTTACTGCTGAACATCAGCCTCCCTTTATATTTTTACGATGTACGATCCTGGGCCGTCTATAATCAACCGTGACCCACGACCTTTACTCCTTTTTATGTATATGTATTCCCTTACGGAAGATGTTCGAAACACGGCTGTATCCCTTTGCTTGAGCACAGTGTAAAACTAAAACTATATATATACCAATTATCAAGCGCATCAATTCAGACTATATGGCTCTTCGTAAGAAAACCGTTGAAAAATACATAGTACAGTCTGGAAGTTAAAAGAGAGTCACCAAAGAATTAAGATCACACCAAAATTGGATACAATGGCTAAACGCTTCAAACAAAAAAAAACTTGTAATAGAAAAGAAATACTTCAAATTACAACAAATTTCTATAGAAATTTATACTGCTCCGAAAATCACGTTACCATCCAAACTGTTCTAGGAGACATAATAACACAAATTCAGAACGTAGATGAAGCAGAGGTAATAAAGACAATTAGTAAACTAAAGTCAGAAAAGTGCCTGGGGTCCGATAAAATAACCAACAAAGCTCTGAAAGTAGCTGGCCAGCACTTAGCGTACCTTCTAACACGGCTATTTAATTCAGTACTAGGAACCGCAATTACATGAAAACAGTGGGCTGACCCAAACATAATCTTATTACACAAAAAAGAAACCCAAACAACATAAGTAATTACCGACTTATAAGCGTACTGTCATCGATTTATAAATTATTCTCATCAATCCTGGAGAAAAGAACTAGAAGTACCATAGAAAAATACCAACCCATAGAACAGGCGGAATTCCGAAGAGAATTTTCTACTATGGACCATATCCACTCTATCGAAATGATTATAGAAAAGTATCAAGAATTCCAGAGACCGCTATACCTAATATTCATCGATTACCGAAAAGCTTTTGATATTTTGTACCATTACTCTATAGGGGAAGCTCTTCATTCACAAAACATTGAAACTAATTATTTGAAGGTTCTATAACATCTACACAAAAACTGCAACAGTAGAATTAGATTAGAGACGACCGGACCCCCTATACCTAAGATGAATAACACAGGGAGATCCTATCAGCCCAACGATTTTCATTGCAATATTACAATACATCTAGAGAAACTTAACTGGGATAGAGTTGGTTTAAATATAAACAATCAGTACATTAGCCACTTAATATTCGCAGACGATATTGTATTGTTTTCTAAAAGTACGACAGAGCTACAGTTAATGCGAAACGCCATCGACACAGCAAGTCTACAGGTCGGTTTAGTAACAAATCACAGCATAACAAAAATAATGACAAATAACATTAAGAATCCAGTACACCTAGCCAATGAAACATTAGAATATGTCGACAATTATATTTACTTGGGTAAGCGAATTTCATATGATAAGCAGAGAAATAACCATGAAATAGATAGGAGAATCACAAATGCGAGAAAAAAGTTTTGGAATTGGAAAGAAGTTTTGAAAAGTAATGTGCAAATGAAAATTAAACAAAATGTCTAGGATACCTGTTTTCTTCCATCACTAACTAATGACAGTGAAACTTGTAAATTTACTTACATAATTTATAATTAGAGCATTCCAAAGCAGTATGGAAAGAAGCATATTAAACGTTAAAAAGATTCAAAAAGAACTTAATAAAATAATTAGGAAAGAGACTAAGATTGCTGATGCTGTACGTCACTGCAAAAAATCAAAGACGCTGGGCCGGTCACATAGCGTGGCTGACAGACATTAGATGGATATAAAAATTGACATCTTGGGTTGGGCCATCAATCTCTAGGAATAAAGGCAGGTCAGCTACCCGGTGAAGAGATGACATTACACAAATGGCCAACGACTGGTGGATAGATACAGCAACAAACAGAGACACTTAGAAATCTCTAGAGGAGGCCTTCACCTTTAATTAATGAAGGGTTCTTACTACTCAGTTAGCACCAAATATAGTTCTATTTAGAAAGATTATGATAGCCTAGCTTAATTTTAGTGTGTGTTTTTAAGAGTAATTTTTAAATCTTTTTTGATAACAAATACAAGACTTTTTATATTAATAAGAATAATATTCTTTTCGGGACATAGATCCTCACTAAGAACAGATTTTACGTCAATCCTAAGAACGATATTTCATCATTTTATGTACCGGCGGGTGAAGGCCACGGGCAAAAGTTAGTGTATGTATATAATGTACACGATATAGCCATTTTAAAAATATTTTTTTATTGAAGTTAAATTTTCTATAATCTGTTCTTATTGTTTTTAACTATATATACCTGAAGATATTAATATTGAGAATTATTATCATTTACGTCACGAAAAAGGAAATCTAGCGTCTTTAAAAAGCAAATAGCACAATAAAAACTAAATATGAGACTAAACACTTTGTGACTACCATTAAAATTACGTACTCAACGTTTTGAATATAATCTAGTTGATAGAGTTTGTAGTGTAGGTGTGAAATTTCTAGCTCGTCTTTATACTCATCCGCTTATTTATTGGGTATGTTACAATATTTTCAAAACTTTTAAGTTTTCTTTTATTAATTCTTTTCTTACTAAATAATAATACATTTTAATCCATAATAAAATATCATTGCACTCGTCCAAATATTCAGAGTTGTTTGAATCGCTATATTCACATGTATCTCTAATTCTAATCAAGCAGCCTGATATTCCACTAAAACCAATATTATTTGGAATTACTAATACTAATCATTTTAACCATTTTTTTTTCAACCACTATGTAATAATTTATCGTATAGCAAGTGGAAATGTTCCGCTGAAAAACTTAAGCATCGGATAATATGGAGTTGTCGCTAAGCTAGTCTATATCAAATTAAATGGACTGGAACAATTGTTTTCACATAATGGGCAACACTCACACAAAAAAACTTTATGGTTGACAAATGTCAATTAAATTTGTTATTCATCAATTTGCTCTAGTGGCGCCTAAATTGATCGTATACGTTTGTCCTAATCGTCATTGTCAGTAAAATTATATTTACTATTCTAAATATTTAACGCAAATCCGGAATATAAAACAATGGCCCCTTTGTTAGAACTTTGTAAAAAACATTTTGGAACGTCAGACCTTTATGAAATACTCGGTATATCTAAAGATGCATCGGATAAAGACGGTAAACATATTTAATTAAAAGTATAGAATTTATAACTTACGTTTCTAGTTTATTGTAAAGGTGGGCATTATTACTTATTATCTGCTCTTTTTCACCTGTTTTTGTTTGTTTAGTTAAAAAGCGTATCACAAGTTATCACTGAAAGTCCATCCTGATCGTGTGAAAGAAGATGAGAAGCTTGAAGCAACAGAAAAATTCAAAATCTTAAGTAGTGTTCATTTGATCCTCAGCGATAATAACAAACGAACTGTTTATGATGAAACTGGAGTTGTTGATGAAGAAAGCGAAATTGTAAGTCGGGATTGGGAAACATATTGGAGGCTGCTATTCAAAAAAATTACAGACGAAGATATCCGAGAGTATGAAGAAAAATACATTGGTAAATTTTTCGAGTAGAGAAAGTGCTTCATTTTAATTATAGAAACTTAAATATTAGTATTGGTTTTATTCAGTTACTTATTTTTAGGTTCCGAAGAAGAATTACAAGATTTGAAAATAGCATATTTAGATGGAAAGGGTGATATGGATTACATATGCGACCATGTTCTATACACTTGCGCTCAGCAAGAACCCAGAATAAAAGAAATATTAAATGTAAGTTACTCATAAATATATATATATATATATATATATATATATATATATATATTTGCCAGATTTGTTAAATAAAATTTTAATTTATAAAGACAGACATTCAGTAATGCATGACTATTGTCTATATATTAGAACCTGATTGAAAAGGGTGAAATTCCATCGTACAAAATATTTACAAATGAACCAGAGAAAAAAATAAAACGTCGACATGCTAAAGAAAGAAAAGAAGCTGCAGAAGCCGAAAAGCTTAAAAATGAGTCGAGAAAAGGTATATACTGTTTTATGATATCTCTTATAAATTAGTAAGAACTTATCAAAAATTTATTTACCATATACATGAACTTAATTTGTTGCAACCCATTGGATGACAAATTACTAAGTAGAATTCAATAAAACATCCAATCAAACAAGAGTATTGTCTTTGAACTAGATGTACTTGAGTGGAATGCACCAGTGATTTCTGACTAAATCAAAATCAACCACTCGCTAAGCGCCCAATCTATCATGGAGACTTAAGGTCCAATCTCTTCAATCTGAAATAATAACGATTTGGGGAAGCTATGCCTCGGTAGTGGTCTGTCATCACATGTGTAAGTTAGGTTTTCTGGTTTTTCATCCTGATCTGTTATATAGAAAAAAAACTAATTTGAGGCTACATCAATTTGCCTATTTGTGGAGTCAAAGTACATTATTGACTACAAAATAAATATTTTTCTTTTTTGTTTTCGTATTTTTTGTATTTTATCACAATTAAGGAATAATATTGAAATATTTTGTAATATTTAAAACCAAAATTGTCGCTAAGATCATGAGCACCCAGAGCAAGTTATGAATTTTGTGCTCTTAAAACTTATTTTGTAGGAATAGAAACAATACAAAAACTCATTATAAATTATAATATTACATATGTGTGCGAATATGTACTCTTAGGTTTTAGCCCTTGGCAGCTGCTTCTGCAGCCAGCTTCTATCTATAACATGTTTAGGGCTCCTAATGTTATAAGTCCTATAACTTTTGGTCTTCTATCTATTTCTATATCAAAATTACACCAAATTATAAATATTATATGTATTTTATAATCTGATGTAATTCAGATTATAAACAGAATTTAAAAGTATATAAACAAATATTTTTTTGTATTATTATTATTATATTATTAGTATATAAAAAATACTAATGTCATTTTTTTTAATAAGAATTTAATCATTTCTTTACATCATAATAATTCCGATACCATGTGACAACAAATAACACTATTTTGACAGGTTCTATTTCAGAAATAATGATATCTAGAATTTGGAATATCAAAATGTTTTCTAACTAACCCATTATCTTCTTTATCATTCACCAAATAACTAGTAGAAGCAATATTAAAAATTTGCAATCTTTTTTTTTTGGAATATGGAACAAGTGTGAAAATGCTTTATAGGAAATTCAATTCAATAAACTAATGGAAGTAATTTTTAATTTAAAGATGAAATAAAATTAAATAAAAGTATTATAAAGAGAAATTCTAAATCAAATATCAAACTACATTTTGATTATTTTTCAAAATAGAAATTAGCATATAATGATCTCTTAGAATTTTATTTTTATAGAAAGTATTTTAGCAAAAAATTTTTTTTACTCAATTACTAATATGTGAACATGCTGCCTTTATTGTATCATTAACTTAGAGAAAACTGCAATTAAAATTGCCATGGTTTCAGGGAGTTCCCGATAGTTGGCTATTGCAATTATTAAAATGTAAAATAATTGTGACATATTTGACATAAATTCATAAGTTTAGTATTTGTGGTATTGTAGTATATGCATTGCATTGTAGTAGGTGTACTCATTGGGAATGTATGATAAAATTTTGATATTTTCATAGCTAGTCCTTAATGAGCAGTCTGAAACAATGTTATTTCAATTTAACATAAATAATAAACAATGTAATATAAGTACAGGTAAGAAACATATATGAAATTTTTCTAAGTCTAAAATGATGACATTAAAGTAATTTTCGTTACCTTTTATGTTGATCAATTTAGCTGTCTATACTAATTGCATTCCCGCTTTCGCAGTATTATTCTAAATTCCAATCTCAGTTATGCTCTTGATCTTAATCCTTGTCTCACTTTCAAATTCAATACTGCAGCTGGTTCTGGTTTTTGTTTTATGTAAAACTTGTGATTTATCAAGGCCAAATGGGTAGTATTATAGATTATATTATTTGTGCATAGTGTAAGAATTTTTACAATCGGTGTTGTGGTTAATTCAATGGCAGAAGTATATGGACGAAGTCAGAGAAATGCTTAAATGAATTGCATAAAAAGTTTCTCCATGAAAAACGCTCACGATTTTTCGAGTTTAGTGATAATTGGTCAAACAGTACTAGAGTTTAGCAATTACATTATTCTATACAAATTATTTTAAGCCTAGGTAAAACAAAAAAATGTATTTCTTATTCACTTTTAATAACAACACCTATATAGATAACTTTAATATGGGCAATCGGCATTCCGAGGACAAGCTGATACAAATATATTAGTCAAATTAGGCATTGAATTGTGGAGTTAACATTAAGTTACATTTTTACACCCCTGTCTCTGGGCTACACATTTTTTTTTAATTTGACTTACATAATAATATAAATCTAGTGTATTTTTCGTTACGGCAGGATAAGCAATATGCAGTCAAACCTCTTTAAGTCGAACATCAGGGGAGATGCCAAAGTTTTCGACTTATGCCAATTTTGATTCGACTTATAGAGGTTAAAATCGATTCTAACTAATTTTGAGTTAGGGTGGTGAAATAAATAAAAATTCGTGATACAAAGTAACAAACAAAAGTAGGTAACAAAGTAACAAAACAAACGTTTGTCGTCTTTTACATGACAAATTTTGACCATTTTCAATTTTTTTCATGATGTCAGAAATCATTTGTTAAAATTGTTGACAGAATACTCATTGGCAGGCTAAATTGTTCAGCAACATCTTTTAACAGCTCTTCACAGCTTCTCACCACTTTAATTTTTCAGCAAGACTCAGTTTTCAGTTATGTTTCATAGCACTTATGTTTTAACAATTTTATTAATAAACTATTGTAAATTTATATGTATTGTGACGACCAAACTACTTGACAATTTTTCAATTAACAACGAATGACTTACATTGCTAAAGTTCAAATGCCATTAATAATAAGTACCCAAAATGAAACACCCAACAACAAACAAGCAAACATGTGTTAACAGCAGTCATAAATTCCTATATCATTCTGAGAATTGGTAATCCTACTTACTGTGCTCTCCTAAATTGTTTTCTAAGAAATAATGGTGTACGTTATCCAAAAATTCTTAAAGTCGGCAACAAATTTTTCTTTGAGTTATCGCAATAATAAAATTTAAATAATCGAGTTGTAAAGGTTGTGAAATAAAACATTGTTATGTCCAAGATAGAGTCCAATTTATTTTTTTCGAGTTACATACCAAAATGGTTTCTAAAGATTCACTGATTATCTAGACTAATCGAAGGTTAAGATTTCGAGTAATGGAGGTTTGATGGGAAAGAAATGAAACTTTTTTCAAGTTTTAGAGGTTTTCGACTTATTGAGGTTCAACTGTACATGTATTTATCTGTTTGTTTACACATCATGTGAAGACTAAAAACTCCTCGTCAAATTTTAATTAAATTTTGTCTATTGATGCCCAGACCGTAATAATTTAAAAGATTATTATTCCATAGTTTTATAACTTTATATTATATAAATTTTCAGAAAATGGAGTTGATTTAGCTCTTCTAATAAAACAGAAACAACAATCACGGGCCAGATTAATGGATTCGTTCCTGGATGACCTTGCAACCAAATATGGTGGCACTGAATCAGCTTCACCTAAACCAAAATCATCGAAAAGGAAAGCTCCCCAAGAAACTGAACAAGTGAAGAAGCGCAAAACTAAGAAGTGAAACTCAATATAATCTCATAAGTCACTGTGAACATTGTGTTGTTTTGTAAAAGATTGTAAAATGATTTCAGAATGTGAATAAAGTTATTAAAATGCATGGATGTATTAAAAATACTAGAAAAATAACTATGCAAATCACAAAATCTATCCTTCAGCTTGAAGACTATTCTTCCGGTGTCCATATATTTTTGAGCATAAAGAGCTAAAATAACTGCACTACCATACTCTGAAAGTACTTGAGCTCAATAAATTTTTTATCTCATTTAATTCTCTTCAATTAGTTAAAGTTTCTGTTCCTTTTGCTACAATAAATAAATACACAGACTAAATACTTTTTGTAGCATTAAACATGACTATTTAAATTATAAAGGTCCTTTCAATGTTAAGTTTTCCCAAATCTCATTCACAATATTTCTTGAATGTATTAAATAATTTTAATGACGCAATATAATTGTCTATGTTTAAATCTCGTGAAAACTTTCAATGTTAATTTTTTATTAATCACTTCGAATTTTTTATCGGTATGCAAAACTTAAATTGAAGTCAAAAGCGCAGTAGCATTTTGAATGCTGCAAGGCTGTATATCATTCAAAGTCATATAATGGTGTAAATACATTACAGTCTTATATATGTACAGTAGGGTAGAACGAATTTTTTTTTTTTTCGTTATCACTTTGGAATACCTGTAAAAAGTTGCTGTTTTGTCTCACAAAGACATACACAATTTTTTATTTAACTCCTAATATCTTTAGAGGTGCCCCCAAACTCATAAATATTTCAAAAAATCGCGAAAATTGGAAAAAAAAATACTTTCGTTATATTTCCGCTTAATTTGATTCTGAACGTTGCCGTTTGTTTATGATACAAAAATTTAACCCCGAGACGTGTTAGTTGATGCGAGGGACGCAAGTACGCGGGGTACGCGGGGAGGAGGTCATTTCACTACTCTCATCAACGTTGTTTGAACGCCACTTAGTCGACGTACGCGCGCGCGGATTGTTATTGTATTATTTGTGAAAGGCTTCGGTTTTAACAGCTGAGATTAAAAATACAACTCATGTAAGTAGTATTTACAATGTAATGTTGACAGTTAATTTAATCTAGATCGAATTATAGTACTTGTATCTGTTGTTGGTTGCGATGGAACAGTAGTTAACACAGGTTCTAAAGGTGGTGTGATTCGCTTGATGGAAGAAGAACTTAAAAAACCATTACAGTGGTTTATCTGTCAATTACATTCAAATGAATTACCACTGCGTCACCTGTTATTGCGTTTGGATGAAAAAACTACAGGGCCTAAGTGCTTTTCAGGTCCCATTGGATCCGAATTACAAAAATGTGTATTATGCCAATAGTGGAATTCACTGCCATTTCGTCAACGTTACCTGAGATAACTAGTTATGATTTAAGTACGGACCAAAAATATCTATACGATATAATGACGGCTGTAAGTACTGGTGTTTGTTCTTCCGATTTAGCTAATATGGAACCTGGGCCTCTCAACCATTCTAAATGGCTTACGACAGCTAACCGAATTTTAAGATTATATATTACGAAAACAGATCCCGATGAAAAACTGGTGATATTAGCTACGTACGTGATGAAAGTTTATGGTCCGATGTGGTTTACAATAAAAAGTAATCCTTCGTGTATTAATGGTGCTAAACACCTGTGGCAAACTGTTAGTCTGAGTCGCTATTTAAAATCGGATATGAAGAAGATCGTTGACAATGTAATTCAACGAAATGGATATTTCGGTCATCCAGAGAATGTTCTTGTCGCCATGCTTGGAGATGACATGGAAAGCATACGTGAGCTGGCATATCAACAAATCTTGACAGCAAGATCAGAGACTGCTCCAGGTATTCGAACATTTAAAGTACCTGCTTTAAATTTCGACGCCGAAGATTATACGCAAATTATTATGTGGCAAGACTTGAAAATAACTGAGGCTGACTTCTAAATTATCGGATGAAGCTTTGAAATCAATTGTGAAAAGTGGTTTGGGTACAATTCCAAAGGTAAAAAAATATCCATGCCACACTCAAGCCGTAGAGCGCTGCATCAAATTAGTGACAGAAGCTTCAAGTGCTGTTTATGGAGAACATAAACGAGACGGTTTCATCAGAGCAAGGCTACTTTCACATCAGCAAATGCCACATTTCAATACCAAAAAACAATTTCATGTTTAACTAAAATTATGTATTTTTATTGTTTCTTTTATTTAATAAATTGTTCGAAATAAGATACGGCTCTTTTGATTATCATATTTCCAAGTAATTATAATTGTATTTATTAATTGATAGCAGAAAAATACAATAATTGAACAATTTGACAGTGTGATAACAAAATGTAAAAAGTAGTTTTGATACATTTGATGAAAATGTCATTCAAGGCAATCTAAATTTTCTCAAAATATCAGCTTGGGATATTAAATACCTTCATCAAAATCTTACAATATAGAGCTATAGCTTTCCATTTTATTAGTTGCTCTATGACATTTGGTATAGAATCATTTTATATAGTTTTAGTAAATAAAATGAAATCATCTCTTAGGTAAATTTAATAGTATCTCAAAAATTCAAAAAAAAAATATTTCCCTCTTAGATGTTATTCACAAATGTCAATCTTATTAGCTACTTAGTAATTTAAACTTTTATCATATCTGCATTTTAAAATATGTTTTGGAATATAAATGCAAAAAGAAATGAGAAATATGGGCATTGAATTATCTTATGTAAAGCCAAAAGGCTGTAATGTTCATTATGAGAGACCAATAGTAATATTTCTTCATCTTGATTTTTATCATTAATTACTAGGAAAACAAAGATCTTTTGAGTGTATTGATAATTCACACTGAGTGGATCTTAAAAAAATAATATATTGATATATTATTTAGTGGCGGAAAACTAAAAAGCAGCATTTTGAAGCGACATGTCTAAATGTAGAAACCTAATATTTATTCAATACTAAATATACGTATTATTATGAAAGACTTCTTCTGTAAGGAGAATTAAATAGATAGATGTAAAAATCATAAACCCATTTATATATTATTATGATATATTGTTTTGATGCAACTTTCACCAATCAACAAAACAAAAAATTATAAATGAAAAAAATTAATCGCCCTCTTCCATTGCAACTTGCATGATTGTCTCAGTGAAAAAAGGTCCTTGTTCTACATACTGTGTTAACTTTAGTATAGTACTTGTATCGAATGATGTTGATTGACATAATCTTTTCATGAATTCATATTTGGCTTCTTTACATTCTTTTGTATAGTCGACAGATCTATCTAAAAGATATTCAATGAAGCCTGTAACAATTTATATAATTAGCACCTACATATTAAAGGAATTCATCTTTAATTTATATGATTTTCACAATAATAAAATATATTTATGACTATATACCTGGAGTCCGTGCTACTAATTCTTGTCCCCATGAATATTCACAAACAGCGTCTAATAAGTTCAATCCAGCTAACTTAATATCTGGAAAAGGATTCTTACAAATTCCATATAAGGCTTCCATAGATTCAGGTTTTTCACTCAAACACCTAAACCATTCTCTCGTCATCAAAGTGATTCTATGATCGATTGGTTTACTTTTAGGCCAAGTTGGATCTTTTTCTGTGCTAATCAAACTTGTCATACAAAACAGGGCTCTAATTTTAATATCTGATGCTGAATTTCTAATTAATTCACAGACCTTGTTAACAGCTGATGTGTATTTACTGCCTGGAAATGAATAATGTGTTATACATACTATATTGTTAAATAACAAATTTTTTAGACTTGCCTGTGACATGTAATATGCAGCATGCAACCTACTGCTGACCCTCAAATCTGTTCTTCCAGTATGACTCCTCATCCAACAAATAAAGTATTGATGAAAGGATGGATAGACATCAAATATCTAAGCAAGTGTTAATTTTCTCTTAAATTAACACTCACTTAGGTGTTCGATATCTGTCAATCCTTTCGAATCAATATTCAATTAGTTGGATGAAGAATTGTAGTGGAAAAACAGATTCGATGGTAGGTTGCATGTTACTACTTGTCACAAGAAGACAGTTTCCAATCATGAATTTCCATGAAATAACACCATATTTAATAAAATACAATTTTTTTTTATCGGACACCCTTTACCTAATGCTGCTAAAGACAGTTTTCCTTCAACTGTGCTCCCCACAAACCCAAGTGTGTCCAATGCAACTGGTAAGACTGACTGTTCCCTCGATTCAAGTATTTCAAAAAGAGAATCCAAAAGTACAGGATAATTTTTGAAAATCTCTCTAGGATACATGTGTGCGATAGCTCCAAAAAACTTCATGTAACCTGCAAGTTTTTAAGTTTACTAGTGTTATAATTTTTAGTAAAATTCAAATAACAGGTATAATTCAATTACAATTTTTGTATTCATTGAACAATAATGAACAAATTAGGATATTCCAACTATAGATTTGTTTAAAACATTTTTATTTCGATAGTAAATTAACTTGGCATCCTTTACTTTGTCAATCTAACTACAAACAAAACTACATTATATTATTTAAATGTAGTAGTTTTTTTAATCTCAGAAAACAAAATTTTATTTATACAACATGTACTCATATAATAACGTATCTCATAAATAATGTTGGTTTTTAATGTTCACTTTGTTTATTAAATAATCATAGAAAAGAAAAGCTCAATATTCAAAGTACAGCCCATCATATTTTACGGTCTTAATCCAACGTTCAGAATGCTTGGTAAAACCATTGGGCTTGGGCTTAGATGTAACAACATCTTTGGATGCAATTATTTTTTCACAAAAGCATTTCACCATGAATCTGAATAAATAGTACGATGGTGCAAGGTCCAAACTAAATGTTGGATGTAGTAGGAGTTCATTACTATCAAGTCCTTTGATCTTATAACACATAACTTTAACTATATGTGGTCTAACATTGTCATGTTGTAAGACTGCCAGTTTACTAAACCTGGATATTTCTGTGACAGGACCTTACATTGTGTCATCTGTTTATATTATATATCTTGGCAGTGATAATTTAATTATTTGGAAGTATACTAAACCTTCATACTTCCATGAGAGAGACATAACAAGACTTTCAATTTGATTCAACCTTTCCTCTCAACGAGTTCAAGTAATTGTCTTTTATCTAATCACTAATTTTCCATGTTCGTATAAATCCATTTTCATCTCAAATTACAATTCATTCAATGAATCGATCATCATTCAGAAGGACAAGGACCTGTTCACACTTCTACTCGACATTTCGCTTGAATCTCTCTTAATTTGTGGGGTACTATTCAACAACTTTTATAGGTCATTCTCAATGACTTTGAGTGGTGATGTATGGTGCCTTTAGAAGGTGCAAGAATAAGCGAGTGCTGGTGCTGGCTGGGTTTTCTACTGCTTCCTTTGTAGTCTCAATATCCCATACAGGTGGGCCCTCATAGTGCAAATTATCTACCAGTGTCAAATCTCCACTAATAAAACTATTAAACTATTGCTATGCTGTTTGGTCATTCACTGAGTCTTCTATTATTTCTCACATTTTACTTACTACTGTGACTGTTTTGGACTTGTGTTTCCAATAATGTCAACAATACATGAATTTTATATTTATCACACTCCATTTGTTTCATTATTAAAACCTCTTGTTCGATCAATTAAAACAAAAAGTATCATTAAAAAAAGTAAAATAATTAGTCTATAGAACTAGAGATTTGTCTTAACAAGTTATAACATGTATAAAGAGAAGCATATCAATATCAGATATGAAAACCAACATTACTTATGAGATTCTCTCTCTAAACCAACAAACATTTAAACTGCTCAGGTATATAAAAATGGGTATTAACCTCACATTTTTCAGTATCAACTTCATAAAAGATATTTTACAAAATTTCTTTATATACCTGGTGTTAAGATATTTCCTAAGGGATCATTTTTCAAATTAGAAATAGACTCTGAAATCATTTGCAGAACTCCATGTTCCACGAGGTAACTTATACCATGTGGTGTTACAACCAGTCTAGATAGTAACTCCAATATATTCAATTTGAATAAAATATCATCAGATTTCAGTTCTGACAGCATATGATCAATGTATCCATGTTGATTGCACAAATTTAAGTAGTCGGAATTTTTTGAGGCTATATTTATAACAACCTGTAAATGTTCAAGCTGTCTAATAAAAAATTAATGCATAATTATTAGAACAATGACATTAAAGAACTATATTTATTAAACCGATTACCTCATACGCATTACATTTAGCACTATTGTCATAATCTAGTGCAATTAACATTTCTTCCAGGATTTTGGGATAAGCTTCAAACTGTAGATGAGAAGTAATAAGTACGGCTTTGTTAGCAATTCCTATATTAGTGTCAGTTACCAACTGAGCTACAGCAACAAAAATATCAATGTACTGCGATACTGGCATTAATTGTGGATCTGCTGTCACAGTTTTATAAACCTGAAAGTCAAGTAGACACATTAAAATAAAATCTATATTGAAAACTTGTTGAATAAACATATAGAATAATGGAACCAAGTAACTTGGTTCAAGTGTTCCGATCTATCTGTTAGAAGAGAAAGAGTACAAATTTAAACTGACCTCATCTATTGCAAGACTTCTCACACAATCTTTGTTATGTCTCAGAAGATACATGATGTGACTTGGATAGTTATGTATTATATCGCCAACATTAAATTTATTAAAACAAATTTTTAAAACTTCACATGTTAAATCGAATTGTACACTAAAACAATAAGCCTTCGTTAATAAAATTTATAGTGAGTATAAGATTTTTTTTGTTGTACTGAAAAAATTATAATCAAACCTACTTGTCAGTTACATTCAAACATTTAAGTATTTGTGACAAGCCCACTTCTCTCACACTACTGATCACCTCTCCTTGAGGCATAAAAGATAAAAAATTCTTAATATCATTGAGAGCTGTTGGTCTTTGTTCTTCTCTTTTTAAATTTTCCACAAAGTCACGAAAAGGCAAATTTATGTCTGCCATTTCACGTATCGTATTGTTCGTATCAATCGACCAGATTACGTATCAATATTAAGTTTCTGAACAGATAGTTGCATAAATAAAACCAAGAAATAAAGAAAATAACAAAATATGTAAACAGCTCTTTCCAGACAAGTTGACAGTCACCATGTAAACATGTTCAATCTGTCAATCATACTAATTCCGAAATGAGGTATAGCAACTTCAAGCTTTAATACATTATACTTAATACCGAAAATTGATAAAAAAAATAATGAACTACAAAATTTATTGGGTTCGTGTTGTAAGAAACTGTTTTATGTCATTTGACCAAGTTTTTTTATATTGTAATTACAAATACTTTACGATTCTTCTTAGTTAACCTGATAAAACTTTTATACCTAAAGTTTTAAAGGAAATAACATTCAATTCATTCATTCGTGGTTTTCGATCATATTTTCTATGTACAATACAACGCACGAAACTTTGCCGCTTTGAATTGGCTGCGAATTATATACCACGCACTCCGAGGAGCGTAATAGGAACGCTTTCGTGACGAATTTCACAGCGGCAAAGTTTCATGCGTTGTACTGTAAAAGACTATCTTTATTCGTAAACTATTTGGAGTTTTTCCAGAACAGTCATCCAATAAACGATATATACATAATTACGTGTATTTCTATCGTTCCTTTTTATAAAAACTACATATGTATATAAAACATATTTTCGCTCAATAACTCGAATCATATGACATAAACACAAATTAAAAACCCAAGAACATATGTTTAAAAAGTAGTTTATGTATTTTATTATGGGGTCATAATAAACAAAAATTAAGTACCAAAATAAAGCATTTTAAATTAGTTTTTAAGACAAATTTCAAATGTTTTTATACTAATATATTATTTAGTAGTTTCTTATAGTATTTGACAGTATATACCAGTTTAAGAATTCACATGAAATCCATACATTACATTCCCTCAAAGTACACACGTAATATTTAACAGTTTTCTCATACTAAATACTTTATAATGATGTACAATAGGGCGTATAGGCAATATTTGTATATAAAAACTTTAATTTCTTACGTCGGTAACTGTTGCTTAAGCTTAGACATACCACACTAGATTTAAACAATTATTTTTTTTGTACATTATCTGCTTTAATCTACCTATATATATAAAAGAAAGTGTCTGTATGTTCCGGGTAGGCTCCGAAACGGCTGGACCGATTTCAATGAAACTTTCAGGAAATCTTTAGATTGACCTGACGAGTAATCCTGTAAAGTTTGGTGACGATCGGAGTACTTTTCTTTTTGAACTGTCAAATACAGTTTTCATTTACTATGATGATATTCTATTGTTTTATAACCCAAATTTGTGAGATCGCAATCAGAATCAAAAGTGTGACTGGGATTGGAATCGGAAGCGAAATTGGGTTCGAGATTGACATCGATCGATATAGAAGATGAAAAAACGAATTCTATGTCTATGCTGACGCAGCTGCGGACATTAGCTATACGGGTAAGCCACTCGCAAGAAAGGGCAGAACGTCTGCCGGGCCGGGCTTGTACATTATAAATTAAACTTCGTTATCGTAATTGTAAAAAAATTTATTCTTCCTATCGTGGCTAAAGCAGTCTCAATTTAACCGTAAATCCTATAATTTAATTCCCAAACTATTTCATCTATTTTTTGTAATCGTGATAGTAGTTGCACTCTTCGGAATCTTAAAAGTTCGATCGTAGAAAATTACTATCTATACATGTAAATATAGATCAGAAATATAATCATGTTTTTCTAAAAAAAAAATTGAGCGTCTGTCTATAAGACGGGGCACAAAAATAGTATATTCTACAAAGTATACAAGTTATTAAAAAAAAAAACAGTAATCTCTAAAAAAGGATCAAGATTGTCATTGGGATACATATAGGCATAAAAAGCAGGACGGAAATCGAAGTCGGATCGGGATTAAAAACAATAATTGTTAAATATTGATTTATATAAAGCGAAATAGGTGGAAAACAGTTAACATCTAATAAAACACAAAGGAAAAAAAGAAAATTTTATTATCTATAAGCTTTCTTCGCCCTCCAATCTAAGAATTCATCAATATCGGCCTCATTATCTGTTTCATTATCTTCCCTTTCGTCCATGCTACAATTTTCATTTTTTATTTTTTGAGCTTCTTCTTTTTTCAGCTCTAATTCTAAAACCCTAAAATTTCACAAACATTTTTAGTAAACATAAACAAATTTTTCAATTACATATTTTATAACATGTACTTAGTACGCCATATTGGTATAACAAATAATATTGACAATGGTGTTCGATTGACGTTTCATACTTTGTTTTAAAAAGAGAACCCAATATTTCAACTACCTGCCTATTTAATGTACTACCTACTTGTTTGATCTATATCACGATAATTGAGAACTTGCTTGCTACTACAGATGTTTTAGGACGACATCGCAACAAATCTATTTTATTACCTTGACCAATTACGCATTTGTTCATCTATTTCATCAATTTGTCTTTCAGCTGTAGCTTCTTCTTGTTCTTCGGCAATTATTTCAGCAGAAGCGCTTGCTTCCTCTCGGATTTCTTTTTGAAATTTTTCCCACTCTTCTTCTATTGGGTTTTTATATTCAATATTTCTCGCCTAAAATCAATAAAATACAATTTATAAAAACATTAACGCGTAGTATATCCGTGTACCATAGTGAACAATACCCGTATAACATACACTATTTTTCAAAGTGGAATACACGACTTCAATCAACAATCCATAAACACATAACCTGATTGAGTACTATTGATTCCCAAATGAAATTATTGACTTCGAATTTGCTGACTAATTTCACTAAATACGAATACATCAAATGTTTCACACAGTTAGTAAGACACAAAATGGATAGTGTACAATTGTTAGATTCTATAAAAAAAATTATACCGTCTTTAGATAATAAAAAACATAAAGGCCAAGCTGGGCGAATAGGCATTGTAGGCGGATCTTTAGAATACACCGGTGCTCCTTACTTTTCGGGCATAAGCGCATTAAAGGTATAATTTATTTTGCGTTTCATCTCTTAGTTTTTTTATTATACATAAACTTTATTTATACTTAAAATTGAATGCTAATGTTCTTTTAAAATCCTTAAAAGCAAATTACGTAAGGCATAAAAAATAAATTAAATGTTCCAGGTTGGAGCTGACTTAGTGCACGTATTTTGTGCAAATTCTGCAGCTTCAGTTATTAAATCTTATAGCCCTGAATTGATAGTTCATCCTTTACTTGATGCTACCAATAGCGTTGAACAAATAAAACCTTGGATAGATAGATTACATGCATTAGTTATTGGACCTGGTCTGGGAAGAGAGCAACACATTTTTGATACTGTTGCTGAAGTTATAGTTGTTGCTGCAAGCAAGCAAATACCTCTGATTATAGATGCAGATGGCTTATTTCTGATTACACAAAATCTTGAACTTATCAAAGATTATCCTTTACCTGGTGTAATTTTAACACCTAATAAGATAGAATTTGAAAGGCTTTATCCAAAAATTAAACAGGAAACATCAAATTCCACTGGCGAGATTAAAATAGATTATACAAAACTTGGCGATAATGTAACAATTTTAAGAAAAGGTAGTCCAGATGAATTATATAGTAAAAATGACCAATTCACATGGAGATCAGATATTGGTGGATCAGGTCGTAGATGTGGAGGTCAAGGTGATCTTTTGTCGGGATCTATCGCAATTTTTTTGCATTGGGCTCTAAATAATAAGCAAAATATTACAGATGACTCTAATGATTCATATTTAGCCGCTTCACTTTCATGTTATGCGGCAGCAAGAATGGTCAGATTATGTAACGAAAAAGCATTTAAAGAGAAAGGAAGGAGTATGCTCGCATCGGATATGATCGATCACATTCATGAATCATTTGAAATGTTATTTGGGAAATAGAGATACTTAAATATTAGTATTTCCATTGAGTATGGAAGGAATACTTAGATGTTATGTATCTTAAGAGAATCTAGTTCAAACTTTTTTTTTTAAATCTGGTGATGTTAAATAAATAAATGTATATTTACAGCATATATTTCTTATCTGTAATATCAAAAGTAAAATATTTTTTATAGTAAATAATGATCTATACAATCAAATGATAACAGCAGGAATACACTAAAATGAGATATGTATGCTATGAAATGTATGAACGCCAAAAATGTGCTGAACTTCAATTGTTACATTTTATGCTTATTTATATTGTTACATTTTTAGCTGTTTGGACCCCCTCCTTATAGATAAAGTACAAACTATTTCAAAGATTGACATTTCATCTAAATATTATACTGATTGCTTTTATTTCTAATTAGATACTGTAAATATAATATCAAGATATAATGGCTTCTTCCATATGTTTCATCGAATTGCATCTAGCGTACCTCTAATGATTATTCTTTCAATATCTTAATAATGTACTAACTTTTCTTGCTGTCAATTTCAAAAGCGCATTTATATTTTAAATTAAGTTAATATTCTGTGAGTTATGTCTATATAACTATGAAATACCATTTCCAATTATGCTCAAGCATTATCTTATTATATCCAAAGTTACCAGAAATAATAAACGTCCATCTCATTTATAGACTAATAATTATAATGTAGTATGAAGGTAAGTAACTAGTTTTTTTTTTTTTTTGCATTCCATATTATAATTTTAAGATATCTATATATGTAATGAAGAAAAATGTAACCTTAATAGAATCACTCTAGTGTGTCTGTCTTCTTATTGCGAACTATTGACTCATTTTGTTATTACAATAGTTTAATTCTACAAAGAAATTAGGTTCTAATTCTACCGTACAATATATTTTATGCTAAAATTTGAGACGTCTGAGTGCTGCATGTGTGTGCAAAAATATACTTTCGTTTTTTTATGCTTTTTTAAATTCTAGTCACCATAAACAACTTTATCAAATTTCAATAAAATATAACAAGTAACAGCGATAATACTAGAATTTATTTTAGTTACTAGAAATAATATTGAATCAGATAAAAAACGTGATGATTTATAGTATGGAACCTTCTTCAGCCGAGTTTAACTCGTATTTGGCCAATTTCTTATTATAGGATTGTAAAAATATCTTGTTTCGCTGCTATAAATTTTGTAGAATGTTGACTGAAAGTGACGCCACAAGATTTTTGCAATGTTGTCATTGAAATCAATCAATTACATCAATCATTCTTCCGAAAAATCAATTTTATATACCAGTATAAATCATACCTGTATCTACAATACTAGTGATATTGACATTATGAACTAAAATATAAACAAATTGTATACATTTATATAAAATTTAAGTTTTCCACATTATTTCTTGAAATGTATGATATTGTTGCTTACAACACTATCATAAATATGCCTTAGCATAAAAAAATAATTACCCAATTTAATTTGCATTTCTGCATCTGGAAAATACTTACTCATAATAAGTAAAAGTAATCATAAGTGAACCAAAAAAGTGAACTGCTATTGTGAAAATGTATGTTTTAGTGCAACGTCCTGTACCTAACATTAGCATCTAAAAATAGTTTCAGGCACCAAATAGTATGATATCTACAAAAATATTAAATAAATGAATTGCACCAGTTCATAAAAAAAATATTCATAAAAATAAGTATAAGATTTGACAGAAAAGGTAAATCAATCTGTCAGATCTTACAGTTTACAAGTTCCAATTTTTCATTTTGGTGTAACCTGCCATAAAAGCGGAACCTGCAATCTCAAAATGGAGTAACTTTACATCCCAATTTCATCTCAATGGAAATGAACCAAAGATCAACTTTGGTGCCATTTATTCATTGTTCAACAAAAACCAATTGTTTTAAATAATCATTGGCCATTTTAAATTAAAATGACTGCTGTTATCAGCATAGCAATTGTATATATTACAATAATAACATACATAATTTGAATTAAATTATTATTTAACATGAGTAAAAATAGGATATTTACATACTTCCTTAATGTGGATAGGTATATTGTTTGCATCATTCAAATGTAAAACAAAGCCTATTAAATTAAATGGAACACATGTACCACCAGAGTGTAGTTACATATGAAATTAACCTTTGCATCCAATATGGGATCATCAAAAAATCCTTCAGGAAGCTGCTTGTCACTTGCACTTTGTTGAATTAAAAAATTGTCTTTTGTAGTATTTTCACTATCAGATGGCCCCGGTGAATCTAATAACAAAAACATAAGTTAGTTAATATTTTTTCAGGTGTTAGGTATTTTTGTGTTGTATATTATTATTATATATTTTATTATTATATATTAATATAATATATATTATTATTATATATATTATTAATAGTCACTAATTAAATGTTATGATAATTTGAATAGTAACATAAATCTATTTTATTTTTAGTTGTACACATTTTCATTTGAACGGATTCTAAGAATACCTACTAGTTACATATCCAAAAAGCAAATTATGAAAAATTCACTTTCATGTTAAAAAGGTTACAACTTTGGTAACATAATTTGCACCAATACATATGATAAAAATGTCCTCATACAAGAATCTAATTTGTAAAATAGGATTATGTGGTTTTTTATTGTGATTGGTTTTATTCACTGTAATTTCAATAATGTGCCCGAGTGGCTCTTCAATCTCTTTTCTCTCTCTGCTAAATTTTTGGTTACAACATTTAGGACCATTTCTAGAAAATATCTTCATATGAATTGGAACTATTTCTATATATCAATAGGTACATGTGATTAGAGAGGTCCTGGAAAATAGGGCACAATTTAGTCAATCATCCAATACAAACAAGCAAATCTAATAACAGCTATACTGCTCTGTGACGACAGCTGATATTGGTGAATTAATGTTTCACAAAATATTATCAATAATTAAACATTTACATCACTATTATTACTTAAATTTATGGGACATGTACTCTCTAAAATAAAATAAAAACCCTCCTATAACAATTTGCTTCTATATTTCTAAACACAGAATATACAATGTTTATGGAATGATAAAAAAAATATATGCATATATTTTTGGTAAAAAATAAACCTCAGTGCTCCATCAAATTTGATTTACAAAAACATGGTTATTTTAATTTTTAATGTTAGTTTTTTGTTGTTCATGTTTTACTAAAATTTTGGTCAGGTTTTGACTAGATTGAGCTAGCAGTGCCCATTAAAGTTATATTGATAATAATCATCTAATAGTATAAGTCAATATTCATACTCCTTTGGCATAATTTGATTATTGGAAAACCACTTTAGTACACCCTATCCCTAAAAAAGGCAAACACTCAAGTCAGTCCAGTTACAGACCTGTCGCATTTGCTTTGTTGTTCTCTAAAATAATGGAACCAATTAACAACTACCAGCTTCTGGACTACTTAGAGCATTGTTTCCTAACCTGTGGTCCGCGGACCCCTTGGGGTCCGCGAGCATATGTTTGGGGGTCCGCGGACCCTTACGCATCTATCTTACTTAGAGCATTAACAAAAATAAATTACCTACGCCAAACATCTCGTAATTATTACGCTTACTGAGCGCGGCAAACGAGCGCCAGTAGGCATTGCCCGAGACTGACTGAAACTGACTTAAGTGCGCTCGCGGCTCGCGGCCGCGTACCTAATTTCCCCCCACCACACCGCACTGCCTCGCGCCCGACACTAACAAAATTTACGTTTTTGTTTAGTCTTGTGATTGATTGCGCTACATACTGTTTTGCTTGGCATTGCACCTAATTAAAACTAAATAACGTTAGAGTTATTGGACTGTGACAATGAAACGACGAAGCAAATGAAAATCCTTCGACTTCAAAGTTTAAGCGTCGTAAATTTTCCGACGAATACTTAGCTTGCGGGTTCACAAGTACCAATTTAAACGGTGAAGAAAAACCTCAGTGCGTCCTATGCAACAAAGTTTTGTCGAATGAGTCGATGAAACCGGCCAAACTTCGACGTCATTTAGAAACAAAACATCAAGAACTTCGTGAGAAATCACAATCCTTTTTCAAAATTAAAGCCTCAGAATTAGAACGAAGCAAGAAAATAATAAATAAGACTGCTACTGGGACCAACAGCGAAAGTGCCGTATTAGCGCCTTACCAAGTGTCCTTGTTAATTGCAAAAAAGGGTAAGCCTCACACCATTGCTGAAGAATTAATATTACCGTGCGCTAAAGTTATGGTTTCTGCTGTGTTGGGAGAAAAAGCTTCAAAAGAATTAGACATTATATCATTGTCCAACAACACAGTGAAAAGTAGAATTGATGATATGTCAGAAAATGTTAAAGAGCAGTTAATTATGAATGTTAAAGCGAGTTGTTTTTATGCTTTGCAATTAGATGAGAGCACAGCCATTAGCAATGATGCAAATTTGCTTTCTTATGTTCGCTACGAGCACAACGACAGTATAAGTGAGGATTTATTATTTTGCATGCCTCTGCCTACGCATACTACAGGCGAAGCAATATTTGAAGTTTTGAACAACTTTATATACACGAATCGGACTTCAGGCGCCCGTTAAGAAAATGAATCCGTCTATTATCTGGCACCATTGCTGCATTCATAGAGAGGCATTAGCTGCTAAAAATATGCCAGAAAAATTAAAAATGGTGTTAGACGACTTAGTGCAGGTAGTGAATTTTATTAAAGCCAGGCCTCTAAATTCCCGTATTTTCGGTAAGATTTGTGAAGAAATAGGAAGCGTTCACAAGCAGTTACTATTGCATGCTGAAGTGCGTTGGTTGTCTCGTGGCAAAGTTGTTTCGCGTGTTTTTGAGCTGAGAAATAGATCAGAATGTTTTTTATGAAAAATTATGTAAGATGCGCTAATAAACATGCTGATCACTTCAATGACTTTGAATGGCTTACATCGGTAGCATATTTAGCTGATATCTTTAGTGCCGTAACGAACTAAACTTGGGTCTACAAGGGAGAGATAACAACATCTTCGAAGTTGAAGATAAAATAGAAACAATGCTTAAAAAGCTTGACCTGTGGACTAATCGTACCATTCAAAAAAACTATAACAACTTTCCTACACTGGCAGCATTTTTGGAATCATCTGATGGAGCACTGCTGCCAACATGTGTACAAGATGAGATAATAAATCACTTCCGCGCTTTGAAGTTGTTGTTGAGGAATTATTTTTCAGTACCTGACAAAAATTAAAATTGGATAGCAGACGCTTTCACCACAGATGTTTCTGATATAATTGGCTTGACAACGGTGCAAGAAAACTCTATTGAAATTCTATATCAATAGAATGTACCCTATACAATTTTATTTACTTGAGAGTTTTAAAACACGAACATTCTTATTTTAGCAGTATTTTTTTATTATATTAACTTAAAATCTTGATTTCTTTTACGGTTCCAAAAGACCCAAGCCTAAATATTTGATTTCAATTTCAACTTGATACTTTCACATGTTCCTAAGAAAAAGGCTCTTGAAAGACAGATAATGAAGTGATCCTACAAGGATTCCTTTTTCCTTTAGACGTACAAAACTGTACAAAAAAGTAATTTATTTTTACAACACTAAGCATTTCTGCAAAGGGCATGGGTACAACTATACAAAGGGACTCTCCGTACCTTAAAAGAACATTGAACATCATTGAATGTTTACTGAAAAGTATTTGCTAAATTGTCAATATATAAAGAACTTATACATTCAATTCTTTGATGTATTAAAAAAAGATGGCACAGTGCCTCAAAATTAGCCACAATAAATAAGTACCATAACAGACTGTTTATTGCATTCAATATAATTTTTTCAGCTTTTCCATTACGATGTTCAAGTGTTCAGGCAAAAATGAAAAATATAAATCTAAAAAAATTTTGAATAGATGGGAATTCTTATTTTCAATATGCAAAATTTAGTTTACATTTGGTAGGTGCTCAATTGTATATTATAATGAGGATTTGATGAAGTATTTAAATTTTTTTCACACCAGGTACCATCAAAAGCAGAGATATACACTAACTTAACGTAAATAGTCCTAATGAACAACAGTTTGGTATCTTCTATCTCTTCACAATATTCCATCAGTAAACAACAAAGACTCTGTTCTTATACTAATAGAGTCACATTATTATATATAGTAAGCTCCGTTTATTCAAATCGTATTTATCTGAAATCCACTTTATCCAAACAAATTTTTCCAATTTTTTTTCTTTGATTACAACTTTAAAAATATGTAAATAATCAACCAAAAAAGTCTAACCCACTACCCCCACCCCCGCCCACTGAATACCTTCGCGACCCATTACTTATTTGCTCATGACACCTATTCATATATGTAAATACTCTATCAACCATGTAAATTACATGGTTTGCACTTCAACATCGAACTTCAATGTCAAAAAGTTAAAAACTTTTTATTGTTTTTTACTTTAAAGTTCCTCTTAACAAACTTTTCATTCCTTAAAGTAATCTCTTGTTTTATTTCAAAATTTTGTAATTCATTTTTTCATTCAAATGAGTAAGTAATAAAATTAAAATTCCCGTTTTTTTTTCCCCGTTGCCAAGTAAGGAAGACTTTTTTTGTAAGAATGCATAATAAACTACCTTTGTTATTCAGCATTTAAAAATTTTGAGTTGTCAATTACACTTCGGCACCTTTTTAAAATGCCAACACAGTTTTTTTCAGTCAAAGACATGCAGGCTTGTTCACGACCATATGTATGCATGTTTTATGATCATATTTCATGGCATTGACACAATTCAGGGTATTTTACATAGGAAAATAGGGGACTATGGTTTATCCAAACTGGCAGCCATCCTGATCATTTCAGATAAATGGGAGTTTACAGTATTACTTTTTTACTTTTAGAAGTATCTCAAAATTAAATATTAATTGCAATTATACTATAATTTTTGTCTATTCCAAAAAAAAATATCTTTTATTTTTGCGTTTATTTGTTATAACAGATTTTATACAAGTATAAAGATTCATCAAAAAATATGTTATTAAATAAATCATCACCTTGTTCTATGATATAAATAAGATAGATTTGTATTATTATACTCTATACACTTTAGAAATTGACAAGTTCTTTCAAGTATATTTCAAATGATATTGTAAAAAATAAGTTTCATATTATTGTAATTGCATGTTATTACTCCATTAAGTTTTAATGTGCAGAAAAACATCTTGTGATTCTTTTCATACAAAAAAAAAAAAAGTAATAAAGATTAAAAATAATAATACACATTGTAAAAAGTTGACTTATTGTATTGCAGTAATGAGTGTTTCTTGTTTTATCTGTATTTCAAAAAGAAACTTTGTTATGACCTTCTGGTTGACACATTAGATGATAAATAAATAATGTTTCTTTTCTTGTTTTTTTTTTTGTATACTGTAAAATGGTATTGTGAAAGGTAAGAGAAATTCATGTACATTTTTAAACTGTATTTTCATTTTAAAATGCTAAACAACTCGATATCTTCTCTTTTTTTTAAACATCTATGATTGAAATATACGCATTTCTCTTTATATATTGTTAAATATTAGGTTGGTGAACTAAAAAAACCTTAAACAATAGGTTCATTCAATTAAAACTAAAAAATTATTAAGAACCAAAGTTTCAAAAAGTTGAAAGTGAAATTATTTAAGTATAAGGCCTGACCTAGTTTTGATGCCATAGATACAAATGTAGGTGCTCTCTTTATTTCTTCATCGTGATGCGAAATTATATTTGGAGCATTATTTTTGGGAGTGATTTGAGAACTTTCATCACAAATATTATTAGGCAATGCATTCTTCAAAATTCCTTTTAACTTCTTTTCTTGATGAATAGGTTGTGGTGGAGAGCTAGATCTCTTTTTGACTTTAACAGCACTTGTAAAATTATTGGTTAATTCTTTTAAACGTTTAGCTTCTTCTACATTATTTCTGTGCTGTTTAGTGTTCACATGTACTTGCCAAACATTTTCAGAACGTACCACAGAATTACAAAGTGCACAAGTAAGTTGACCAGCTTCATTATATTTAGCTAAAGGATTGTTAATTTTAGAGGTTTCTTTAATTATTTTCCCTTTTTGTTCAGCCATCAACCTTCGCAATTCATTTTGCGAAATTTTCTTTTTAGTATTGAGGCGGAATGTTGCCGACATGTTTACAAAAACATAAAACTATATTACTAATTTTTCTGTCTTCAACTTATCTCTGAAAGAACTCCACAGAAATTCTAACATCAAACAAAATACTTCTATTTGTTGATGGTTGACCACATGAGAAGAAAATTATATTGAATGTCTATCAATTTACTTTTTGGCACTTTATTATTGGCTATTGATTTATCAATAGGTACTCATTTTAGAATAAAAAAAATAATAAAAAGACATTTAGAACTATTCTAAAAAATAAAAGAATGAAAAAGAAGGTATCGAAAACAGAGGATATTTATTTTTTTATTGAAGGGAATCCATATTTTTCTGTTAGAAAAGAAGGATCTACAAAAAATTCGGATTTATGCCACATGACCGAGCTTTCGTTGTTCGAGGTAACGTACAGTACAACGTACAAAACTCTGCCACTGTGAAGATAGGCACGAAAGCGTCGCAATGGTTTAAAATTGATACGCGGCGGAAGGGAGCGAGAGGGCTAGGAGGTGTCGGGGAGCGTTAAACCTGCGCATTACATCGTTCGCAAGCAATTCAGAGCGGCAGAGTCTCGTGCGTTGTAGTCTACGTTACCTTTTGGTAACAATATATGAACATCCTAATCTCAAAAACAAACAAAGTCTTCCAAACAGTAAACTGAAACAAATGTAAATAATACGAATTTATTATATACAAAATTTATTAAAATCTTAGTTATTTTAAAATACAATGTAGACATACGAAAGATGTGACTATAAAGTGTATTTACATGAACAAAAGTTCAAAAATATTAAACAGTCGGATTTTTCAAATTTTATGATGGATTTGATATAAGATACTTTGATTATATACTATTAATTAGTGATAAGTTTGAAAATGTGAAACAATGAAAAATAATGGAAATTATTAAAAAAATAATGAGTTCATCGAGGCAGCTCGTTCCACATTCGACCCGCTTCATCGTTCAAACCATAAAACATTATTGGTTCAAACAAAAATTACACAAGGACAGAATACCTACCCGTAAATATATACTCCATTCAGTTAGTCAAGCAATCCCTAAAACCCTCTGTATCATTGACTAACACCATATTCGAGATTTTCAGTATAATATCACAGAGCGAGTATCATACGAAATTAATGTAAATAGCCTACTTTGGGTTCATGATTTTTAAAATAAGGACAAATGATTACGTAATTAAAAAAGAGGATGCATCGTCAACCTCATATTAAATGAATCCAGGGCCGGACCGTGAGTTAAGGGGGCCCTGAGCTAATACTACTTAGGGGCCCACCTACTTTTTCGCATATCATCTATTTTTGATTGATTTGACTTAGCCGGGGGGCCCTTGAACCCACGGGGCCCTAGGCTGAAGCCCAAAAAGCCATATGGTAGATCCGGCCCTGACTGAATCAGCCTAATACTATCTGAATCATTGTAATTAGTCACGTGCCATTGTCATAAATTATAAATACTAGGTTTTAAAAAATTGTTCGAATTTGAATTGTCATAAATAGTTCTCATCAAATACAACATTTTTTGTTTTGGCACCACGTGGCGGATACGCATAGTTTTCGAAAAAAATCAACATAAAGTTAAAGGAAAAACTTAATTTTATTTATTGAAGTGAAACTTCTTTATCGGCTTATGGGAGAAATTTTATTTTTCAATGTAACGTTTTTCTGTTACGCGCCATCTTTATCTGTTACGCGCCATCTTTATCTATTACACGCCATCTTTGTTTCTGGGTTACATTTTTCCGTTACGCGCCATATTTATTCAATGTTATTAATGTCATCGTGGCATAAACATAATTGTTACTAAGGCCACCTGTCACATATACTTTCTGTCAACACCCTAAATCTATTTACAGTTTGTATATATTACATTTTCCTATTAACTAAGTTGAAACCTTTTCAACCGACATACATGAACTATATCTCACATTCTTTCATTGAGTGACTCGATTTTATATGTAGCGTTCGATAATTTTTCCTACAATTCTATATGGCCCTTTATAACATCGCATTAATTAAAAAGTTTTACCTATCACCCTTCTAGGTACATATACCATTACCAAGTCTCCTACATGAAACTCTGAACATTTCTATTTCTAAAACTCAGTAGTGACGTGAAAAATAATATTTCAATTAAGTGATTAGCGAAAAAAATTTTATAAAGTTATTGGCAAAAAGAATAAAAGATATGTATTCTAATTCCAGTGGATTTCTAACAGAAGTAAGTAATTAAATCTTTTTTCTAATACATTCAACACGTGGGTGTGATTACATTATTAATTTTTTTAAGGTTGAATTAAGCCATTAATTACAAAAATATATAATAACCATAACAATAATAGTAATAATTCTATTATAATTAATGAAATGCTATAATCTTAGTAGCAGAAAGGTGAAATAATTATATTATTTTTGTATCCATGCCTATGATAATAAAAGCCTTTTGCATAAACTTTATCTAATTTAGCTTTATTCGACCAATTTCTGTGAAGTTGTAAATAGTAAATAATTTTTCGAAAAATTATGTCATAAAGAAGTTTCACTTCTTACGTGTGTACACTAATACACACACACTTTTTCGTTCTATCTTTTCAATATTCATATAATTTGAAATAATACACTAAACCCCAATTTTAAATTACCTAATTACAATGAAATCATAATAGCTTGTCATAAACTGTCTAATTTATAATACTGACACGTAACCTACTGCAATCTCAGCTAATCTCGTTTCTAGGTCAATAACTAATATTTTTTTAAGAACTCCTAAAAAGGAATATTGAATCAGAGAGAAAAAAAAGCATCGCATCATTTTATATCCATACCGAGTAGAGTGACCGTGAATTCTAAATTAAATGTGGGATTCATTTATTTATTCCTATACTACTTATTCACACCCTATGCGCCATACGGTATTAAAACATAGTGTTATATTTGATGAGAACTATATGTGATAGTTAAAAAGCGGATGAATTTTAGAATACCCAGTATTGTTGTGTCATCGTAGTTTTCCATTGTTCGATGTTCTTTGTTACGTACTGTTTCAAAAAAAAGGAAGCTTTATAAGTAGCCATATCTTTAATTTCACGTAAATGTTACATTGATTTTATTTTTAACAAATGAAAAATATTAACTTTTAGTTTTATTAATTTACTAATAAAAGAATTTACTATGTATTAAGCGAACAATTTTTTGTCCTATTCATGGGATTGTTACGTTAGGGTATTTTCTTTTTAACAATAGTCGCACAAATGAGGAAAAAACACTTATAAAAGGAGAACTAATAAAATTAATTATCATTTTCATAGGAATGAAGAGCGAAGTTGTGAATTAATAAATATAATTAACATCTGGAATTACGACAAACCAATTTAAGTTACTATAATAAATTTACAGAGTTAAAACTTGCTTTCCGAACGAATGGTGTCACTGCTCAAAAGGTTATCTCTTGTTTCGTTTTATTAATACACACGTTGGTAGTTTAAATTCAGGAACTCCATTCACTGTCGTTATTATTATTATTATTATTAAAAAAAAATACTTTTTAAACAAATAAAAGGGTAAACTGGTCTACCAAACTCCGTTTCTACGGAACTCCGTTCCGTAATCGTTTCTCTATAAAATGTTAACGTATCTTAATAAATAATGAAAAAAAAGGTGTGTATGTTCTGCATACGACTGGAATTTACTCCTTAAGTACGATTGTCTTTGAATATGCGATAGGCAAAGAAGATAAATAAATGCATACCTCATAATATTGAAAGCATGTATGCATTATTTTATTACATTTATAATTGTTTTTATTGATAATGATAAATTGAAATATTAATATTAAAATACGTAAAAAAAAATCTGAGATTATAATGAACTCATAAAATAAATAAACTGTATTAAACTGCAATATCAAATATCATTTTTTGAAATAATAGTTCCTATTTTTGGTTACGATAATGTTAAATGTATGTAAATAAATAAATGTATAAAAATAAATGTAAAATAAAAACATTTTTATAAAGTTAAATGAACAAAATGTCTAGAAGCGGTGAGATTTGGGCCCACACGTCAATAGAGGCTCATGGCTTAAACCAGCGCTTTAGACCACTCTTCCACGTTACCATTAGACGCAGTATTAATAATAGTATTAAAAATCAAATACTTGTAGAAAAATATAATGCTTTGAGTTAACGTCTATTAATTTCACTCCTCATAAAATTTCTATACTGGCGGCATATTTGAAAATAAATTCTTAAGGGTAAACTTCAAAAAATATTCTAATTGCAGCTACAAGTACATCTTATGTGTAAAATAAAAATAAAAAGAAAAATTGCATAAAATTCTCTTTGTTGAACAACTAAATACACAGGGAAATCTTACCAAGACTATACAAAATTATATAATTAATAAGTTTATTATACGGCCATGAAACAAACCAAATATGATTACGTACAAAAAGATTAAAATTCTTTCATAAGAAAAAACTCCTCTGGGATTGCGAGTGTGGCCGACAAATACATAATAACCACTCACAACGGGCAAAGTTTTATTCGATTTTCGAAAAAAGCCCAAGCCCGGCCTCCGCCCCCACGCCCTCTGTGCCAACGTCTTCGGCCTCCATGGCCGCATCCGCTAAATCGTTCAAGTCGATTTATGAGTCCCCTACGAGCTGGCGGAAGCTATTTCAGTCTTCAGTAGCCTCACAAAGAGGAGTACTCGATGAGTACTCGAAAAGTGATGAGACTGACGTTGCTACTTCTCTCACTTCCTCTACGCTGCGTGGCCTAAAACCATCACTTATATTCGTACAAAATAAGGATCGGTGGACAAAGCTACGCAAGAAATGCGTAGAGAAAAAAATATCAATTTTTTTACAAGCACCGCAATTCCACTAAGAGTTTGAAATTGCAAGCAAAAACCGATCAAGATTGTGAATATCTGCAAAATGTACTCGTAACTCAAAGTTATGCCTTTCGTACGTACTTCCAAAAGGAGGAATGTGAGATTAGAGTCGTCTTTAGAGAAGTGTCTAAGTAAATATGAGTCGAGGAGCTCAAGCAGAACTTCTGCGCTTAAAACATTCTGGAACAGGCAGTCCGCCTTATTTTTAATCGAATCCACGAGTCTCTTGACATGGTTTTGGTCACCGGCACAGCCAAGGTGAACAACATGGAAACGAAGGCCGCGTTTTTTAAAATCAAAAGCATATGTTACCTTTCAGGGATAAAAATTAAGCAGCTCCCCAAACAAGCATTACCCGGATAATATCACAAATGTCATGCGTTAAATATCTGGTAAACCACGGCACAGTGCAATGCGCTACTACTTAGGATGCACGCTTGTTCTTAAAAAATCTCCTCCGCCCGCTAAGGCCGCACCGTGCCGAGCGCCCACGCGCGCGATCTCAGTTACGTTAAGCTACGGCCAAGCAGCAGTGAATCTCCGCAGTCCCCCTCCCACGACAAAATCAAATTAGTCATTACTGCGGATGATTAGAAATAACTCATGTTAATAATTTCGATTCTCAAACACAAACGAGCTCGCGATTCTCACAAAAAAATTCCGCGCCGCCGCGAATTGGACGGAAAAACTCTTTTCTCTAATCGAACAAGCCTCACTCGTAAAGGCGACCAAAAATAATAAATTTTATCTAGATTAAAATTTGTCTCCCTTATCATTTCATACTGAGCCGATAAGCCTTGTCAATAATCGCTTATTATTTTCCCACGCGACGCGAAATCCCCAAACATAGTATCGAGTCCTTAGTTTGTTTTCGCTTCACCCGCCTGGCTAAGCCTATAAACTCCACGTCGGTATAAGGCATATATTTACATTAGAGTACCCCAAGGGAGTGTTTTTAGTGGGTAAAAATCCCATATTACCAGGTCTCCAGGTCTCGTGGTCAGGTATCTTTAATCCGAGAAGATTTTCTCTTTCTACGCAAAATAAAAAAAAAACTCCCGCGATCAAAAACGGAGGCAGTAGGTAAATGAGTGCTAAAATAGACAGTTTCGCACTTATTGCATTCAATGTAATTTCGTCGCATCTTCTGGTATTATGTTGAAGTATTCTGTTAAAAAATGCAAAAATAGTACGTAAAAGCTATGAAAAGGGATGGTATTTCTTATTTTCAATAAGCAAACTTTGTTTATTTATAACAGGTGCTCAATCATGTATTATAATGAGTATGTGATGAGCATTTTGTATTTATTCATTTAAAGTAGCATCAAAAGCCGAGATATAAATTGGCTTAATAGAAATTAAATCTAAGCAACACCGGTTGTGTATTTCTTGCGTTATCACATTATTTGGTCGCTTAACAATAGAGACTCAGTTCATATACTAATGGATTATTTTTCTATTTATTATTTATTTTTATTCATACAAATCTTAAATTTACGTCTAAAAGGAAATCATACAATAAATTAAATCTATTTTTAAAAAAAAACTAGGCATATTATATTCGAATTTATTATTTGGCAAATCATATATAAGTATTATGTTCATCAAAAATATTTTATTATATAAATAATAAAAAACTTATATAATATGATACTATATACACTTTAGACATTATCAACTTTTTTCATATATATTTTCAATGACATTATGAAATTAAAGATCTATATTACTTTTAATCTTTTAATCATTAAGCTTTATTGTGAAGAAAAATAAACCATGATTCTTTTCTATATTCAACTAAAACAATAATAAAGATTTAAAATGATAAGAAACCACTCTACTGATGTTTTGTTTTAGAACAGCACATGTAAACTATAAAAAAATTCTTATTGTCTTTCAATATCAAAATTACGATTAGTTGTTCTAATTTCATTTAAAAATGAACCTTATGTTATAATATTTCAGTTGAAACGTCAAATGATAAATAATGTTCCTTCTTTTTTTTCTTTGGCACTGCAAAATGGTATCGTTCCATGCGAGACAAAAACATCATGCACATTTCCATCTTTCGCCGTCGAAATAGCAAATTATTGTGTATCTTCTCATAAAATTTTGCAGAAATCACATTATCTCTATGTTATCGAATGTAGTGCCAAGATACCATTAAGTCTACGATTTAATGTGACATTCTAAACAACATACTGTATAGTATGATATGAATAAGACAGATGGTACTATGAGACATTATTAACGTGAGAATACATAGCGGATAAATTTTGCGTATTATGTGGTGTGTGTATATGCTATTGAAAATGAATAGAATTAACTTTTCCCTTAGAAAGTCATGATAATCCCACCTCAAACTCGAAAGACGTTGAGTAAAGCTAGGTTGCTCGGGGACGATATAATAAATAAGCGTTTTCAATGTTATGTCCGCTATTAAAATGTGAAACCATTACATTATGCGATTTAAAAAACTACACTATGCAACTAGATTTCTTAAATAATCGTTACATGTTGTTGATTAAAAAATTAACTGCACAGTATATTCGTTTGTGCTTGTATTAAGATCTATAAAAAGATTATTCCGTAGAAACAAAACGACAACTTTTTAGTAAATAAACCCTTATCGGCTCTGTAAGCCGAGGCAAATGTTAGAAAACGTTATTGTCTTAACGTTACTGACATTTATTCGTCTACCAAATATTAATTTCGAATTATAGGTCACGTGAGATTCTCTTAGTTAACGTCAATCTCATATATTTATCATTCTATTCTATGAACGTTCATGACAAAATATAACGCCACTTGTCTAGGTCTGTTCTTTAAATATATAATTCTTTCAACGTTTATGTAATAAATATTTATTAACTATAAAACTTTAAGTATTTTTTTTAACTTTTAGTAAAAACTTTATAACTGTATAATAAAAGCATTCAATAAGTTTATTTCGACCTATATTTTTTTAAGTACGACATTAATTTATATTTGTGATAACGGAAATTTGAGTGTTCAATTTAAATTCTACCCAAAGAGAATAGAGTTGCAGCAATTTTGTCAGTTTGTCGCTTCAGTTGGTAACAGTCATCAAAAATTTTTCGCATTTTGAAAGCTAAAAAGTTATTTTTTTGTTTATATTATAATTAAAAGCTTGTTATAATTTGACGTCAAGTATTATTTTAGTGTTTATTAGGCTAAAGTGAACAATGGTTAGGTTTTACATATAATAACGAACACATATTTTGGGACAGATTTAAGTAGTGTTTTGTGTCTTATGCGGGCTAATAAAAGGTAGTTTTATTATTTCACGATGGACATCGATGTAAGTAAAGAAAATATACAACCTTTACGAGGAGGTAGAAATCTTACACAGTTAGGAACTGCTCTCCAAGCACAGTCTGATCACGACGCGCAAAGACAGCTGCAGTTGCAAAAGGAGTAAGGGCATACAACTTTTTGTTTATGTATACAATTTTTTTAACGCTTAATTCAAATTTTGAATACACAAACGCCATTTTAGGTTTATTTCAGACTGAGAAACCAAAAATAAATATTTAATTTCGTATACAGTATTTTTTGGTGATATTGTTAACAATTCTATTCAGTTGTGTTTTTGATTGTCATTACTTTATTTAGAGATCTTGTATATAGGCAATTTGATGCAGTTAAATATTTCATTAATATTGTAAAACTATGGTGCAATATTGATATGTTTTGTTTATATTGTTACGTTTTTTTATTGCAGGGAACATGAAGCTGTTATAGCTAATTATCAGGGATCAGATCCTTTGGATCCTTGGTTTAATTACATTCAATGGGTTGAACAATCATTTCCTAAGCATGGCCATGAAGGTCATATTGACAAATTAATTAAAGACTGTTTACAATTATTTGAAAAAGATGATAGGTACTTTCAAGATAGAAGATATGTTAAATTATGGATTAAATATGTAGGTGAAATGTTTTTTGTATTTAGTGTGGTTATAAGTTTGAAATTCTCTTTTATCATTTAATTAATAATGACTTTTAGATTGATAGCCGTACAAATCCTTTGGAGATTTACCAGAGTTTATACAACAGCGGCATAGGTGTGGAATGCTCGGAATTCTATAGAGCATGGGCATGCTACTGTGAAGAATCTGGGGATTATAAAAAAGCCAACCAAGTATATATGATGGGATTACAGGCCCAAGCACAGCCACTAGATGAATTAGAACAAGCCCATATGTTCGTATCAAATTCTTAGTGTATTTTGAAGTAATGTGCACACACATGCGTAGATAGGCTCACATATAACTGTCTGTTGTCAATATATTGTTTCTATAAAGACTATGTACACAAGTACTTTTAATTCAAACTACTATTATTTGCTGTACTTTTAAATTTAAACATAAGAAGCATCAGTAATATGATTTCTACACCCAAATCCAGATAGAAAACTTAGTTTTGAGAGATATTAGAGTTTTCCAAAATCTAGAACATCTCTAGCAAATGTCATTTTACTGTGTGTTAGACAGGAGATCTAGCTCTTCCCACAATGATAATGACTAAGAAGAAAAAAAGTGATTATTTTAGCATTAGCAGTTAAAAAAAAGATGAAATGAATTCTAATGTACTTTACTATTTGTAATTAGAATTTTTCTGATGCTTAAAAGTGAAGGTGTGAAGACAGACCGAGAAATTAGTATAAATGTAATAAATTAATAATCAAAAATATAATTGTCCTATAGTATTTAAGATTATTTTCATTGCACCTAATGCAACTACTAGCATACTAAATTTATAATGGATGCATTATAATTTTAGTTCAATCTGTTTTTTGCATATTTTCAAAGAAAATTAGAAAAGAAACAATTTGCTTAATATAATGTTTTATACATTTAATGCATAAACAAGTAATGAATGCATAAATAAGCTATTGATTCTTGCAAAATATGTTTCAAAAAGCACTTCTGAATTTTAACATAATACATAGCAATTGAAATTCAAAAACAGCATATTTCTGTCAGAAAAGGTCCTAACCTGTTGAGAGATTTCCAAATTTTTCCACCAGAAACCCATATGATAAATACATGTTTGGAAGCACAGGCAAGCAATACCTTACGCAGGATTGAAACTTACTTAATTGCCAAGAGAATAAGAATTATTTGCTCACTTATAACCCCTATTTATTAATGCATTTGTGAATTACATATCAATTATTTTTTGTTTATTTTTACACTAGAGCTTAACAGCATTATTAATTATTACATATTAAAAGAGTTAATTTACAACAATAAATATATTTGCATAATGTGCTGACACTAAATCTAAGCTTTTTATATTTGAAATTAAAAGTAAAATAACTTACAAACAATTCAATTTTTTTTTACAGTATACTTACTGTACATTGTGAAAAAAATTTGAATATAACTTGTACACTTAGTTCTCAATTATTTTTAGCACAAATACAATTCACTACATATATCATATTATCTAATTAAATTTATATAAAAAGTTTCTTTTTACACTCTTTTGTGAACATTTTTTGCATAATAGTTGAAATATATATCAATATTTTAATACAGATTGAATTTATTTTACAACATAATTGTTCATTGTCGACTATTCATCCTAATGTTAAGTTTTTCAAATATTTTGCAACTAATATTTGAATTTTGAGTTTCTAAACTTTAATAAGCAATAATAATCAAGGTCTCGAAATATTGTTATTTGTTATTGTTATTACTCCAAAAGATTTCTTTAAAATTTTTCATCTAAACCATTTTATCAATTACTATTTTCACTGCTCTAATTATATATCTTCACAGCTCTAACCGTGTTCGCATATGAGAATCATTGCCGTGTCGACTGTGCATATACAAAATTTCACTGACACATGAAAGAAAGCAATAGACACGGTGTACAGCATGAATGAGAGCAATTACTATCATTTGAACAATTTTCATCGAACACCTCATGTAAGAATGTAATAGACTGCAGTGTTTAGCGAACAATTGAAAACATTTGTTTTCATTAATTTAATGCTATGCACTAATTTTTTTTTGCATTTGATCTCTGTATCATTTTATGAGATCTTATGAATTTTGAATTGCAATAAAAAGAATTTGTAATTAGTGTAATTATATTTGTAGAATTTGAAAAGATAGAAATACCGCATAAGATCATTTTTTGACTAATGATTCAATTTCAATGTTCAAAAGGATACTGAGTCAAATTTCTCACACCCATGTTAGTGATTTTTAATATCCGTTTCTTTTGATTTCTGTGGATATTAGTGTTTTATGTAATTGGTCATTGCAAACATTTATATTCTAGTTACTTTACAATAAATAATTGAACTTCCCTCTTTCTCCCAAGGAAAATGGTTTAAAGTAATGAAAAAAATCTCAGTCCTCTCAACATGCTATTAAATTACTTGCCAAGTCATTGTCTTGTTTAATCTAGTTTGTCACGACTACTATAAATAAAATAGGCAAAAACTGACCTGTCTAGAAGTGATTTAGGCACAGTGATCATAAAGGATGCCTTGAAAAGATTCTGTGAAGTAATCAATAGCAACTATATTGACACAAAATCGAAGAGAATTGATAATTATTGTGAAATGTCTGAAATTCATATAATTTATTTTATGTAATGGCACCAAAATGACATACCTTAGTATGTTCGTCAAAAAAAAAAGTCAACCAGTTTATCTTTCATGTTTTTATTTAATTTGGTAATAATTATATAATCACTATGTATTATCTAGTTTTAATTTTATGAGTGTGAGAGAATTTTCATTATTCTTTGGTTGACTTAAATTTTCTACAAACCATATTTCAGGAACTTCCAGTTATTTTTTGCTCAAAGAATGTTGCATGACGATTCACCAACAAAACGGAAAGCAGCCTCTGCCTTGGCAGAGACAAGAATGGCTTTGACGTCTCTTAAAACTTTTAAAAGGCGCAATATAGCTAATGCACCTATTCAAAGAATTGGGGAAAATGTCAGAAGTTTAGGTCCTGGTGTGATTTCACAGCATGGCGCTTACAATGACCGAAGGTCCAATACAGTGGTTAATGTATATGAGGTAATTGTTGTTTTATTAGAACTAAGTAATGGTCAATGTATGTAAAGTAATTGTTGTGTTATTAAGACTGAAGTCGGGGATTGTGCACATTTAAGCATAAAACTGAAATTAAATTAAATTACACATATTATTTATTTCCTATGTTTACTTCGCCTAATCAATCTTATGTTCTCATAATCTATGTAGATAAATTGTCAAAATATAATAAAATTTCCACAAAGAAAAAAATACAAACAGGTGTCTGGGATTGCCCCATAGTTATGGATGGTAAATGAGATAATCACAGGTATACTCTAACTTTCTTTTTTTTTTTGGTAATTTTGTGGCACCTGAAATATATTTTTATATGTTTGAATAAACAACAAATGTTCATATTTATGTATAATATTAGTAGAATATAATTTTTTTTCAGTTTATTAGTAAGGATGCCCACCTGCTACCCATAATTGATTTGCTTGCTACTTATAAATTATATGATTAAAGATTAATAATTTTAGCGTTTACCAGTCATTACATTAGGAGATTAAGTACTGTACTTACATCATTCACCATTAGCTGCTTCATAAAGATATGTAAAATAAAATTTTCATTTGCAGTGTTCTTTGTGTGTGTTTGAAAATGTTTATTAATTAGATTCTATTTTACTAATGTTGTAAATATTTCTAAAATATATGCACATTCAATTGAATGTGCATATATTTTATCTTGAGTGTAATTACACTCAAGATAAAATTCTTTAAAAACAATCAAATTCACTTATCTTGTACAGTGAGTGCTGTCTCACTTTAACCCTTATTGTTTGGCATTATGTTTGGATTTGACTTGCAATTGGGTTATATATCATCTATATTTTTGTAACATAGCTAAAATGGCATGTCTGTCAATATATCCTGTCTGTGATTTTCCCACTCTCTAAATAAAAATGTAAGCAGTATATATTTTTTCATAATAAATTTTAGAAATGCTGCCTCCAGAACAAGAATTTGTTTTCAAAGTTTAAAGTAATATACATATAATCATTATTTCATAGGTCCTATAGCAGCGGAGTCAATATATATATATATATATATATATATATATGGGTGCATCAACAATAGATGTCCAAAGTGAAAAATCTGATAGAGGTCATCACTACCTAACAAAACAACCCCTATATTATTTATCTGAATTTTGGTCATTTTGAAATTATTTAAAATTTTTCACTTTTTTTTTGTATCAGTACTGATTGAATTTTTTTTTGTTATAAATTGGCAATGTTTTTCATGAGTTTTTTAAATGAAAATTTTTATTGACAAACAAAGATTTAAAAATTTAAATGTCACAGTGATCAATTTGTACGGTTATTTAGTTATTTATAAAAAAATCTACTTTAAATTTGCAAAATTTTATAATTTTATTTGTAACTTTGGAACACTATTATCGAAAAAAAATTCTATCTGAATCTTATTTCAAAAACTCTCTCATGTAAAAAGCTTTAAACCAAAACAAAATTCTTTGTTTAACAATAAACATACAGATGTTATTTAAGATTATTACAAAGGTTTGATTATCAAGAAATATTACATTTCATAAAAAATAATGTTTACGTTTTTGTTAAGGAAGTACAACTTTTGAAATTTACATAAACAATGTAATGGTTGATAATACTACGTGAATATTTATTAAATAAGATTTTCAAATTGTCGACTTCCGGCTACTATGCATAATCTGCATCATCTTAAAAATGCCACTCGGCCACTCAGTAAATATTGAGAGAGTTTGGTTGGAAAGTGTTAATGCATCCACCTCATAGCCTTGACCTTGCACCCTCAGATTTTAACCTGTTTCAGTCTCTTCAGAATTCTTTGATTAATGATTTGGTTAGAAAAGGGTAGGTCAACATCAAGAGAGGAGTGTTGAAACTACTTGTCACAGTTTTTTGATCTGAAGACCCAAAATTTTTATAGCAATGTGATCATGTCACTATGTACAAAATAGCAACAAGTTCTTTAAAAAAGTGGCATATATCATATATTTTAATTAATTGTAAATAAAATATGATTGTATATAAAATATGAAAAAACCTTTTCCAAACCCTGTAAGTACATATGAATTGCCACCACTATTTTTAGTTAGGTATTAATAACAGAGACAGAAAAATGTAAGCATGGTGGTTCATGGTTAAGATCTTCGTGAAGCACTACTCTTCCAGTTTCAAAATACTATAGATTGACTTAAGTCAGGTGTTGATTCACTGTTTATGTGTAAAATGAAATAATATTCAAGTTGACATAGCACAGTTTGTGCTCCACTATTAAGACAATCAGCACTTGACTATGGCCAATGCTCTATAATTAATCACCAAAATTTGTGCAGAAAAGCTTTATGTATACTTATTGATTGATTTCCAATTTAAACTTGTAGAACAAACTCAATGGACTTAAAGAGATCGTTTTTTATAACCAGTAATTTTTGCATTTTTATTTGTCAAGTTTCATTTTTTAAACTTTAATTTATTTGTAATATTTTTGTACATTCGAATTGCATGGAGGCTGGTGTGGGAGGGTTTCAACACGGTATCCCTATGTTCCTTCTAACATTTTTAAATATGGTTTTCGTTATTAAACATATTTGCATATTAAAGTTATTAATAACCATATATTTCTAATAATATGTAAAGTTTATATATATATATATATTGTTGATTTATATATAAATCAAACTAAATTTTTTTTAAGGTATTTTCTATTCTTCATATATTATGTTCTATGGATAGAGCTATTTACATCGAAATCAGAGTATTCGAAATTTTAATTGTAAACTAAGTTTAAATTGTGTAAAATTGTAATGGAGTGATATAAATAAACAAGCTCAATTAACTCAAAAATAAATAAAACTTGTTTATTTTAATTATATGAATTAAATAATATAAAATTCAAATTTAAATTATGGTAGAGCTTTATACATATGTACATTTTTTCTAGGATATGCCATCTACATCACATGTACCTGCATCATCTGTAGAGACACCTGGGCCTTCATCTTTAGTTCAATCACTGAATAATGTTGAGAATGAAAAAGAAGTTGGTATTTGGACCAATGCAAAGATGAAGATGGTTTATACAAATGTTGTACCTCATCAGAACTTACCATTTACACGTAAGATCAATTTTCTTGAATACAGATGTAGGTTAAGAAAGTCAAGAATTGCCCACCTCCAATTTGCATCATTGTATATCATTTATGTGGTCAGAAAACTAGATTTTCCATCAAATTGTAGCAATTCACTGCAGTTTGAGGTTCTCCAATTATTCAGTTAGCTTAGTTCCTTTTTAAAAATTTAATATTTTTATTAATATGCCTTATTTTTACAGCTTATGAAGATGAAGATGATTTAAAACTTTCAGCTAACCATGTGCCATACTGTAAAGATGATTTGCAGTTTTCAGTGCCACTTTGTCTTCCTGATCCTCCGGATTCAACTAAAATACCTTGTTACAATAAGGAACAGGTCAGCAATTCCATTTTATATTGTAAAGTAATATTAGGGTCGAATTGGGCCTCAAGGTCCTGGGTGCATTATGATTTTAAGGATTCTCCACAAGCCCAGCTTAAGGATAAGCTGGGCTTATAGGGATTTAAAATGGGATGCATAATTTTTAGTGCTAAAAAAAATAATTTTAATTCTAAAATGGAAATCAAAATCAGTTTATTTGTTTAAGAGTTATCACCGTTTAGAATTTCTAAATAAGTGTTTTTTCCAAATAACTTGCAAATTCTTAGACATATTGATTTTTTTCATAAAGATTTCTTTTCTTACATCGAAAAATTGCATCGGATGCTGCAAATCAGATCAAAATTGGTTATTTTGTTCAAAAGATATTGCCATAAAAAATTTAAAAAAATTGCAAGTTACTATTTTTTGTACTAAAAACAGCATTGAATGTCACGATTCAGTTAATCATTTGGTAAAATATTGTTGTTTGATATCATAAAAAGTGCAATTATTAATTTTAACTTCAAGAGCTTAAGGATGTATAAAAAGTTTATATTTTTGAGCTCGATAAAAATGTCTTGAACTTTAAAGTCGTGAGAAGTTTTAGTGAGGGTCTGAGGTTGAATCTTTTTAAAATTTTTCTGTTTTATTTTTCTCTAAAGAATGAATAAACTATTTTACATGTAGGTTGTAAGACTAAGCGTATGTAAAGGGCTCATACAGGCTAGTGCCCAACTGGTAAACGCCACCTCGACTACATGACCAATCCGACTTTGAGTAATATACAATTTTTTTATGCTTTCTAAATTAACATGTTTTTTCTACTACGTAATTTCTAAGTAATTTCCTTTTTTTTAGGTTTATGTAGGCAAAACTGAATATAGTTTAGAAGAAATCAAAGCCAGGAATTATCAAATGAAACAAAAAGTTAAGACTGAAAATCAGGAAAATCTAGATCTACTAGTGGACCAAAATAGTGAAGAACAAGCTGCACAATGCAGTGCACTTGAGACGCTAGCTAACTGCGCTTTGGATGCTGAACAAGATCATCTATCTCACTTGATGCCTCTCTCAGTACCGGCCATACAAAATATTAAAGTTCAAAACATTCATTCACCAGGAGAACCAAAAGTATTAGTTAATCTAGATTCGAAAGAATTTAGTGAACTAGCAAATCCAAGTTTAAAAAAGGAGGAAAATCGACAACCTTTTAGTGTAAGGGATAAAGGAAACCAAGGAGAGAAATCAACTTCGGAGCACCACTCTACCGACAATAATGCACATAACTTACCCAGACCTCATTTAGCTGAAGAGTTTAATAAAAGCCTCATGAATAATTTGTGGAGTGATTCCCTTACAATTAATACAAAAGAGGCACGTTGGGAATTGAGAAACATATTTAATGGAAATGGTATGTTCATTTTATTTATTTAATTAGTGTTTGCTTTTTATGCCTTAATTATAGTTTTTATGTTTTTCAATTATGTAAACATATGTTTTTAACACATAGTAAGACTCAAAAGCATATGATCAAACATTTGATTATATTATTTTGAAAAATATCATCAAGTCATGACTAATGTAATATAAGACAGTTCGAAGATGTATCAAATAACACTAATCAAAAACCATTTTAAAATTTTAAGTAAATGTAATCAAATGTGTTCTAAAAACTCTCAATTGAAAACAATATTTTACATTTTAGTATTTTTATGCAATGTATATCTCTACCCCGTGGAGATATACATTGCAATTCAAGCTGGCCCAATACTTGATAATATTAAGTTTCTACAACAATGAAAACAATGATAATAATATTATATGTGAAATTATTAAATGCAGATATTTGTGATTTCGCTTTTTCAATTGTTACTCTTATCTAAATCGAACTCACAAGTAATATTATTTTTGAAAAGCTTGTAAAAATTCATAAGCATTGATAAAACCTTTAGTATATCCACTTTTGCCTGTAGATATAATTTGCAAATCAAGTTGACGCGACTTATAACGGCATGACTTTTCCAAAAATCTATTATGAAGATGTCGCTTACAAATGCCATGTTTCATTTATGTACACCCACAAAAATATTAAAATTCTACAATAGCAATAAAGGGACAATGATCAAGTGTTCAGCATGTTGCGCCAACAGTTGTCAACAGTCTTCAATTTCCTTTAAGCCAGAATGGAAAACTTGAGATCCAAGCCCAACATTTGAAATAAAAGCTTGTGACTGCAGTGGGGTGGTCAAAAACTTGACAAATCAATGTAATATGAAAAAAACTGTCATAACATATTGACACACGATATTCTCAGTTTAGACTTTTAACAACCATAAAAAAATTAGAAAATTCTAAAAGTGCATGACTTAGGTACTTTCCTATATTTAGTAAATGCCAAAATTTGACGCTATCTAGTAATATAAATGCAAATTGTTTTCATAAGTTTTTTATTAGCACCACCTAGAAAATAATTACAAAACTTTGTCATTTTTTTAACCAAGACATGAAATATACGAAGATCTCATGAGAGCATATTGAAATAATAAAAAATGTGTATGAGGAAACTTGGAAAATGCGAATGGAAACTTATTTAATAGAATATATCTTAATCCATCGCTTATATTTCTCTAAAATATGAAGTGAGTCATTAATGCACAGATCAATGGACAGCGGTCCATAGAATTTTTCAATTAAATTTTTTTTTAATGTAATCTAAAGTGAAATCAATTAAAAAATAAAATAATCTTAATAATTTAATGTTTCTATTTATTTAAACATTAATAACAATATGAATTTAACGTCTAGCTTAGGGTATAAGAATGATTTTATGTAATATAATTGAGGTATGGCTACATATAGAGAGCAGAGCACTCTCACATGTGAGTCGTGCAATAATAACTCATGTAAGATAAATTATTTTGTATTTTTTTTGTTTGGACAACACTTCATTTGCATTTGCATTATTAAATTATTGTCTTATTGTAATTATATTGTAATAATTATTTAATTTTTATTGAACCAAATCTGATAAGTGTGTAGATGCATTATAGCGATGATTGATGATTTGGTTCACTAATGGTGAATTTTGTATACACAGTAATTATTGGTACATTTTCATCTGAGACCTATTATAAATGTTTCTTTCATTTAAAGATTTATTATTTATTACACAGGTCTATAATGGTTTTGTTGCCAGGGATTTTAGACCTGATTTTAAGTATGTCTTACATGGTGATATCGAAAATGTTACCAGTTTTTTTCTATTAGCTCTAGTTCCCGAGATGTAAAAAATACAGTTTTCAGAAAAAAAAAAAAAATATTGGTATTCAACATCAAGAAATTAATTGCCTTTTAAATGATTTTCTAGAATAAGACTGATGTGGGCAATCTCGCATGATACCCCAGAAATAGTCGGCCATCATATGGGTGTTTTTTATAGACGATTCACAGTATCTGTTATCGATTTACGCTGGTCTTTTTAGTATGTATTCACCAAAAACATAACAAAATATATCAGGATTGTTAATACAACATCTGGACGTACTAGCCATAATGATATGGTTACATAAACTTTATCAATATTATTGTAATAATGACTATTTATGAAAAGACCAGGAAAAAAAGTAAATGAGGGTAGAAGGTAAACTAGAGCTGATGAGTAAAAATAACTTGAAAATATATTGTATATTACCTACTTTATCGACCATAGGCACAAACAGAGCTGCACCAAAAAAAAGGTTTTATTTTGTAGGCCTGTGATAATATAACATTATCTACAAATGAATATAAATAAAGCAAAGTTTAATTATTATTAATACCTTTTTAATATTCATGAGTCAGTGACAATGTTTCTTGAATGTTTACTATAGAAATCAGAATTATATAGATGTCTAAACAGTGTCTTTTCAACTTTCAAAAATTACTATATTGACCCATATTTTGAGTAGCATCATGTTTCTATTAAATTTTTATATAGGTATTGTTTTTTCAGCAACAGAATCTTCTATTGTTCAACCAGTTGTATGCGAATTTGAAACACCCGCATTTGATGTTCATGAAGACAATTCCACTACAATGGCTCTCAAGAAAAAGCAAGTTGTACATAATGTAGAATCTTCGCAGCCTGAAAATAAGGAAAATGAAAAGTTTTCAGTTCCTGTGCCATTGAAGTCACAAAATGTAAAATTTATTTTCTGATCTTTCATTAAATTTCTGTTTCATAAAAATCACTGTCAAAATTCCTTTTAAAGTGATAATAAAAGTTATTTAATTTTCCTTTAGCTTCACTTGGTAAATTAGACTACCTTTATATCTCAATTATTATCAAAATTAAAAATAGTTATACTCTCTCTGGAAGGAATTTTGACTCATTTTTAGATTCAAATTTTATAATGGTGGCAAATAGTGAAACATGCATTCAGCAAATATTATATAGAATGTAATCTATTATTTTCATAAGATTAATAAAAAACCGGCCAAGAGCATTTCGGACAATGCTCACTTTAGGGTTCTGAAGCCGTTGCTATAAAGAAATGCACTACAGAAAAAAAAAACTACATTGTAACACTTTTCCACATTTTCCGCACAGAATAAGTGTAAGCACTTTAGTCGCCTACAACTAGAGAAAGAAGAAGGTATGTTGGCTATTACTCTGAAACTAGTGTAAATTAAAGTGCACCAGCAAAAGAGTGTATCTTCTTGGCACTTATGTCCTTTTGTTGAAAAGTACAGTTTTTCAGAAACAACTCAAAAGGTATATCTGATGATTTACAAAACAATTTTTGTTTAAAGGATTATTAAATGTTATCTTTGTAATTTTTTTAATTTTTTGAAGATACATTTTAGAAAATAGAGGAGGGGGAGAATAATTTATGTTAATTTCGGAGCAAATATTTTCAAAACTATTCAATTAATCATCATCAAATTTTTTTTGGAAACCTTCAAGTGTTTTTATTTAAAAGAACTTACGAAATATATGCCACATGTTGATGTGTGCTGAAAAAAAATGCTTTTAGCTTTTGATACATGTATAGAGTGCCCTCCCTAGAAATATTTATTCTTGTTATTTAACTACCAAACTAAGTAGTGGCTTATAAAAGACACCTATACTTCGAATTTCATCAATATACATCTGGTAGTTTTTGAGTAAAATGTCTGTGACATATGGATGGATGGACTCATAGACTGATGGAAATGACGGAAACTATAAGGGTTCCGTTTTTACCATTTTGGCTCAGAACCCTAAAAAGGGCTTTATGTTTTATACATATAAAAATATTACAAACATTTTTAAAATCAATCATTTTCATTTCTATAGCAAACTTTTGACTACTACATTTTCTATTTCTTTGTTTATTGTTATTCAAATGAATTAACATGCTCATGTTCATTTCATGCTCAATTTCATGCTCAATTCATATGAATTAACAAATGGTATCTATTTTAGATAAACAAAACAACATACTGTGAAGAGGCTCCTTCCTGCACACAAGTGTTTAATTTCAATATTAATGATGCCAGCACTCCGAATATATCACAGTTTAAGAAACCCACTAGTTACGGAGAACAAGTTAAAATGGCTGTGCCGAAATTTAGTATAGACGAAAGTACTATAGAACACGGTACAAATGAAATTCCAATAATTAAAACAGATGAGAGTTCAAGATGTGATGGTAGAGGAGAACATCATCCAAGAGACATTCAAGATCTGTCAGTTATAATGGAAGCTACTAGGGAATATAATAGGTTTGCTCGGACTCCAAATTTATTTTCTGGAGTATTTATCAATGTTTATTATTCATAACAATAATTTTTGTTTTCAGCAAATCAGGTTCCAGTTCTTCGGGTCGACAGTCTACAAGAACTAATTTTACGGGTTACACTACAACAACCTACAGTGAAAAAACTCAAGGTTCTAATTATGAATCAATATATAATCAACAGAATGAGCAAACTATTTCAAAAAGAACCTCAGTATCAACACAACCAAGACTTCCAAATGGCCAGTTTGCAAGAGTATACCCTCAGAAAAATAATGTTGAGAATAAAGTTGGTACCCCATCTGGATCAGTGCCTTATCTCTCTCATGATCATCAATATCAGAAACCAGTCCCTCCAACTTATAATGGCTATACTGCTCAAAGATCTATGCAAACTCAAGGTTATCAACAAAATTTTGGAGTATCTTATCAACAAAGCTATGTTAATCCCCAAATAGGAAATCAGCAAACAAATATTCAGCAAGGTTACCCTAGTCCTAGTTATCAAAGCCCTCAGCATACTATGCAGAGTCCACACCATGTACAAAGTCCACATCATGTACAAAGCCCACACCATGTACAAAGCCCAGCACCAACACAAACTGGTTTCCAAAGTCCACCACATGCGTATACGCACCAACAAGTGGGATACCACAGTCCAGGACAAGTACAAAATAGTCCACAGCATTATTCTAATGCTATGATGCGACAAGAGTATACACATGTTCAGACTGCATATGCAAATCAAGATCAAAGACATGTGTATGTTAACCCACCGCATTCACCTGCTGCCTTCCAAAGTCCTCCTCATCAAAATCAATATTCAAATGCTCAGTATTACCAAAGAGCTAACCTTGTAAATACGACTCCAAACTCTGTGTATGCCCAACAAAATTATTCTGTACAAAATCAATATAATATGACGAATGCTTATGAAAATCAGAATTTAAGCCAACAAAATTTCAATGGAGCACAAACTCAATACCGACACCAACCCATGCAAATGGCAGAAAACGTTCATCGTGTTGCATATGGTGTTATTATAAACAATTCATTTCAAGTTCCTGTTCAACCTTCTCATAACAATTATCAAGTGTCAGAAAATCAAAATGCCATAGTGTTACAGAATAAATGTCAACCAATGGTAACATCACCATCCCAACAAAAAAATCATAAGGATAATTCACTTCATGTTGATAGATATGATGAACTAGAAACAAATGACAGGAGTATGCGTAATGTAGAGACACAAAAAATGGATGTGCATCACAATACTGGGAGTAAACAAAACACTCCAGGAAGTCAGACAGTACAATTGAAAAGTCCAACATCAGCTTTGAGAAATATCAGGCATGAACAGCCTCACGCTAAAACTAGTCATAATTCTGCAGACGTCGGTTTCTCCAGTCAATTTCTCAACTTTATATCAGGTAGAAATGAACCTAAAGACAATGCTAACACTCCCAAGTTCAACAGTCCTAATATTTCCCAAAAAATGCACAAAAACCTATATGTTTCTAGTCCTGAACAAGCACAAATCCCACCATCTACAGGGCATTCTGATTCAGAAAGTAAAGATGGTTTTATGGCTACCACTATTACACCCATACAATCTGCCAAAGTCTCCACTCAATGTGTTGACAAACAAAAAGATGTTTCTAAAAGGCAGCTAGACTTTGAGCAAAGAATGGAAGTTCAGTCTGAGGATAGTAGAGATTCAATTGGGAAAGAGAGTAGAATATCCTCTGTGTACTCTCGACAGTCAGATTTTCAATCTGATGGATATGGCATGGATATAGACAGTGAAAATTCAATGGAATGTGCTGCATATAAATCTTCGCATTCTATTTCACAAATTGAGACCTCTGATATAGCACGACCAGCAGATATAGATTTTCCACAAATAATTGATCCTTTCAATAAGAAAATCATAAATTCATTGTTAGAGTATGTCAAGTTTCCAAATAAAACACATGCTGAAGGCTACATAGAAATGAGATCTGTACCAAAGTTACAAATAGCTACACTTTTTAGTGTCGGTGGCTATAGATTTTCAATAGAGAAACAATTAGGAAAAGGCAATTATGGTGCTGTATTCTTATGTTTAGATGTGGTTAACAATAAGTCAGTAGCTGCAAAATACCAAAAGCCTAGTCGACCTTGGGAATTTTATATATGTCAGGAGATTAAAGCAAGAATTAAAGACCCTTTTATGCTTCCTGGCTACATGGATATAACAACAGCTTTCCTCGGTGACAATGCTAGTCTGTTCATATCTGAATATTCTAAGTATGGTTCACTTTTGGATGTGGCAAACAAAGTGAGACTCGCTACCTCGAAATGTATTCATGAATCTGTCGTGTTTCTATTGACATCTGAAATGCTGTCGATAATTCATTATTTGCATAAGGCACAGATAATACATGCTGATATTAAACCTGACAATTTTTTGTTAATGAAGATACCTACGCAGGAATGGAGAACACCATCTTTGCAGCTCATCGACTTGGGTTGTGCTATAGATATGTCCTTGTTTCCAGAGGGCACAACATTTCGAGAGTTAATAAATACAGAAGGCTTTACTTGTACGGAAATGAGAGAGGGAAAACCATGGACCTACCAAACTGACCTGTACTGCTTGGCTGGTACTATCCACGTTATATTGTTGGGTAGTTATATGAAAGTAGTTAATAGGTTAGGTCAATGGAATATAGATAAAAAATTACCCAGGTACATGAAGGCGAATCTGTGGGATAAGATTTTTACAATGCTACTAAACATCCCCGACTGCAACACTTTGCCAGATCTTATGGATCTCAAAAGCGATGTAGACAACTTGTTATGCAATCTGGACAATCTTGGTTCTCAGTTACGTACTTTGGCCAATGTTCTAAAGTCTAGGTAAATTATTGATTGTCCATGAAATAAATATATTTATTGCATTTAGTTTATATTGCGGTTGTATAAAATGTCACTTTAGAGACGATATAGAGATAAAAATATGTCTAAGAAAATCGTCATTGGTTAGAAGTGATTCGTCTCCTGTGCATATTAAAGCAATAAAGTATTAAATCCTACAGGATCTTGATATAGAAGTTAGTTTTTTAACTTTTATTGTTTAGTTAAAATGTGATATTTGTAGAATATTTTTGTGTCTTGTTGTTCAGTAAATAATAGCTTTGATCTACAAATTAAAAATGTTTTCTCAGATTTTAGGTTAAAATCATTAATTATTTAGTTGTGCATAATAGGAAATATGCATAATTTCGAAAGAGCAATAAAACCATATTTTGAGTAACAATTGTATTGATGATGTTAAACTGAAACTATTTGTAATAATTTTAGTAGTACCCTAGCATTAATTGCATAAGCATAAACATTAAATCAGATTCTTTTGTATGACAATAATTTTATAAGGTTAAATCGGAAGAGAATGCCCAATGCACTATGGGATGCAGGCCACACTGTGTTCTATAGTAGTGAACATCTCAAAAATGATAAATAATTTGGACAACAAATAAAAACCTTGTTAAATCTTCATTTTAAAAGTGTCTGATATGACTTTTGTGTTTTTCTTATTTCCCTCTCTCTAAAAATCTGTTTTATAATGTTTGTAGTGTAATAATAATATAATCTAGACAAATGAGTGTTAACTTGATAAGAAATAAAATATAAATTAACTAGACTTCAAAATATTGAAAACTTGTCAAAATAATTATAAATGACCACTGACTGTGAACTGATTTTAATTCTAGTCGGGTAAATAGGAAATCTTTATCAAGTTCATTAAGATTTTATGCATATTTCTTAATTGCCTCATTTTGTAAAAAAAAAAGCTGTACAACAAAATACTGTGCCTAGAAAGTCGTATATTGCCAAATTGTTGTGTAAAGTTAATATGAAAATATTAAAATTATATTATTCATATCATTTTGCGTGGGTCACACAGAGAGAGGCGAAATTACTTTTAATGACAGTTTGGAGTAATGGGAAGGCAATAGTTTCTTATGTTTTCGTAACAATATTTTATTGTGTATTTGTTTCATATGTCAAGCTTGTTATAGCACTTTTGGCAGTGTCCGATTGGAGCACAATTTGCTTTTAGTATTTTCGCTGTACATTAAATTTTACATTGTTTTTATCACATTAAATAGTACAGCCATATTGATTCTATTATTTTAATTTACAATATGAAAAAATAGAATTTTTGGTATTAATATTATTTTTTTTATATGAAGTGGACCTATCTTGCACATTAGGTTTTTGTGTTATATAATTGACTAACAATAAACACAATTTCCTGGTTGAAAATAGTTTTATTTCAATTCTCTTTTGGTTTATTACTGTTCTGTTTTTTTTTTGACATTTCAATTTTCTTTTTTTTTAAAGAAGCTTTCAATAAATTGCCTTTCTTGGTGGCTTTTTTTTTAAATCAACATAAACTTTAAGGGAATTTTATAACTCATGCAACACCTATATTATTAAGCTACAGTCACCAATCCGGTCCCTGTGAGGAACTTTGGAAAGCCTAAGTCATTATGGTATCTTTCCATTACTGGTTATGGGAATCCAAAAGCATTAGTTTATTGATGAGAATAATTTTTCTCTAGTGTTGAAATTTAAACTCAAAATAGTAATGACATCACTATATCTTCAGTTTAAATGAAGATTGTGATTTTAGAATATGCATGGGGTTTTCAGATTTGGTTACGTACAATGCCCAGTAGTCGAAGTGAACTGGCTGCTACATTATTACCCATCCAGCATTACATATTTTTTAGTCACCGTAAATAGTATATGTGATATCAGACTTTCAATGCAGGCATATATTGATTTTAATAGCCTTTCTTTCAATCAACTTCTATATCTACTTTTGTAGTTTTACTGATTGATAGAGCATACTTAAAATAGATCATACTTTACTTAAAACGGTTTTACTACAGTTACCTCTATTAAGCATGTTGAGATTTTACAAACTTTATGTCCAATCGTAATGACTACACATGAAGGCCAAGTGGCACCAGTATCGATTACTAATTTTTGGTCCGTATTATTGATGTGAATCAATTAGTTTCTTAATGTAACACTGAAAATTGAAATTATAGTTAACTGTCACTTATGCTAAACTGAATGGAACAGCAGGTATTCACAATCTTCCACTATTGCGTTACTTTTTGACAGAGTGGCAGAATAAGTCACGTGGAGCAAGCTGCTTAATTTCAGAAATCGTCCAATATTTTATTGAGATAATTATTGAATTGAAACACACCTTTACAGAAGAAGGATTAATTATTATTTTACTAATATAGCTATGATTGTAATTAAGGAACTCGTCAGTCTTTCTTCTCACAAATATTTAACTTATTTTTATATATATATATATATATTGCTTTAGATCATGTGTGGGCAACCACTGATCCACTGTGAGATTTGATCTGGCCCGTGAGACATTTTGAAAAATGTTATGTCTGATATCTATCGCTAAAAATTATGAACTACTTTAAAATGCATTACTTTTTGAATGCGGCTCATGAACATATTTGCACACTAAAATTTGGCCCATAACATGTCAAGTTTATCCATACCTGCTTTAAATTGTAAACAAATCTTAATCAATCATTATAATAAAACCACAGCTGGGGACTGATGGCTTAGCATGCCTTTTGTGGCATGAAGTGAGTGATATAATTTGTCATAGTTAAGATCATGACAGATTTTCCATCATGGTCCGTATGATGTGTAGAGGATTTTTTTCTGGCAAATATATGTATATTGTCTTGAAAAGAAAAATATAATAGTATTTCGCTATCAAGTTCACCTTTTATCTAACTGTTGACGACAGCTGTTGAAATGATAAATAAGATGTATGAGACCTTGATTATAAAAAATTTAAAATATTAATTTTTTTAGAGGGGCCATCTAGCATATAAGCTAGTAAAAAGCAGGTGGTTACCGCCGTCCATGGATACTCTTAATGCCAGTGTATTGCTGGTCACTTGTTAGTAATAGGGTATCTGATAGAAGGGATAGGGGATATGGTGAATCAGGAAGTGGGGTCATGGAGCCACTGCCACACTCACTGCATGAAATGCAAAAGCAGAAACTGTTACTTCATGTTTATTCTGTGAGAGTATGGTATTTTATTGGTCGAGTCAACCCATTTTTGTTGCATAACCAAGTTGACCACAGCAAAAACCACAATAAAAACAATTTATAATTATAGTCAATGTAGTGAGGACACCACTCGTAAGTAAACAATTTGTCTCTCATATAGATGTTAAATTCTAAGACTTTCTTGAAAGCTATTATTGTTTAGAGGTGACGTAAACATTTATGATTTAGGCCTTTTTTGCCATATCTTCTCTCACTTTATGCAAAATTCTTGGAAATGTAATTTATCCACACAACATATAATAGAAAACATTTTCAAAGAGAATTGAACAATTTGTTTTTTTACTAATTCCTTGATTTGTAACTCTGATTATAATAAATACAATTTATATTCATCGGTAAGATTTGAAAGAGCTTGCACCGAGAGCTGTTTGTCAAATGCTTCCTGTATGCTGACCACCAAGTAATCTCTGCACCTTCGATATACAAGTGTAGAAGATGACAATTAAAATGAACAATTCTGTTAAGAAAAGAGTATGAAAACAAATGTCAGCAAAACTAAGGTGATTATCTTTGAAAGAGGCGAAAGCCCAACTGAATATGAACAAGTGAAATAGTTTGTGTACTTGGGTATTCTATTTACAAATGATGGCAAACATGATAGAGATATCAAAAGGTGAGAGAATGCAGGATATAAAGTGAATGTGGTCTTGCTTGCTATTATGAATAGTAAAATTGTTTCACAAAAGGGTTTAGCTATACATAATGGAGTCCTAATTCTTATGCTTACGTATGATAGTGAAAATTGTGTATGGCAGAAGAAAAATTAAAGTAGAATCAATGTGGTGGAGATGCACTTTTTGCGTAGTATTTGTGGAGTGTCTCGGAAAGATAGATGTAGGAACGGTGAAGTCCAAAAGTGATGTGATTTGAAGGAAGATGTAGTGATGACTAGAAAAAGGTATGTTGTAGAGGTTTGGCCATCTGAAAAGAATAAATGCAACTAAACTGATGAAACACATCAACAGAGAGAAAGGTTGACAAGGGTTGACCTAGAAAACCTATGCAGGACATATTAGTAACATATTAAAATAGGGCCAAATTTTAAGTACCCGAAACCGACGAGCTTTAATTAACTGATTGACGGATGTCCATGAAGCAAGAGAGATATGCAAAAATCGTACCATGTGGAAATTTATAGTCTCTGCCTACCGATCTGGGAAATAGGTGTGATTGTACACTATTATATTTATGTTTCTCAAGAAATACTTTTGATCCCGACATGATACTTAGGCTAATGTATATTTGTTATGTGAAATTTGAATTTTTTTAAGCAAATTAAATGGTTTGTATCATCATAAGCATATTTTAAAACTATTTTTCGATCTACTTAATTGATATGTATATATTATCCACAAGTTAGTAAAATTAGGTTTCTCCAACAAGTAATTAATATCCAACTTTTCACAACATGAAAAGTTGGATAGACAAAGTGACATTCATAATTTAATTAGTCTTTCAATTAGATAACAATGCATTATTTATATTTTATTAAGAATTTTTCAAATGTAAGATTATCTCCTAACCTATCTCAAAGTTCATCTCTTATTTCAATTTTACAAAGAATAAACAAATATGAAATCTAAAAATGTAAAAGAAGCAACAAATCTAATGTCTACTTTTTTTTGTATATCTTTTCAATTTGAATATTTTTTAAAATAATTTGAATACCTACACTTGTAAATAAAACTAATTAAATATCAACATAAAAATTATTTTTGTGACAGTGGAAATATATAAATTACAAACCCCTCAAAAGCTTAAATTTACTGATTTAAGTTAGTGAAATAAAAGAAAGAATATTCTATATTCTTAAGTTTTATTTACTGAAGTATTTAATCGTTGCCGTTTTCTTTCTTGATATTCTAAAACATTATCATATTTTTTCTTATATAATAATTTTATTGTATCATAGTCTACACATATATGTGGATCAATTACTTTATTATTGAATACCATAATTTTTTTGAATAAAGTATATTGTACCTTTTTAATATCTTTACATTTATACATATCAATAATTGATTCAGATTCAACATACACGAATAAAGATTGATTAAGAAAAATAGCTGATGGTAATACATTTAACGTTATAATTTGCAGTAACTTATGACTGAGAATATTTCCAAGGTTTTCAATACTGTAAATTAATATCTTTTTAACATTTAGTATCGTTACCGCCATAACACTCTGAGTTTCTGATATATAAGAGCATGCAAAATGTACTATTGGTAAGTTCTGTACTTCAATAGCTTCCTTATCCATAGATTCTATGAAAGCTCTACATATGCTATCATCTTTTACTTCTTCATAAATATTTATGTTATAACATAATTTTCCACAAACATAATCCCAAATTTTGATTGTTCCATCACCAGAAGTACTAATAAGTAATTTATTATTATGTGGTAAAAATTCTATGTGGTTTACAAATTCTTTATGACCTAAACAGTATGTATTGATACTATAAGTGTTGGGATAATGTGTCACTCTAATCTTCTCGTCCCTGTCTGCTGTTATTATAAATTTTCCATCATTACTATGTAACACATCCAATAACACACTTAAATGGCCAAGAAGCTTAAAATGTTCATTAGTGTCATTTTTTAATTTATAAGATAAAACATCACCAGTTTTATCTGCAACAATAATTTGTTCACTATCCACAGTGAAACGGATCTTGTTCGCTGCTCTCGGTAAAGTGAAGGACTTAAATGGTTTATAATTAGAATCGTAAATAAACAATCTTTTCGAAGAACATGTCAATAGAGCTAAGTATTTTCCATGTGTTGAGATTGCTATGTTCGATATGTAGTCTTTTTCTTGCACTTTGTCGTCAACTGGAATATCGAAAAGGATGTGCTTCTCTTCTAAAATGTTATAGACATCTACAAATAATCCCTTTGTTGTTACCACAATATCATCAAACGCTGTTAAAACAGACATGTTTGCTGCAAATAATCTCTATTAATTTTCGTATAATTTCTAATAAAGTAGTAGTAGAGGTTAACTAAAAATTTCATTCCAACATAATTGACGATTCTCGTTCAAAGTTGTAAAACATATGACATTGACAAGAAATGCGTTCCGAGTTCGGAGTCGAGCACGCATGGAGTGGTTAGGGTACGCTTACACTGAGTAATTTCACCGCAAGATTTTTCTCGTGAAATTTCATGAAATATTTTCACGAGAATAATTTCACAAGCAAATCTGTGTTTTGCCTCAGAATCCGTTGCGTTGCGGTGCAATTTGAATTTGTTCGAAAATTTTGTGCACTATGAAATTTTTAAAGTTGTAAACGGAAATAAATTCGCGTGGATGGCCGTTCAGGAGTTCAATTGCGTACCACTGAAAGAAAGACGTCGCGCTCGCCTGTCGACAAATTTGGTGCACAATAACAGGATAGAATAATCGAGGCACGATTGTGAGAAGAAATTTATTAACAAATGTATTATCCATGAGAATCATACGGACTATTTTTTGTATTTCTCTCCTTGCGACGGAGAAGTAGGCAAAAATCCATTAAGGGCAGTTTGTGCGTCCGGGCGCACGGGGTATGTCTGAATCGTACGAACTACCCTGCACGGTCTACTCGACATGGAAACCCCCTGAAACATGATACGGCCCTGTCTTTAGCACTAAGAATTTTACAGTTAGATCCTGAAGCGGCCAGAAGACACACGTGGGTGCTAACGGTGCGAAATGTTGTTAGAACCGGGTTACCGTAACGTAATAGTGTCATAGGTGAAAAGGTGTCTCGGGAAGAAGCATAATAACTAATTAAATATTTATTACAATGTGTAATAAATTAACTCATAGACGACGCTTGAAAACGTATAATGGAAAGGGACAACAAAAATTGTGAAAAGAGATTATAAATCAATGGTTCCCATCAAAAGCTTTATAGCCATAAGTTCTAAAATCATTGATTTACAAATGATCTATAATCGTTATGTAAAAATGTAACGTGACGTCATTGATTTTAAATCGGAATTGGATCGAACACCGTTGGATTCTCCCCATAGGATCGCTGCTAGCCTAACAAATGCGAGTCGCTTTCACATAGTCAATGAAGAACCGTTTATGTGTGTAAAACACACGAAATAACTAAACGCGATTAGAAATTGGAAGCGTGACCCTGCGGGAGCGAACCCTAGGAACAGAAACTGGACGAAGACTTGGCATGCAGACGAACACTTCGTGATACCAAACACACTCACGTTCGGAGCACGACACCCGGAACGTGGTTCGAAAGAACACTGCACACATAATTATACACTATACTAAGCGTGGTCCAAGAGACTGGACTGAAGGTGATCGATCGCGACGACAAACCAACTGAAACGAATCATACGGATAACTGAAACAAAATTAAGATTTTGGTTTTGTTGTCTAATTTGCATGTGTTTTGACCAAAAACTTGGTGTACGTACTGACAAAAATCCGCGAGAAGTTTTATTCGCCGTAAGTGCCATATAGGATTTTATATGCATATTATACACTGTTAAAAAAAAGCAGCAAGATTTAGCTGTGCGTACTCACCCTTAGAAGTTTTATACTTAATAATGAAATACGACAATTTAATAATATTGCCAAAAAAAACAACTGTAAAGCTTTGGTAGGTATGCAGTTACCGTTAAGATTTACTGTTTTTTTTTTAGTATTTTAAAATATACAGAAAAAATAAAAACTACCAGTAGCAAAAAGTGTTCTTTTGGTCTTTAAATATTGATTTTCCGTTCAGTACAGGATCCAAAAGGAGGTCGTGGGAGTCATGGCCTCCCTTGGGTTAGGTCTTTGTCTTATTATTGTAATGGAATTAAAGCCAGTTCTGATTGAACTTCGTATGTGTGACCTCCCTGAATCAAAGGCTAGGTCTTCCCATAATTACAATGATTTTTAATGAAGTGAACGGATTCTAAATTCCGTTACTGTAAGTTCATCAATTTCCAAGTTATTGATAAATTGAAAAAGATAGTAATATCGGAATATGTGAATATTGAAAGAAATATTTTTAGGAAATTTGTATATATAGTTTGGAAATTAAGTATATGAATTAGATATTAAAAAAATAACCATGCAAACCAATGATGTTTAGTTTGTATTTTATTCAGAAATTACTTTATTTACTTATGGATATTAGGTTCATATATTTAAATAAAATAACATAAATTATGAACAATCAAGATGACAAAAGACATTCGTATTCGATAATTTTATAGGTGGTTTTGGCCAGAAATGTGATTTATATGTAGTGGCGAGATGACGTGTTCACGTGTTCTGTATTGTGAATACTGTCAGTTCACGTTCTGTGGTTGCCAGCGTACAAATAATTGAAATTTAATTTTAATAATTTTTACGTTTTTTTATAAACAAATTAAAGCAATAATCCAATTTCGTTTTGATATCGATTTGTCGTATATAATTTTTAAAATGGCCGCTACTTTAACGTCTTGGACTCCTGATAAAAAACATAGCGATATAGAAAGGTCTTTTTTAATTTAGTATTTCTTCTGCATTACGATTTCATTGACTGATTTTTAATTCTATTATTCTCCGTTCCCCAGGTGGATTTGCATATATCCCGCTTATATAAATAGTAAAAAGACAATAGCACAAGGTCGTCGTCTTCCCAAAGCTTATTGTGTTGAGAATCCTAGTCATCAAGAAATTAGAGATGTTTTAGTTGCCGCTGGTTTACATGTTGCTGTTGAAAATAAGCTTTATTCACGAGAAAGGAGTAAGGTAAATAAATATGTACTAGTATAAAAATTTTAACAGCAACCGATTTCCATTGGGCCAGTATGAAGGGCTTAGAGTTCAAACTTATTATTCTAAATCATATGTGGGTAACCACTGGCCCTCAGGCCGCATCCGGCCCATTGTAAGATTTGATCCAGCCTGAAATGTCTTGCGCATTTTGAAAAATTGCATGTCATATCTATTGCTAAAAATATGAACACTAGTTTAAAACACTACTCTAAAATGCACTATTTTTTTGAACGAATTTTGCGAATATTTGCACACTAAAGTTTGGCCCACAACATGTCAAAGGTTGCCCATACCTGTTCTAAATCAAATGATTGTTGGAACATAGCGTCATAAAGATTAAAATTTGATTGACAGTCCTCTTTTTATCATTTGTACATCTCTGTACTTTGGTGTTACTTTTTCAACAAAATAATACTTTAGTTACATCATAAAACTAGTCAATAATATGAGAGTCGTAGAGAGTGCATTGGCAGAAAGCTGCCCTTTTCTATTACAGATTTGGAAAAGTGCAAAGAAATTGAAACTGAAAATGTAGGAGTCTGTAATCTTCTCTCTCATCTCCCCTTCATTGGCCCCCTGGTTCACAATGTTCTTGCTTGCTTATTAAAAAATTGATGATTGTGTTTTTTAGGAAATGCTCTACAGAGGCCGATTTAGGGTACAAATAAAGAATGACGATGGCACGCCATTGAACCCTGAATATCGTACAAGAGAGTCCGTTATGAAATATATTGGTGAAGCAATTCCAAAATTGAAAACACGCCAAAACAGGTGAGCTGTGTGATTAGAGCGATAATAATACTCTCTGTAGTTTGAAAGATGATGTAGTGACAAGAGTAGAAAAAGGTATATTGTAGTGGTTTGACCATCTGGAATGGATGATTGAAAGTAGAATGAAAAACGAATTTATAGAGTGAACATGTGTGATGGAAGTATTGAAGATGATGGAAGACTTTATAATAATAACTTATTAAAAAAATAGTTGTATTTTTATTATAATAATACTTATATCATCGTAAACAGTAACAGATTCAGATAGGTAATACTATTTTGACGGAAATTCATATTTTGTATAGAAATGTATATTAGTGTTAAACCAATATTTTACATATTATTAATACAACTACTATTTAAGATAACGAATGGATTACAATTACTGATTTTTCTAAAGGGATGGTATATTAAAATTGCATTGTTGATTATGTTTTAATATATTTATAGATATTGAATATAGACCAGTATGTTGAATATTATTGATATCCACCATACTGTGTGCTCAAATGAAATTTTTTCACATTTTTCATTTATTTATTTGATTTCTTGGTAGCAAAACATACATTCTTGTTGTCTAATAGTTGATATCTATTATTTGTGATCATAATGCTCAATATAACCACTGTTGGTTATATTTTAGATGAATGATGAAAGTGAAGGTCACAACTTCCATTTTTGACTTTACCATTTCCAATAGTATTAAACAATGTCACTTTTTTGCTTGTTTGTTTGTGCTTTTAGTTGTTTTGAACCACATGTTAGATTTTGATGTCATTCTTACCATCATTTCTTCTGATATATTAATTTTATTATTATGTTAATAAGAATGACTGACAGGAAGCATTTTTGTCATTCAAAATTTAATAAACATGATTATTGGCTAACAATTGGAATAAAATTTGGTATCCTGATAGATCATACCGTTGCTTATAATATAATATACTGTTTGTCTCTGTTTATATCTTCTTACAATCATACAATGGTTTAAATGATTTTGATTAAATTTTATACTTTATAGAACTCCAGCTATGCATAAAAGTACTATGTATAAAATATGAGTTATATACAATGCAAATAAACTGCATGCAGGTTGTAAACAAAAGAATTCTAAAATCTATTTATATTTTATTTTTTGGACATGTTTATTCGCTTGCATTGTGTGGAGAGGGAGAGTGATGAAGGAGGGAGATAGAGGGAGAGTGATGAAGGAGGGAGATAAGGTTTGAAGGACGGTGAGACAGGGAGATATAAAGTGGCAGAATGAGCGAAAGGCAGAAACAGGACAAGAGAGAGTGCGAGAGGGGAATTTATTGAAATAACGAATAGACTCAAGATTAGGATATAATGGAATAAAGGTTAGGTCTGTAATCAAGATTTTTATAAACATTAAAATTTCGAATAAGACTTTCAACATACACAGGTGAAGCTGCTGATAAAAACTAGTGAATAATAAAAAATGGATTTGAGTTATTGATTATAATTAATTTACTTAAAATAATAAGTGTTACAGTTTCATTAATTGATTATTACAGACCCGCTGACCAACAGACGCAGGGAAGTCATCAAACCAGCAATAAGAGTAAAACCAAGAAGAATCGTCGCTGAAATAAAATGAAGAACAGTGTATATAATTTTATTTTTGTTAAAATAAATTGGTTTCTTATTATTAAAGATTATTATTATTATTTTACATTGGACAAATATTTGATTTTATTGTATTGTCGTTTCAGAGATTTTATTTTCACCATTACTGTTTCTCATAACACTATATCCATCTGTGATGATAACATGTGCATTTTTATTTATTTTGTCTGTTGGGAAAATATAAGCTGACATTCCACCTATAATTTTTTTATTTGGGTGGAAAGCTTTTTTATTTTCTGTGGCAATTGGGACATTTTCATCAGTGATTCGTTGATCACTGGTGCTATGCTGTTCGACATTATAGATGCTTTCTCCACTAGCTTCTTGGGATTGATTGAGCTCTGAGTGAATAATGTTTTTATAGTCTTCAAGAAGTCTTCTTGTTCGCTGCTCTTTGAATTGTGGAAAATATTCAGTGCATTCTGTCTTGTTTCTTCCAATTTGGCCTTTATCTTGGATTTGATGTTGTTGGAATTCTCTTCTAGTATTTGTAACGGGTTCTGTTTCATAGATTTCATTGTTGATTGCATTCTCTTTTGTTCTAATGTCTGTAGGTTTGGAAGTGTCTTGAATGCGTCGTAGTCGTTTGATTGGTGTTCTACTGCTTGGATGGTCTCCTGAAGGGTCGTTGGGATTTCGTTTATTACTTTCTGTATAGATTGTGATGTTGTGGGCTGTACCTTCTCTGTCTCTAGTGTTTCTATTTCTGGTATTGTTATCAGTTCTTCGTAATAATTCGATCTGTCCACTGCTGCCTGGATGGTATCGTGAAGGGTCATTGGAATTTTCTTCATGACTTTCTGGGCTGAATGTGAATTCCTTGCATTCGGGTATCATGTTCACTAGTTCTATTATCCCCGGGGATATTTCTTTCAATGTTTGGGTGAAGTGTGGAGCCACTTCCCTTATCGAATCCATAATAGTTTCCCCCATTGCTAACGGTATTTCTTGCAGGTAATAGGGATAAGAGCGTATTCTCTCTGATAATGCTGATGTCACCAGAGGAAGTATTATCGGCTCTCGAGGCGGAAGTACTGGAATCCTGGAGTAAAGACCCGTCCTTAGTGGATGTCGGCGTGGTATAAGTAATTGTCGTTTCTTTCGGTTTTTGTTTTTCAGTGGATGACTGTCTGTTACAGGTACATCTACATATTGCATCATTTGATTGCTTTGTGGCGAATTCATCGTCTCTATGTTCTTGTTTTGATTCATCCGAGTAGATCTCTTTAGGGAGACTGATTGAATGTGCGTTAAAAATATCGTCAAACAATAGGCGGATATCATTAAGTAGCGAAATGTACTTCCTGACATTACCATTGTCTATGTCTGTATCTCTTTTTATTGATTTCGTTTTCTTTTTATTTCTTAGTTTATGCAAGGAATTTATATTGATTTTCTTGGGTCTTGAGATAAATGAATTTTGGTTTTGAAATTGTTTTTTTTTGGTGATAAAATTGTATCCTGAAATAAAAATGAATAACTGGAATTATTTAAAAAATATTGACGAATGTTCACTATATTCGATTTTAAAATTTTACATTTAAATACCTTTTTCTTTATTTAAAAATGATGTTTTTTAGAAGGTTTTGTCCCAAATCTTTGTTTACAACTTTTTCTGTATCACCTTCTGAAACAAATTAAAGTTTCATTAAGATATCTAGTCTTATATATTTATTTAAATAAATATCTTGTCACTTATCAAACTATCTTTCAAGCAATGCACGGCATTCATCAAAACCGAGCAAATTAGTCCAAACTTGATCAATTAATTAAAATCATTCAAGTGTTATAATAGGTACTCAGCTTTAGTATATTCAATAGTAAATAAACTATTGTTGACAACTTATATTTGAAAAGATAAATTAGTGTGATAAATAGAAGTGAGTGAAAATCAAGTATTAAAAATGTTTCAACATAATTACAGAACTTACAGATGACTAAACAGATATGTGCAAGTAAAAATTTCTGTGCTCTTATTTGCAAAACAGCAACTATAATGTTCATAAACAATCTTAAGTATTTTCCATAAGGTGTGACATGAAATTGATCAATAGTGAGTTGTGTACCACTGACAATTTGTCTGATATCGTTGACCAATAATAAGCAGATATTGTTATTGGACTAGTGTGATATAGAACACTATTTGCGCAAGTTTGATTTGGTGAAGTTTGAACTCGTTTATTTTAAGCCTTTAGAGATGCCGAGGAAGTATTTAATACCTGAAAATGATGCTATTTGATTGTGTAGCTTGAAATAATTATACAAGTGTATTCTGATTATGGCCACTAAAAGTATTTTAAAGATGTCAACAAGTATGTCCATACATAAGGTCTGCGTAAAACACAAACACAAATGTAGTTCAAATTTGAACCCAAATGTTGAGAATTATATCCAGTACTTAAGTTATGTGCATAATACCAATTCCTTAAAAAATATGAGGCATTGAGGGAAAATATATGCTTATAAAGCACTACTTATATTTTTTTGGAAAAGTAATTGTAAATACAATATAATTTCTACAGATACCTCTTACATCAATTAGATTTAATAATATGCACTCATAGCTATAACGCCCATATGAGGATGAAAGGAGGTATCAAAACGTATATGTAAATTCATTATTTTAAACATTAAAAAAAAATTGTATTTGGGCTTCTTTTTATAAATTACAAACTGCACGCGTTGCAGTGTTTTTGGAAAATTATCCTTTGAAGGACTAATTGTTTCTATATTTATAATTTCAATTTCGAGTTTTCTGTCAAGTCTGAAGTATTCAAATTCAAAAATATTAACTTCTTTTCTTATTTAGAGCAATCTCTCTGTTCACGGTGATCCCTATCTCGGTTTATATTAATAAAGAACAAGATTTATTGATTTTTAGATTAGTCCGAGTGTCTACTACAATGCCAAACAAAAAGAAAACTGCTACAATCGCTCTATTCTTTTCTTCATAAAGCGCTAGGTACCTTATGTTCGGTATTTTTAATGTCTTCAATATTCCGTCGTTCCTAAACGAGCAGTCCAGATAAACAGACTTCCAGTTGTTCAACTCTCTCACTTTCTATCAAGATAATGCATTTATCCAGGAATTTGATTCATCATCGTGCTTCTTTCAAAGACTACAACCTTGGTTTTACTTAAATTAATTTTTGTAACTCTTTTTGACGAAATTCGTCATTGGCTTACTTACATGAGGGATTTTATGAGTAAGTTGGTCATTTATTTATCGTTTTCTTACTTTTAAGGAGTAGAAAAATGTTTTTCATTTATATTTCGTTACTTAATTCGCAATTATGGTATTACATGAATAATTTTATCTAAAATTAAGTTATTAGGAATTAATAAAGAATCAATATAAATTCTACTCTATGATGTAGAAAATTTACATCCCCATGTTGTTTTCGACTAATTCTGAAAAAAATTTCCTTTGTAGGTTTAAACAGTATTTTTTTATACATTTTTTATGAAATCTATAATAAGAGAGTATGTTTTTTGACCAAAAAAGTAATCATCAATCTCTTATTCATTATATAATGAAATCCATGAAACAATGCAAAAGTATTCTTTTTAAATAAAAAAAGAAATGAATGAAAATTCATCAGATTACCCTCAAGGTAAAGAAAATAACTTGTATATTTGTACGACAATCAAAATATTGATGCTAAGTAAATAATAATTAAATTTCATAGTAAATCTTAACAATACTTAAATTAAACATTGGCTGCATGTGAATCATGTTCCCCTTTGTTGTTGAAGAGTTCTAAGATTTTAGAAATACAATAAATCCTCGCCCAGATTTTAAGAAACGATTAAATTCCCTATTTTTGATTTCCTGATTTGATTCCCCATCTTCCCGGAAATTCTAAATTTCCGTCTGTACGAAATTTCTATATGAATCAAAATTCATGTAGAAATTTACTGAAATTCATAAAATTAGAGTTTTTGGACTACCTATTGTAAAATATAATGTGGGCTTTTAAATAGTGAAATTTTAAAGGTTAATATTTTAAAAGGAAGCCTTCATATACGTATTTCATTGATATTCAAAATTATTTATGACTTCCGAAATGCGACACTGAAAATTAATGGGCCTGTATCACATAGTAAATGAAATAATATATTTTACAAAAATTGAGAACCTATGCTAATTTTTAAGTAGTTTAAAAATAAATAAAGGCAATTGTTCTGCAAAAAAAAACCTATGATAGAAATATTCATAGTACCTATTTGTTAATACAATGCTATGCTTACCTGACGATGGCAGTCTGGATTCTGTGTCTTCGGTTGCGAGCGCCCGATTTATCGAAAACGGTTTAGCTGATGCGACTAAAAATTAAAGACAATATTAATAACTGTTTTATTGCACATTGCTTTTGTTAGAACAGTATATAATTGTTTTTTGCTTTACACATAAAAAAATTAAGCAGAGTCTTACGTTGAGGCAATATTATGGCAGAAATCAAGATGGAGCAGTGAATCAACAATTTATATATTTCCATTGTCGAGCATTTTTTTTATTTAATTTGGTTATACGTCTACAAATTATCGATGAAATGATCACAATGATGTCTTGCTGGTGCTTATATTCAAAATTATACAAATAAGGGTGCGGTTACATGTTGCGAAATTTTCTCATTAAATAAATATACGATAATAATAATAAATAATGTATAATATTAGATATTGTATATGTATGTTATGTATGAAATTATTTACGGAGCAATTTCTTGTTAGGTAATTATAATAAATAATTATGTTCTTACTTAAATATTTCCAAGATTTATTTTGTATCTTACGGGAATTCTTAGGAATCGCTTTTGTTTTCTTTTTTAAGGGTGCTTATAATCCGGTTAGTAAACATGTTTAATTACATGAAAAAAGACGCATTTAATTTGTGTCACCACCAATAATAAATAGTTGGATTGTCACATATGGCTGTAAATGTAAGCATGTAAACTCAACTTAAGCACTTTCGCTGACTGGATCCGTTCGTGATTATTTCATTTCCTGCATATCTTCACGTTTCTATTTTTCAGAATTTTATTGAGTCATACACCAGTTAATTACTCATGAGAAAGAGTAGGTACAAATTTAAAAGAGATTATAATCATACTGATAGTAACACTAGCGCCGTAGTTAGGTAGTCCTTAACTCAAGTTCATGGGGAGAATCCGATATTGTGCTCTTTAAAAAGTTATGAACACTTATGAAAATGTTCATCACATGGACATAAAGGAACTGCCTTTAAAAAGCTATTTGAATATTGATTGTTTTTGAAGTCCGTTCCAGGTAAAGGTAAATCGTACAAAACGTTAGGAAGTGTTGTGGCTTTCATCATCAGCTCAACAACACGAGGTTGTGACTTCCAGATGCATACACTTGAATAACTAAAAACAGAGTACAGACACACTGTATGAGCCTATAATATATGAGGGTATCCCTCGATTTCCCTAAGATTTCATCATCAGATCCTGACTTGTTGACTGTGGGACCACCTTTAGAATACATCTTTCCAAACGAAGTAAGAATTTTCAAAATCCGTCCATTATCGACAACTTCGTCAATTATTGACGATGTCATCGCTGAACATATATAAAAAATACAAACGAACACGGGATCTCCTTTTCTGAAGTTGGTTAAAAATATGCGGATTAGCATGTAACAGCCGAAACATTGCATGTATTTTGAGTGGACGGAGAGCGGTCGCTGACAATATATATCTGTAGACTTATGACATAAGTTTATCGACTCTCATTCATTCGCATTTATTAAGAACATAAGGCTATATACTTGATAGGGGTGACTTTTAGTTCATTCTTTTACAGCGAACCAATTTACTTTGAAGGGTGTCAATAGTTGCTTAGCTGTACTCTGTCCGTTTATTTCTACGTCATTGGTTAATTGCTTATTATGCCTTATTTAATTTAATTAATGTGAATACTTCATGTCATTATAAACTATGTCAGTTCAATAGTATTTTAAACTATAGAATGTATGTATAATCACTTTAGCTCTTTTAAATCTGTTGCCGTTTTATCAATTATTTGTTGAAAATGAATGCTTTTAGCTGTATTGCATTCTGTTGACAATATTGCTAAATTAGTTACGGGCTTCTAGTTTATTCCGAAACGTTAGGGCTCTCCCAATATTTGGCTGATACTGTGATCCAAATGCTTTGATAGTAATTGAAAATTATGGGCTTGGTGTTTGAAATTTTGAATTTTCCTAAATAAACTGTTTTGAACTATTTTTAGGGTTCCGTACCCAAAGGGTGTCAACGGGATCCTGTTATTAAGCCTCCGCTGCCCCTCTATCTGTCTGTCAGCGGGCTGTATCTAATGACCCGTAATAGGTAGACATTTGGCGTTTTTACAGAATGTGTATTTATATTGCCGTTATAACAAAAAATAAGAAAAATAAACTTAAATTAAAAATTAAAAGGAGGACTCCCATACACGAAACGTTTTCTTTTGACGTTTATTGCTCGATTTTAATAATGACAATAAATAAACGTTTGGAACATTCTCACGGTGTGTATTATCATAACCGCTATAAAAGCAAATAATAAAAATAAAATGTAATTAAAAGAGGTCTCCATACAAGAAACTTGTTTTTATCGGCATTTTATGTTCAATATTAATACTTTTTCTTGTTTTTCATAACTATTAATTTATAATAAGTGCTCAATATTGTACGGTGATATAGAACCCTGCGTGTGCAAGTCCGACTTGCATTTGCCCGGCTTTTTGTATTTTCATGCCACATTTAGTGCTGCTACATGCCAAGTCTAATTCTTAATTCGCCAATCGATGTTCCGCAAAGAAAACGTTCTTTTAGAAAACTAAAATCAAATGCCGCCCTCGATATACTTTCGAGTCTCTACGTATATGTTGATTTAATGTGTTTAATGGACGGGGAAATTGCATTTCTATTCTAATTTTTAACCTTTGATTAAGTTATAATGCTGGCGTAATAAAATGATTGGAATGGTGGAGTTCTGACATAGTCATGTTTTAGAGGAAGTCGCTTAGTGCAATTCCATTTAACGTATTACCCTTTATCGTTTTGGTTTTACAGATTGTCCATAAATCGAGTTGTATTAAAGGTATAAAAGCAAATCGTAAAAGGTAAGGATTTGACAAGAATATGGACAACCTGTCAAATCTCACGGTTTACGAGTTACGTTTTCGTTCTCGTGCGATCTGCCGATTGTCTGTTAAATCATATGTTTACGATTCGCGTTCTTATCTTTCGGTATAGCGCTTCGTTTATAAAGATAAACGCAGAAACCTATACGGAGTAGCAAAGACTACTCCAAATAGGTTTCTTGCGTAGACATTTACGCGAACGGAAGGTGCCCACTTAAACGAGGCTTTAATAATAATGACCTGCTTTATATTTTAAAAATATATTAAAAAAATGTAAATAAAAATAATTTGGCACCTTGCGTCTTCTGCAGTTAAGCCTGTGGCGCGTGTTACTTTTTTCATGCTATATAGAGATAACTTTAAAATGTGGAGACAAAATTTTCAGGCTTTCAAATTTTATATATTTATCTGTCGGTTAAGTTGGTTTTTTGAATACAAAACAAATTATTGCATATAACAATAGTTAACGGTAGTTTTACGTCGGAATGTTTCGATAAATAATAAAATTGTAGCAGTAAAACGGAGGAGAGCTCGGCGCCGGGCCGGGCTGTAGTCGTTAAATTATTACGAGCGTCCAATATAGCAGAAATCCCTGATCTGACTTATGTTTACGCGCAGCCGATGGTCGGAGGCCGAAGCAACATTTCTATGGATGGGGCGTAGAACGTTACACGAAATAAAATTATACGCCGTAAAATGATATAAGCCATAACTGTAAATAGGCTTTTGATATCGCTGTTGTAAAGTAAAGCTTTTTCCTTGTTATTGTCGTCGCGCGTGCGAATGACTTTCGCCGCTTTTTATCTGAACATAGATTAATATATGGCTGCGTATTAAAGAAATGCCAATACGATTATTAATGAGAGAAAACGTTGAGTTGTGTCATGCGTGTTTGTTGAGAGTTAGAATGTGTGGTGATCGATTAAAAAATTTGATTTTATCAAACGGCAAACCGTAGTAGGTTTTACTGTTGTTCATGAGTCTTTTTTGGAAAGGGTTTCAGGTGGTAGTTTTCTCATGTTGGCCCAAATTGTGTTGAGAAATGTAAAATTATCAACGTAGTAATTAGTAGTATTTTTTCTATTACTACTACTAGTAGTTATAGAAAAAGAAACGCAGATTTGTCAGGTTGTTTCTAGTCACCGTTAAGAGTTTAATGCTGCAGGCTTCTAGTTTTAGGACTATGTATCCTATGTTACAGAGGGGCGCATATACTAACTCTCCATAGTGCTATTGATTTATTGCCTAAGTACACTGACAAATAGAGAATTCGTGATTCTATTGAAATGGTAGATACATTTAGGATAAATCTATACCACTATATAAATCTATTGGATCTGTCTGTACATTTGTTTTCACTTAATTTTGTGATAGACAATTATTTTATGATGCAGTGATTCACGTTCTATTTTTTTATTTTTGTCTGTCTGTCTGTATGTCTTTTTATAACTCAAGAACGTCTCGGACCATTATTATCATCGGATTATTATTATTTTCACTACTATTATCATTGTTCTTTTATTTATCATTAACATTATTAATTAAGGTTGTTAGTATAGTTTTGACATTTTTTTTTACTTTGTATATATTTTTTTAATAGCCTATGGCTTATGGAATTCCGGCTGACATTTTCTTCGTCGTATAAGTCAGATAAAATTAAATTCTCTTCTCTCCTTAGACAATGTATTTGTGTTCTTTTGTTTGTAATACTTTCACTCATCAATCTAAAGCCCTGATATATTTATATGTAAAATTACGCACTGATGTATTTCAAGTTATGGTAAAATATGTAGGAAAGTTTGTTTACTTTATTTAAACTAACTTTTTCCCGAAATTTCTTCATTCTGGTTATAAAATGAATTCGTACTAATATTTTTTTTAATCAAATCGATATCATTGTCAGTGACCTCGTCGAGAGAGGAGTTGGAGCTGAGTGAGATTGAGATTTAGAGCGAAATTTAAGGAAGAGATTAAAAACGAAAAAAGAACGAAATAAAACAACAAACCGCAAAAAGCAATAAACGGCAATATTCGCAATGTGTACGTAATATAAGTCACCTACTAGTTAAGGTGAATGTAACATTTACATACTAACAATAAGGAGGCGACGACGTGTTGCCTAATGAGACTCTGAGGAAGAGTTAAAATTCTTCTTATTTCTTCTGACAAAGAAAGAGTCAGCGGGAATTACGTAAAACTTACCCATTGAAAAAAATACATATAAAAATATATAAAAAATGTTCTCCAAAATATGGTTACAAACTTAGTTGATAATGACAATAATAATGATAAGGAGAATGATAATGAGAGTTACGTTCAAAATTATATAACTTATAAATTATATACATCAATAGCTATAATGATATTGATAATGATAACCATAATGATAACGATTACGATTATAACAACGATTATGATTACGATAATGATATCGATTATGATAATGACAATGCCAGTGGCAGTGGCAGTGATAATGATTATAATAGTTGAGCTTTATTAGTAAATGTTAATATACAAGACGCTCGGTATTTATTTATCTTATTTAAAATATTATTACTATTTTTTCGTTTAGCGACTTGTCAATTTTACATCTGTTAATCTGATGATAGCTTTGACATGTTTTATATCTTTTAAAAAGTTAATAAAATGGGATTGTGTCTTGGTATATTATAAACTTGGAAGTTGCTATTTTTCACCAATAAAGCTTAAAAGAGATATTTGTTTGAAAAAATTATGCTATAAGGCATATTAGATTAGTTCATTTCGATGTGCCAATGAAGTTTGCGTTACAAGCAGAGAAAGAGATGATTCTTAATTTCGTGATATTAAAAACATTTCTACTTTATTCTTAAAAATTATTTCATTTTAAATTTAATGTTCAATAAAAGTTCTGAATAAAATCTTCGCTTCCATTTCCTTACCTTAGCTTACACAGGGAAGTTGAGCGTCTAATATCATTAAAAGTTTCCTTGTGTAATATTTGAACCATCCCTAATAACATTATTACTAAAATAATGCTAATATATAATTACACACACGTTATGGTTTTATTGTCTATATAATATAAAATAATATAATTATGGCAGTAATAATTTTAAAAATAACGTTTTTATGAAGTAACGATATAAAGCGATTTAAGCGCATTTATTTTGATATATTTATAAACACTAACTATTCATGTTAATGGATTTTATGTATAAAGTGTATCGTTATATATATAATTATATATATATATATGAGAAATATCTTTCTACGGGTAAAAATTTGTAGTATTAGATTAGACAATGAAGTATAGAATAGATATTTTTCTTGTAGATACGTACACCCTAAAGTCGTTATTTTAGATCTGGCCTAACCGTAAAACCACTTTCTAATCCGACAAACGGACCAAAAAACATGTTTATTGTTATCAAAAGTATGTATGTGAAAACAACAATAAATTTGTTGTTTGGCAATGGACGTGTCCAATCATTGAAGGATTTATAATTTTGACTGAAATTTGATTAGACGTCTTAATGTAGTTTTCAGTAAAAATAAATTTGTTTTTAATTGCTCAGAACAGCGTTTTTGGCCGTGTTATTCTACAAGAACAAGTTATGAATAAAGTTGCAATTAAACTTGTTGAGGAATTTCACATAAAATAGTTTTTTTGCGTTGCTATAGTAATTCATAAAGTTAGAAAGGCGTGAACGAAGGTATGACTTTTCTTGGGACTATAGTAAATTTAATAAATTCAAAAAGTAATGAATAGGGAACACTTTTTTGTATATTATTCTAAACAAATTTTTCTTATTTTTTCAAAGAAATAGTTTTGTGTATACTATTTCATTTATAGTACTTTTATTCTGAATTTGCTCTAAAAAATATAAACTTTTTTACACGGAGATAAATATTTCTTAAAATCAATTTCGTTTGTAGTACATATAGGGATTGCGTGAAAACAAAAAAAATCTGTAAGACGGTTAGAGTCCTGCAAGCCATCCCTCTAGAACTTTCCGTTATGATATTTATCGATGTTTCTTTAAGCTATTTGAGTTATGAATATTGTCTGTGAATTTTTGGGCTTGAAAATTTGAAAGACGGTTGACTCTATAGGTCATCTTTGAAACATTTTAGTACTTTCGAGCTCAGAGGCGTACAAAAAAAATAAACTAACAATAATCGATTTTAGTGCTTTTTCAAATTCTCCGAGCTCAAAATATAATTCAAATAAGTTTTGAGCTCTTTAATTTCAAAAATTTATATGTATACAAAAAGCTTTTTGTTTTTAATTTTTCCACAATTATTCGAATTTGTTGTTCGATTTTATCTGTTTTATGGCATCAGACGCAGTTTTATAGACAGAAAAAGATCACCGAGTATCTAACATCAATCTACCAAGAATTTTATATGTATTTTGAAAGAATTGTTTTTTTTTTATAATTCTTTCTTAACCACACCTCTCGAACGAATCAACGGATTTTGATATAATTTGCGACGATCAATGATGTTTTTTAAGGAAAAAACTATAAAGAATTTCGAATTTATTGGTTCGATTTCATTACATAGGCACACACATACACACACACGCACGCACGAACGCACGAACGCACGACCGCACGCAAGCATGCACGCACGCACGCACGCACTCACACGAAGGAGAGAGAGAGAGAGACAAAGTGACAAAGAGAGATACAGACAGAGAGAGAGAGAGGGAGAGAAAGAGAGATACAGACAACACTTAAAAAAATAGTTGAAATAGATTCCCTGGAGCCTAAAACTGCAAGATCGAGTAGAAACTCGATTTTAGAAAATCGGGCTGAAACCAGTAGGTTTGTAATTCATGAAAATTTTTCAATTTTCATAGCAGAAAGTTCGCAAAGGAAACAATTTTTATTGAAATAATTTTATATTTCATGATACAAATTATTTACATTCTAAGTATGACTAACGATCTTAGTGGGTATATTTTAATTACACAATCAAATTATACCGCGTTTTTAGGTTATCTCGTCCTACTTCGCTGATTTTAAAATTTTATATTCACTGTATTTGGTTACTCGTGAACCTACAAGGCTTTGTCGTTTGGTATGTCAAGGACCCGAAATTAACGTGTCATCCGCACCGTTGTATGCGAAAAAATAATTATTTTGGAATATTGATATTTCGAAAGTGAACCAGCTCTGATTGGTTTTTCGATGTTGAACGTCGTCCGATTATCGAAGCCGCGACCGTCTCGGGCCGCGATTAAGCTATCGCCGCCTTAATTTGGCCCAATACAAATGCGCGGTGTGCGAAGTGTGACGAAAGCGCCGCTAACTCGGACCTAGCGGCCGGCCCCTAAATCGGAAGCGACCCGCCGCCTCTGGAGCCGCGTACATTACAGTGGAACTTTCAACCGGAAAAAAAAGGCGTTATTTAGCGACAACAATGTTGCATAGTTTGAACGTTTCATTGGTGTCGTGAATACGAAGCGATGCCGATCGAGAAACCGTTTCGAGGCGTTCCGTTAATATAGGCTATGATTACTTAATAATTTTTTTAGACTTTTATGATGCACATATACACACGCTTGTCTGCAACATGCATTAACATGCAGCATGCAACCCACCGCTGACCCTCGAATCTGCCCCTCCACTACGAATCTCTATCCAAATGATTGAATATTGATTCGAGAGGATTGACAGATATCGAACACCGAGGCAAGTGTTAATTTTATAATTATCTTAGTCCGCTAATCGTTATATTGTTAGTTTCTACGTACGTTTCATGTCAATCAGGCACATCCTCAGGAAAATGCAGACAGTCACATCCACCAGGGCGTAAGGAGTGTTAAAAACAACCGACAAATGCATGTCGTAGACAAGCGTTTATTATGGATTTCCGAGAATTAACACCTCACAGAACAGAATAGTTAAATACGCATATAATTTTGAATTCAACCGTACCTATAGAGAACAGTATCAATTATTATATAAGGGTGTGAATGAGTAGAAAAACAATCTATCTCGACGTCTAAAAAAGAAATTATCTGGTCACCAAACAGGCCAAATATTGAGAATAGTCTCCAAATCGCCAACAAATGATGATTTTGGTTGCAGTTTTTTTCATAGACAAAACAAGTTTAAACGAGCGTATAAGCCACAAGAGATCACTGACGACCGTAAATATTCGCAACCTCACGGGAGTCACGAGTGCCTTGCCGGCCTATTAGGAAGGAATAGGATATGTGATGGATCGGAGAGCAGTCTACCAGAACTTTTGGGGGGAATTAATTCATGATAGAGGTAAAAACCAGGTTCACTATTATCCCCAAAACCGGTTCGCTTTCCAGATGTAAATAATGGTGAACTATTCTGCTATTGATGGGCAAGGGACTATTGTCTTATTTTGTATATACACCAGTACAGTTCGCAATAATTTTATAGTCGTTTTACAAACCTACGGCTTAAAAAGGAATTTACGTAAAATAACTCTGTCAAGCAAACACGAATGCGAGAGTTGTACAACCCCAGTCTTACACTTTTGATGGACGGTCGATCCCGGAGATAAACGTAAACTTACCTAAGAAGCAACTTTAAGCTGTAAAAGTTGTCGAGAGCTTTCTGAAAAACAAAAGGAGTATAAATACGAATTGTGTACTCGTTTCTCTAGATCTGATTTGACAAAAACTTTCCGACGGTTATCCACCGGAAATTGATTATAAAAAAATGTTATTTAGTTCTTGATATAGATTCAATAAGTCGTCACAAAAATATTTAACATAAACTATTTTTGGCTTACGATGAAATGGAGAAAATTAAGGAAAAAATAAATGTTGGAAAAACAAGAATTAAGCAAGTCATCGACCACAATGATGAAGAATTGAACTTGAAGCGACTACTTTTTTCATGTATGTATATTACAAATTGTGACATTACAAAGTAGTTAGCTTTGTGTGTTCTGGTTGTTATAACTTTTGGACTACCTGTTTTGAAAATTTAAAAATATCACGATAATAGAGTTTTATTAATAAGTTCAACGAAAATTGTCTTCAATAATGACCGTTTGAAGACGTTTTCGACTTCAAATGATTTAGTGCAATTGCAAATTTTGGTTCGTTTCATTCATTCGTGTATTACTTGGACGTAAAAGTCAGACTCTCATATTGGTTTTCTTTTAATTGTAGTTATATATATTAAAATAATCATAATATTATTGAGTTAATTAGATTTTGGCATCATTACTTAAGAATAACGAAAATGTCGATAGTTGATAATTAGTTATATGTTCCGCTTCATTCTAAAATAACTTTTGTAAATCTGATTTTAGAAAAAAATTGTTAAAAACAAATTGTAGACAATTTCATTATTAATAACATTGCTCTTTTTAAAAATTCTGATAATAGTGATAATTTGAAAGATAAATGATAGTATAGATTTATTGAAATGAGTCGAAACCAACCAAAGTGGCACGCGAGTGAAATGCTTTTAAGCAGGAGGGTTGCTTCTTTTTTTAATAAAACTGGGCATGTACCTACTGTTACTTTGGAGAATTCTCGTAATGTGAAAACTCGTCCATTTGTTTTCCGGAAGTTATTGACTTCGCAAAATTAAGAACCAATTACGTGGTCAACCAAAAGAGGCTATCGCAGAGTATGAAAAACTTGTTTTCGAGGTCATCAAGGAGGAGTGGCATAAATGCTTTCAAAATTTGTTTATTCGTGTGAAAAAGTGGAATTAGGCTAACGGAGAATATTTTGAGAAACAATAAATTCATTTTTGACCATTCATGGTAATTTTTTCTCATCCATTGCAGAAGTTTTCCGTGCGTCCTACGTATTAGCGTTATGGAGGGTTTTTTTCCTTCAAAATTACATCGAGTAAATCGGTTTGATTGCGAACCGTGCGTCATTTCGGGTACGCCATATGGGAATTGTTCAATCGCGGCGGGTCGGAGCACACGCGCGAACAGGGTCGCGGCGGGGCGGCCGCGCTTATTGGCGACCGAGATACGCCGGGGTGCTGCGGACCGGCGCGGCGGCGGAGGCTCCGAGGGTGGTTACACATACTTTTTTCACTTTAATTTCTATTTACGCGACCGTAAACCGTCTCCGAGGCGTCGGCGTCGCCGCGCCATAAAAACAGATACCGACCGGCCTCCGGGTCGTATCGAGTGCGATGTATCTAAAGTGCGCCGCCGCCGCGGCGGGCCGCCCGCGCGATAAACGGATTTGGGCCAAATGGGTATTATTCCTCAGTAATAGAGTGAGGCCTCCTCGGTCCGATTTCGGGGGAGTCATGGCACTATTTCGGTTACCCATAAAATGTTACGATTCATCGAGAAAAATATTATTGTTGCGAAAAAAAAAGTTGTGCCACTGAAGTTACATGTTGATATTTTGAGTAGCTAACTTAACCTTCTTGGGTTATATGACGGTATTCAGTGTTCCCTTAGGAGATAGAAAAAATGGGATATTGTTGGTCTCCTCTTGCTGTCTATTTGTTTTATTTTTTTTTATAGAGCATATAACGTAGGTGAACGAAAAATTTAATAATCAAATTTGAATTGTTTTGGGTACAACATGGACTTAAACGTGGGGTACTTAGAAATTTTTGTGATATTACAAAAATATATGCCACAAAATGTTACTTTTTTAATAAACCTTTTCGAAGAACTTTTCATTAGCGTTTATATAAAGTTACATCACATGTCAGAATCAGTTTTCGAAATACATTTTCGATGGGAACAAAAAAGTTATAGGGTGCTAAATTGGAATTGTAGATAAAATGACTTTTTGGGATTTTAGAATTTTTTGTTCATAAAATCCCTTGTTTTCAGCGCCGGGTGTGCGAACGTGTTGTGGTGAAGCTCTTGGAGTCCGGTGTTCGGCCTCTTGCTTTTCACAGCAGTAAAAACTTCTGGCAAACATGTGGTTATATACCATACAGCACTGATCATGTCGACACTAGATAACCGGACAAAACACAAAACAATCACAAAACAATCTTAAAAAATTATAAAGCACAATGATAAATATCAATTTTATTACGTGTAGTTCCTTAGATGTTTATATTTAGTATCTAATGCATAAATCTATAACGTGCGCATGTGCGACATTATCTTATTCGCTTTGTATCGTTAGGTATATGTCGCTTTCTTTTGCTCTAATCCCATGGCATCGGAATGCATAGCTCTATTTATCCTTCTCAATACGATTTTTTTTATCCGCCTCCGTGTCATGGTGACCACGGCTCTTGTATGCTTTGTCTCTGGTTCATTCCGTGTCTCTCATTTTTACGTCTCTTATTTTCCAAGGGATGGTCGGTAGGGGTTATATTGTATTAATTAATTCACTGCTATTTTCTATTTTATTTTTTGTAGCAATATATATTTTTTTATAACCCTTTTTATGTTCTACTATTAATTTTATTTTAAATTTATCATTACTAATTTCTCCCTACCACCTTAAGAAAAATTTCTTATACATTCTGATCTTAGACAATTTTCCCCTTACTTTTTATTACATGTGCATTGTGCCTGTACCTTAATTTACATTTGGCATCTTAAGTACTATTTCTATTAAGTTAACTTTTATTTATGTTCCAGTTGGTCGCACGAGCACACAGGCTTAACCATCTCGACGGTTGGAGCCCGTTCACTCAGAGCAGTATCCATTGGTGCTCCGAACCATCCGGATCATCAAGCCTTTGCAGTATTGTATATTTATGTTACATAAATATACAATACCCTCTGATACATAAATTATGTATCAGAGGGGGTACCCGTGTACCCGTGTACCTGGCCTTCCTGAGTCGGTCCACGGCCACGCTCAGCTTCCTCGCATTCATCACACCGCGCAGTTTGGCATCCACCTGCTCCGCGGAGTGGTTTTCTCACCTTCAGGAAACTACGAGCGTGTACCCTGTTCTGAACCGGATTTCGGGGCCAGGAATTTTTCAAGCGGCGGTAGTTAACGGTTTCGGCTTTGCCGCTGCCTCAATGTAGTTTAGTGGGTGCAGGGCCGGTTTCGCCTTCACAGTCCTCGGATTGGCTAACTCCTCCGGGCCGTCGAAGTGTCCCAACAACGTTCTGGTCGAGGAGATCGCAGCGCCATCTTGTCGAATTTGTTTTCTATTTTGGGGATCCTGTTTAGGTTCTCTGTCGAAATTTTCGTAATTCGCCTCTCCGCTGTTTCCATTTTTTTTGCTCTTCTCACCTTTTACCGCTCAAGCTCTGTACTATAGCTTGAGCGGGCTTCCTCTAGGCGAAGGACGAGCTTGCTGATCATTGCCAATTTTCCGATAACGTATTCTTTTACGTCTCAGCTGATATTTTTGAGACCTTCGAGCTCGCCCTTCGCCTTTACGACGAGATTCCCGATGTAGGACCCAACCTTCCTATCGGATGAGCGTTCATCTGGTAGGATGGGGAATCTTGAGACTCCAGCCATGGAGTGCACCCGGACGGGTTAACTGGCATCGATATCTCCGACGCGGACAAGGACGGGCGGCCTTTCTCTTCTTTAAGGCTTGCCCATCTGGCGCAACCTCCCACCGCCTCCAGGGTAGTGAAGACACCGATGTTGGACTCTCTGCCAACCACTACGGCAGCATCCGCCATATCAATCTTCACCATCTATTTAGATAGGGTTAGCGGCGCCCCCTCCCCGGTCGCGTAACTGTTCGATACGGTTCCTCGCGCTCCCTTTGCCTCGTGTGAGGTGTTCGCCTTTTCCATGATTTCTGGGGACGTACTAGGGACGGGTGTCGTGACCACCGCTTTCTGCGACAGTTTTTTCATGACCGCCTCCGTGCTCTTTGTCCCCTTGGGAAAGTCAGGACACTGGGTTCTCTCTCGAATTTGGACGTCGTCGCTGTCATCCCTTTCCTCGACATTTTTCTTCGATACGGCAGCTCCCGGAAATTTTACCTTTAAAACTCTTAGTTCCTTTGGGGGCGTCGTCAACTGGATAAATTTTTATATAAATGATTGAAATAATGTAACTGTATTATTTATTATATAGAATAAAATATAACAACGGATATATATTGAAGCAGAAAAATGTAAATTAATAACGAATTTAATTTAAAAGCTAGAATAGTAAAGTCTATAGACGCAAAATAATGTCAAGATATAAAATTAATAAAGTAAAATAAATGTCAAAATGCAAAATTAATAATAGTAAAAATTATGTGAAAAAATATAAGAAATATTATAAAATTTTAATCTAAGAACAATAAATTCTCCAAACTTATGCAGATAACACCCACAATCAGATCAGAAAGTTACGAGCCACAAACAATTAAAATTTTCCTTAAGTCAAACTTAAAATGAGTTAAATAAGTATCTATTAAAATCCAAATAAAGTAAAATAAATTTAAAATACCAAATAAAATAAAAAAATAGCAATACAAATTAAAATTCTAATTAAAATGTCGATTTAGGTATATACAGTGTGGTGGGGGGAAGCTACAAGTAAGCTCTGTATACGTTATATCTTTTATCTCTCACATGCGATGCCTCCTTATATTTTACTCTCAATTGTCATCCAATTATCAATTAGTGAATCGCCGCCTAAGAAGTTTTACTTTAAAAAAACTTGTAATCAAAATTTTGCATGCACTTTTCGCTGGCTTCAATGCAATCGGTAAGAGTTGTTTAATATTGAAACAGCCAGTCAACTGACGTATCGCTTTTGGATTAAGTTTACTGATAAGTCCTTGATTTAACACCGGTAACGATATATTAAACGCGCCGAGACGAGTTTGTTTCAAATTTTGCTATCACGACAAGGTATTATTCTACCCGAACCTGCTCCTGAGCCAGAATTAAATTGTGCGTTTTCCAACGTGATAATATCCTCATTACTCGAAGATCCTTCGAAAATCTATGTAGGATTTCATGCACTCTTCTCGATTCCATCGGCAGTAAATGTAATTTGGCTATTCTCCAGAATTAATTTGTGCACTACCAGCACGTATTCTTCTTCCAGTCACAATAGGGTGGCCATTCTTCATTCGACAAAGTCATTAACCGCGTTTAAAGTTGTTAATCCAACTGTCGCTTTATGCCTGCTCTTCACCATCGCCCATCATTGCCAATCCTCGACAATTACAATCGTGTAGAGGACACAATAGCGTGTAGTGGGCCATGTTTGGGAGCGATTGTCGATGATGGCCGCGTTGTCGGTTTTTGAGCAAACATCAAAGTGCATTGTGCGTATTTGCGGGCGCGCATCTAAACAATTGCCGAACTCACAGTAAGCGATTGACCGCTGTATAAATAACACGTCTGTAGAAGGAGATAGAATTCATTTTAAATAATAAAACTCAATAAAATTCCTATAGTTATAAATAAAATATTTATAGTATAATTAACAACCACAATAATATAAACTCACGCCAATTTCCCAGAAAGGTGGGCAGAGACTATACATTCTTCACCTTCTGTATTAAATATGAATTTAAAATATTTTAAATACTTATAATATAGATTCAGTTGTATATTGTTTTTCTACAATGAATAGTCAATATTTACGGGTAACTAATCGATTTGTAGAACTTTGTAAAATTTTACTACTTTGAACAGAAAAAAAAATCTGAAAGAAATTTTTAATTAAATCACAAAAGAAACAGGATCTTTATGCAAGGAACGGGGATCCAAATTTTGAATTTATCGTATGAAAGAGCATCATTAACACAAGCTTTAAGAGATTTTTAATTATTTTCATTATATTCAGTTTTTAATTTATTTATAATACCTATCTCCCTGAAAATTTGTACGGAATCCTCGATGGGCGAGTTCAACTCGCACTTGTCCGGTTTTTTAAATCTAATCGAGATTTAATGTAACTAAAGGTGGTTTACGTTCGTTGTGTAGTGCTATTTTATTAGGTTACTTTTTTTTATTATTATTATGCGATTTTGCAATAGGTTAAGTTTAATGTACTTATTAAATTATTACAAAGTTAATATGAAAAAAAATCTAAGTTAGTATGATTTCTTCATCGTTTAACTATTTCATAAGATAAAATTAATTTAATTAATACATCTTGGTCGTTGTAAAACTCTTTTCTTTCTTTCGTAAGAGCAGATGAATTTTTAACCTCCGATGTGCTCTAAAAATCGTTATTTATATAAAAAAATATTTTTAAAAACAGAGTAAATATTCAACTAACTAATGATAATCAGTGATAATGATTTTGCGATCAGCGTGAAAAATAATAATAGTAGAACCATTTCGATATGCGAATGAATGTGTCTACTTAAATAAAAGTTTCTTCAAGAATTATGTATTTAATTATTTTTCTTCTTTTTGCAGTTCATAATAAAAAATCCACATGTGTTCGATCGGCACTGATTTTTTGCTTTACAAACACCGTGCCATTTTTGGCTTTAAAAAGCCCACTCAAACGCATTCTACCGTTTGAAATGTTGATCTATCTTATCTGTGGTGTCATTGCTTCAAGTTTTATTTACTCCAGTATCAAGACATACCTCCTTACAGGTATTTTATTTCAGATAGCAAGTCTTGGATCCTACACGCCCTTCATGCTGGTCCAGCGCGGATTTGGGGCTGTTTTTGTTACGTTGTTAGAGAACGAATTGGATGATAAAGAACTTTGATCCCGTGAATGTTACTTTTTTTTTGGTAAATCTAAACAATATAAACTATTGACATCAGATTTTATGCGTAAACAGCTATGCGACTTGCGTGAGAGAACACAGCTATAAACGGCCCGGAGCCTAGATCAGACAGTAAATAAGCATTTTATCCCATTTCCTTTCGCGGGAATAACGACCTCCATTATCATAGACAATAAATTATTTGTTAGGGGTCTTTATACAAACCATTCGTGCGATATAATTGTACCATAAATATTGTATTATTCATTACGTTTATGATTCCATTTCCCGCATTTAGCCGGCGTAGCATGAGTAACGAGACATCACGTCTCGGTTTTGCCAGCGACATTGTTTTGATATTTCACGCCAAGTAAGTGTATTGGGACACGTACGATAAAAACACGCCTCTGTACCCTTGATTAAGTGCGTTCTCATCGTTTCCTGTTTGCAGTGAACGTGCGAATTCGCGAAAAACTTGCAAATATTGCCGTTTATTCCAGCAGTTTATTCCAGTACAGTCTTTCTGTCGTATCTGACACATGAAATCGAGCACGTAGCTTAAGAAAAGCAAAACGTAAAATGTCTTTTAAAAAGAATGTCATGGTTACGATATCAAAGTGTGATCTCTGATCTTATACTAATGAAGTCGGGTTTTTTATTTTATTTTTTATTATTTATTTTATATTTATACAAATCCTAAAATTGCATTTAAAAGGAAATCATACAATAGATCATACCTATTCCAAAAATAATAATTTTTAATATATTTCAATTTGTTATTTAGCAAATTACATAAAAGTATTGTGTTCATCAAAAACATGTATATAAATAACAAGAAAGTTTTATATTACTATACACTAGAAATTATCAAGTTGCTTCATAATTATATATTTCCACCGATATTATGAAATTAAAGATTCATATTAATTTTAATCTTAGGTGATTACTACATTGAGCTTTATTATGAAAAATAATATATTATATGTAATTATTTTTATACATTCAAACAAAAACAATAATAAATAGTTAAAATAATATTAAACCACTCCACTGATGTCTTGTTTTAGAACAGCTCGGGTAACTTGTAAAAAATATGACTTATTGTTTCCAATAACAAAACGATCGTTACTTGTTCTCTGTGCAATTAAAAATCAACCTTATGTTATGACCTTTCGGTTGAAATGTGAGATGATAAATAATAAGTACATACGTAAAAAATAGTACGCAACTGTGTATCTTCTCTTTTATATGCATCTATGGGATGATAATATGTCCTGTATACAGTTATAACGTGGTATTAAAAAAGGTCGAGGGTGATTTGGGTCAAATATTATAGCGAATTTGTAAAAAAGTATTTTTATAATAAGCACGACATATGTGTACAGCGAAAAAAAATTGGAAATGGCCGAAAACCACTCCGACTTTTAATCGTGGTTCTTTATAAATGTCAGACAAAACTTTGTCGAGTGAAAAGAAAATTCTTAACTGTAAACAGTTCCGCATTTCACACAATAGGATGATAAAAAACCACCGTCCATTGTTACCATCCTTTCAAAAAAAAGATCCTGACACAATAATAATAGACTAGCTTTTACCCGCAGCTTCGACCTTGTCGATATATAATTAATTCTTCATTTTCGATATTAAGTAATTTCGCTATCATTAATACCAATCCCGATCGCGTTTTCAATTTAAAATCCGATTTTACAGTTTATGATTCGGACTTGATTTTTATTACTTTTTTTTTCAAATTGCGCTATTACTCTAGAGTTCGATTACGATTCTGGTTCCTTGTGAATTGTTGCAGAGGAACGCATTAGTAGGATGTATAGAACATTATGCTCTTAATCCTGAAAATATTCTAATATGTGTTTAATTTAATTTAAATCCTGCCAACCGTTTATGGGTAACTGCGTTGGAAACAACCACACGTAATCGCAAACTATCACACTTATAATATTGTAATAAGAGGATATAGTACTAACAAAAAAGCAGTCTACAAACCTTACCGTTAGTTTTAATTTGCTGTGACTTTCTTATTATTACACCATCATTATTAAACATATAAATACAATCGAATTGTTGTCACTCCGTTTTACTTTCTCTTCTGTTCTACCCCACCCTCTCACACCATGAATTCCTCTCCTCCCCCTTTCAATCCCTTTTCTTTTGCTTTGGGCACAGTTTCTTCATGGTACACGCTTATTGTTTGCTTTGCTCAGAGAAAAAAAAATGTTTAAACAAAATAGAATACGAGTGTTCTAATGAAAGAAGTTATACAGATAAACATAAAAAAAATTAAAGAGTAAACTATATTTTATATGACCATGAGTTTTATACATTTTAGCAAAATTGGTTAAGTCATTGTTGAGTTAAGTATATATAAAGTAGATATAAAGCCAAACAGATAGAAAGATAAACAGTCAGTATGTCATATACTACAAAAAGATGTGCTCTATTGGTATGAAAAAACATATATACGAAAAAACATATATACGAAAAAACGGAAAAACAAACAAAAAGTAGCCTATATCCTTTCGCTAGTGTCAAACTGTTTCTGTGCTTAATTTCATCAAAGTTAGTAAAGCGGTTTAGGCGCAAAAATGTAACAAACAGACAGACGAACAACAGATAGGCACTTTCGCATCTATAATATTAAGATTGATTTGGTTTTGTCCGAGGCTCTACCCGCGTGAGCGTAGAATGAATTTCGTCATCTTTTATATCGAACGTCCTTATTCGGATGATCATGAAAAAGTTTGTATAAGAAATCGGTCGCAATGGATGAATTGATTTTCGAAATTGTTATGCACAAGAAAACACAACTGCGTCTTCATATATAAATATGACCATGGTGGCTTTTGGCTCATGGCGGCTGACCCGTTTTATAATTTACCTGTTCCTGTTAAAGTTTTAATGAAAAGGAAAAAAAAATCACTACTGAAATAACAAAATTAGATAGCGAACCCGGGCGTAAAACTATTACACTCTTTGAAACACAGTAAGATAATCCGATGAAAATCACATGGATATCGTAAACCTTACAAACGGACGCGGGAACTTGCAGATAAATGCCAGTTTTCAGAATAAAATAACAAGTTATGTCACTGACACTTAATGTAGCTTATTAAGATTAAAATAATTTTTAAAATCGGTCCAGTAATACATCAGACCCTCATAGATAGACGCACAAACAAAGTGACAAAGTTGAATTTTTAAACATTAGTATAGATTAAGGAGTTTGGATCTTGTTTTCCGCCGTTGCACCACTGCAAGTTGGGCGTTGACTGGATTACCTATAGATTACGTAAAATAAATAGGAAACAGTTAAAAGTCCCAGAAAGGAGAGCGAGCCCATTACATTTGCTTATTTACATATTATATACATTATTGAAAGGAAAATACCAAGAGCTGCAAAATAGTGTACCAACTCCAACTCCAACTCCAACTCTTCGTTGTAGGCCTGTACTGCTGAGGTACGTTTCGGCTGGGGTCGAGAACTTCGGTGGTGTAGGTTCACAGTTAAATAAAATTACGTGATGGGTTCCTATACTTTTTACCATATCAACGCCCAATACTGATATTTTGACATGAAACTATCTCCTTGTATGTGGCATATCTTCGAACACGACGTAAACGGCTGCCGTACCAATATACACGCAGTAAGAAAAAAAAAACATGAAAAAAAATTTCCTCTTAAAAAGCGCCGAGATCTTATCGCATCGATCACTGGGCCATAAAGAGAATTTTTTAAACTTGGTTATTTTATATTCTTTTTGGAATACATACATAATGCAGAATAATTTCTTGACAAAAATGGCCTTTTTCATTGGAAAAAAAATGTTGGTTACGATCGTTTTGGCCGACTATATAAGCCGGCCAAGCACGTGTCAAACTAGTGTATCGAGTTCCTTATGATAAATATAAAAAATAAAATTACGTAATCATTAATACAGCAGAGATATAATGCGGGAAACGCAGAATTGCAACGAATCTCTTATGGTGTTATTGATCATCAAAATCAGTTAAATAGCTTCTTTCCAGGTTTCGATCACAGTTTTGCTTTCGGTTTTTATGCCGGTATCATTCTAGATATATCTTTCTAGATATCTCTTTCTCATTTTCTTTTTCGATGTCAGTTTCAGTTCAGTATCGATTATTGAAACCTCTCGGTTACGAAGCTGATTTTTCTCTATTTTTTTTTTGTTCCTATGCCGGTCTTAATTTCAATCCCGGTTTCGCTTCGGGTTAAGGAACAAGTTTCTTATTATAAATGAACAACCGTTTAACTAAAATAATTGACTACTATTTTTTTTGTACTAAAGCACACACTCTTGTTCCGATTTATTTTACGGCCGGTGTTAACGTCATTATGAAAAATGTATAATGAGGGCATTTAATTAATACCTCGAACTGCCTAATGGTATATCACTATCGAAAACTATTATCAGATTGTAATCATCCTACTACTAAGGCAGACCCTCGGACGAGTTTTCATTTCAGACTGAGGGCCTTAGACCTTAAGTCCTTCCGCTGGCCCCGTGTAGGTCGGGGGCCGCTAACGGTTGTGGTCGTCGATGCAATGACAATGGACAGGACTGACAGTAGCGTAAGCTCCACGCACGAGGAGCGAATAATCTGTCTCGACTCAAGTTCGAAACTCATTGGTCAATTCGTCGGCAGCCAGGATAGGACTAGGCATGTCCTGGTCTCAAGTAGACGTTCATAGCCGCTGAGCAAGCGCCACACGATGATCGATGTTTCACGTACGTTTTGCCAACAACAACCCAGGATAGATATTAGAATTTATCCGGATTTCTGTAACGTTCAATGTAACAATCGCAACATCAACTTTCCGGCTATGCTCGCGGAGTGAGATGTTACATCAAAAACTATGTAACAAACAAAGCGACCGCCGGTGAGCCAGTGTATATGACCGATGCTCGCTCGGGACGCTCGGAGGCGGGACGCCGTGCCGCGATCGACAATGTAGACCCTCCTCCTTCGTTTAAAACAAAGCGCGGCGGCAATAGGGCGGTGGGGTGCTGGCGTATTGCCTCCGCTTCCGGTTTTACGGCCGCTATCTCCGACTTTATGCCGTATAAAATCTGCAGCCGTGACCGCACCGCACCGCCACAACTCGTTTAGCATCGTCCGGTGTTCTTGTAGCAGCTAAATTTGATTTTTTTTTTCAGTTCATTAATAGGATCGTTGATAGAATTAAAAAATAGTATTAGAAAAGTACGATTTTGAAAATGTATGTAAATTTTTCTCTATTAAGTTATTCAGAGTAATGTATAGCCTTTTATTTTAATTTAATCTCTGCACCAAAATATTTGTCCCTATAATCATTACCTTATGACTTTAGTGCCGTAGACACGATATAACATCATTTACATTATAACAGTTGTTACAAAAGGAATTTTTTCGAATTTGAGTAATCTATTTTAATGATAGTTACATAATAAACACCTACTTATAAGTTGAAATTGTAATCTTATTTTATTTATGATATGATTTTTTAATGACAATTTTTTAATGACGTGATAATGATTTTGGAATAGATTCAAATGAAATAGCTTTTTCGCAATAGTTTTGTTTTACTCATTATATCAATCACATCAGTAAATCTTACTTGTAGGGAAATTTAAAAAGAAAACTTATTAATGGCTACACATATAATATTAATAGGTGAATTCAATGTCAAAAAAATATAAAGTAATAAGCATTGTAAAAAATACGCATCGATCTGTATTTTTTGTTAGTAATACGAGGGTATGCAAAAGAAAACTAGACACACAAAAATTATAATTATTATTATTTATTTATAATATCTATCTTTTCAAGGTATAGCTGGTATATATATATTTTTCCATGCCATAATTCACTTGAAAAATGCCTCTGACCACTCTTTTTCAGATACTTCACAAATTTTGAAATCATAGCCAGTCAGTCCATCTTTCTTAAGTCTGTTAGTTTTAAATTTGTCTTTGATTTTGAGAAACAAGTAAAAATTGCATGGGGCTAAATCAGCAGAATATTAATTCGTAATTTTATTCGATGCATGCCTTTATGTAATGATTTTTAATTTTATTTCTGTTCATATGTTTTGTTATTGTTATTATATGTGATTTTACTTTAGTGCATGTTTCTTCTATGTTACTTTACATTAATGCATACATTTATATTCTCACGTATAATTTTTTTTCAATACATACCTCTAAATAATCAAGTAAGAGTTCTCTTTAGTGCAGACTGCGTATTATTGTGAGAATTTTTCGAAATTTCGTATAGTTGGATATCATTTGAATCCTCTGAGATGGATCTAAAAAAGGGAGAAAGGAAGCAGAGCATATTCAAGTTGGAGTTGTGTAATTAATGTACTGTACCATATTTTTTTTTCGTATTCTGATATGAACTTTCTTTGTCTCAGTCTTCAGCCTTTCGCTGTATACATTACTACAACATACGATCTTGAATGATCGTCAACTGTCCCGCAACAATGATCAAGTCGTTCGTCACCTTGGGGCGGATCCATTTTCTGTCATTCAGTTGGTGGTCACCACACGAGAACTTTTTTTCCTGAGCAGTTATCAATTCTCAGGGGTGCGTGATTTGCTTACTGCCTCTTAACTTGTAACGATTATCTTGATTTTTCCGAAAATTTCATCATTATTGATTTTATGTCGCAGACGATCCACTAGTATAACAGCTCGTTCTATTTCTCGTTCTAGACGACCCAAAAGTCTAAGAAAATATCTGCGGCAGAAAGACAGACATCAAGATGTTTGAGACATCCAATAGAAGCTTTAATGCTTTGATCATAACAGAAGTAACGCGCAGAAAATGCGATCCGTTTCTGCAGAACATTAGATTTTCTTTATGGTTGTTTTCAGAGATTAACTCAATGCTTTGATTGATCATGAAGGTCGATGTTAGCAAGGTCGTACAATACGCAAGCACTAAGATACGTATAGGAGGTAAGAGGGTTGGACAAGTAAAATAGTTTATTTATTTGGATAGTGTGTTTATAAATGATGAAAAAAAGAATGATAGATATATCGAGAGAAAAGTATGTGTGGGAAATAAAGTGAATGGGCCTTTGTTTTCTGTTACGTGTAGTAACATTGTCTGACAACAAGCGCGTTTGATCACTCATAACAGAGTTCTGGCCCTCGAGTTTAGGTAAGGCAGTAAATATTGGGCGATGGAAAAGAAATATGAAAGTAGAATCGAAACAGTGGATATTGCAATCTTTGCATTGAATGTGTGGGGTGTCTTTGAAAGATGGATATAAGAGTAACCATGCTAGGGAACAATATGATTGATAAAAGGTATAGAGATCACAATAGAAAAAGGTATGTTGTGATAGTTCGTATATCTGATGAAGATAAATGAAAGTAGACTGATGATATAAATTGATAGAGCAAATGTGTGTGATGAAAGATTCTGCTAAGGTCGCTCTAAAAAATTTTATGCAGACCAAATTGGTGGCATACTAGATAAGAACCTAAACTTTTGTGACATACGTGTCAGTTTATATATAAGGAAGTACTAAATTTTAATTTTTCAGTTTAAATGATATTTCACAAACAGGACTGTGGTAAGATAGACTGGTAAATTTATAAGCAGAACGAAATTGTCGCATAAGAATTACTCTTCAAGGCTTTATTTTAATGATTTACGAACAGTCATTAAAATATTTAAAAGTGACACTAGTTTTATAGGACTAGCTGTTATTTGATCAGTTTTTCTGGCGTTATAATAAAAATAATATTGAGTTCAGCCATAATGTGATCTCATATCTAAATTCCTTTACTATATACTGACCCTTGTCGCAGAACGACAATGAAAATCGTTATTATATACATAAATGGGACCCCGCAAATCGATTTGTAGAGTCCGCATTTTAAATCAGCCGCCTGTTCCACGGAGGTCTCGGGGGAGGCGCGCGCGCCTCTCGCCGGTCCCCGGGCGCGGCCGGCACTTTTATTTGTACGCAAATTCGAACGGCCGTAACGCGGGACGAGATGGCCGCCCATAACGAACTGGCCGCACTCGCGTGACGACTTATGAGTTTCATTTCCTCGGCCCGCCCCGTCCCGCGCCGCCCCGCTCGCACCCCTTTCGACCCGACCTCGAAGAGCGACGGTTTCACAATTTTTTTTTCATTTAACCCTAAACACGGTACGCGTCACGAAAATCTCCGGACACAATACGAAAACCCGCGCTCGTCCAGGGCGACGAAGCGCCCGAACAATGACTGCGGAATGTTCAATCGTGTACATATTGGAGGCCGCGATAGGACTCTCAGATAGGCATCGGGCGAAGATGTGAGGAGGCCGGCACAATACCGAAAACTGGGTCGTTTATTATCTGGGCGCGGGGCGCGGGGGCGACGGTCACGTGTTCATATTTTAGAATGGACCCCTCCGTCCGAACGGATCTCCTCGTGATACACGTCGTATTCCTATTCTCATATATGACGTTCACGTAAAAGGGTATCTACTTCGAAGAGTCGTATCTAACCGCAGTCACTGCAAGCGCGGAGCCGGTCGATGTAATTAAACTAATTCGACGCTATGTCGTTCGGGTACGGGGTGCGGAGTGCGGGGCGAGGGGCGCGGCGGCCGGGGGCGACGTCTAAATCAGTGACTCGAAAGGGACAGAGCCTCCAATTTTCGGGGCCATCGAAACAACTTTCGGGCCATTTGACGCGCGCGCGCCGTGATAGCGGCGGCCGCGCGCCGCCGGCCCGCGAGCCCTATCTCGCCGGTTACGGCCCCTAACATCCGTTCGCGGAGTAAAAATCGCCCAGTTACGGGCTAGTTAAAACGGTTATACGGCACCGAATTCGGCGACACTTAAACTTAACGGTCGAATTTTCGATAAATCGTCGGGCCGGTTATGATACGACACGAATTCGTTATCGAGTCGGCGGTATTAATTTTGTGTGCTTACCGAAGTCCCGTTTGGAAACACGAACGCACGTAGGGAGCGAACTTGTAAAGGTATTTTGGCTTATTCGCTTTAAGTGGACTGGCCATTCTCGAATTCTACCCGGTTATGTGTTCCAATTCTCGGCCTAAGGAGGCGAATAAGAATGAGCGCAAAAGAACATTGTCCGTGCGCATCTGAAAATGGGCGGGCGTAATTATACAAATGCCGACCGTGATTAAACTAAATAGCCCGAAAAATGTTTGGCTTGCAAATAAAGCTCATTTGATTTTACGGAAGGATAACTCAGCAATGTTTATTCATGAACGTAATTATAAAACAATTATTATTTTAAGACACGGCTGAATATAAGGAACTCTTATAATGATGATTACTGTGGGGAGTGGGGCGCGCGTGACTTAAAATGGATTCCTACATATTTTATGACGAACGATCTTATTTTCAATCATGATCTTGATCTTGAATCTGTTACCAGTTTCGATTTAGATTACATTGCCTGTATTAATTCCGGTTGTAAAATTTAATTCTAGACATGCCTTGGATATGATTCCAGCACAATTTCACGTCAATACTGATTTAGCTATTCCAATTCTGGTTCCGCTTTCTATTCCAATAAACAAGTTTAAATTCAATAAGCAAATTTAAATTAAGCTTAATATAATGTTATATTAAGTTTAACTAATAAATGATAAAACGTTGATGATAACATTTTCTGTTTGACAACTGCTCATGGATAACTTGTATTGTAACAAATAGTACAATAAAAGGTCATCTTAAAATTTTTAATTCAATATGAAAAAAATTAAAAGTTTGATATAAAAAAGTGCAATACATAAATTAAGTAATAGACCTAAATGGTGACTAATATTTTTTGAGTATTAAAGTACATTATTTACATATGTTACCGACCACTTGGTCAGCACACGCTAATAAAGCAGTCCAGCAGAGTTTTTTCTTGCGACTTTATTTACAAATACTGAGATTCAGATAAAACTCACATAAAACGCTTTGCCATATACATACATACCTACATACATACATACATATATGTATATATATATATATATATATATATATATATATATATATATATATATATATATATGCGTTTGTGTTCCTAACAGTAACTCAATAATCGTTAAACTCGGTAACTAAGTAACTATGATTTGCCAACTATTAGCACGCGAGTTATGGAATAAGTATAAACAAAAAATGTGTCATAACATCCGGTTATCAGAGCCGGTTATCAGTGAAGTAAATGTACAGAGAAATGGAAGAAAATCGAGGAAGGAGGGGTGCATTCTTAATGTGTCAGTTGTTTGAAGTACGAGGGGCGTTCACTACAAATTGAGAATGAGGCGCTAAATGTTTGGAACTAAAAGAAATAAATATTGGGTGGTAAAGTTGGATTATTGATTAGATTTTATAAAAACGCTATCTTTTAGAAAAGGATATATAGAGTTTTTTTGAAAATGGAAGTCTTTTTATTGCAGTCTGTCGTAGGGTGTTGTCGAAAATGAAAAAAAATAAATTGCGCGAGGTTATTAAGTAACTATGTTTTAAAACTTTCCCTGCTGGACGAGTTAATCAAGACTAACAAGATATTTTAGGAGCAAACTCTCTATTGAGTTCTACATTTTCCGTTGGTGCGCCGAACTTGAACGTGGAAGAACATCCTCCTGAAAGATGATCCTCGCTCGGGTCGCCCAACAATGATAGTGACCGAAGAAATGGTGAAAACGTCAAAAAATTGTTGTAAGAGATCGTCCTGTCCCGGTACGTTGTACAACCGAAGAGACAAAGATTTCGACTGATAGTGTGCATAACATTTTACACGAACGTTTGGGATGACAAAAAGTATCCGCCTGCTGGGTCTCCAGAATGTTTAAAAAGAAACCAGGCAGAAATTTTTTTGAGCTTTCTTAGAACAACTACTAAAAAGTCCCGATAGCTTTTTGCTCAATTTACAGCTACGGATAAAACGTGGCTTTTCCATTCCGATTCAGAACGAAAATTTCAGTCTATTTATTACTTGGAAACTACCATTATCTACGCAACTCCTAAGAAATGTAAGGCTAGTCGTTCTGCCGGAAAAATCATGGGCTCTCTTTTCTGGGATAATAAAGTAATGGTCATAATAAAGTATCTCGATTTCGGAGCTATTGTTATGAGCTCTTTTTATGCCGAACAAGTCAAAAAAATGCTAACGAATTCGAAAGACAAGGCGAGGCATTGTTTCATCAAAATAATTTCTCGGCTCAAAGTCTGCGGTTTTTATGGTTGCGATTCGAGATGCTGCCTTCGACATACTTGAGTATCCTCCACATTCACTCCACATTGCCTCTGGTTATTTATATCTATATTCAAGTTTGAAGGAATGTCTGAAAGGATAGAGATTCGAAGATGATGGAGCAGTAATCGCTGCAATACAGAGCGGGAATTTTTAAGTGTTCAGTATGAAGAGTTTTCAAGAAAGGAATTTAATACTTATAAAAAATATAAGAATATCTTTTTTTCTGACTTTAAAATTCTTTTCTTTAAAATTTTTTCGACATAGTCACCTTTTACCATAATACAATTGATACGAGTAAATTGTGTTATGGTAAAAGTTAACGGAAACATACTCATTCTCACTATTTATAGAATGCCTCTCGTATCTTAACGAAATAACGAGATGAAAATTGTATCCTTATCTATCATGTACATATACGAGCGGTAACTTATAAGTGCATGAAAGACAAAATTATCAACCGCTCGGCGTCTTGGTGTTGACGTTACGCTTCTTGCTGTATAAGGGTTAGTTCTCGGCTTCACAAAATACCTGATAATTGAAACGTGATTTGTAAAACAGATAAGGCAATTTCTATTTGAAAACACAATAATTTAATACAACTTTCACTTTTCTTACCATCATATTATCACGACTTTTACAAGAATTGAATTCAGTGAAATAAATAAAAAATAATACTAGTACTTATTCGTATTCATTATTTAGGTAGTGATGGTAACGTTCAATATTTTTTGTTAGAATTTTAATTATCGTTTTGCTAATAAAAATAACGTATGTCAATTTTATTAATTTGTTTGATTGGCAAATATTATACATAATTTGCAGAATAATAGTAGACGTAGTGTGAATTTTTGGAAATATAGAAGGATCATGCGAACAATAAGCATATATAACGATGTTACCTAATGTGACATGATATCTGTAGATATACAGGTACACAATATAATTTCAATCGCTTATTATCTATGTTTGTACACATCGTGTGTCGGGCATAATGCACAGCATTGTCCCGTATTACCACAGCGTTATGCTGATATTGTGCGAAGTGGCAAGGAGGGCTGATGTTATCCTACGCCTTGATAAAATTTCTAGAGAATAAATAATGTCTTTCATAATCTTCTACTTTCAAGGGGTCGCTTCTGTTAATAAACAATATTCTCATTAGAATCGGAATAATCGGAAATTATTTATATGCAAGGAGGAAATACAAACAGAACGCACAGCGGACGGCGGGCGCGTATCTAGTATTCATCGGACGAGCTCAGCGCCGCCGTCGCGCTGAAAGAGAGCGCCGCTTAATATTTCACGTGCGATTCGGCTCGGAACAATTTGCCAATAATCCTATCCGTGGCAATAACCCGGATGCCGTTCGGATGAAATGGGTGTTATTGCTCATCCGAGCTGTCGGCGGGCGCGCAGCGCCCCGCGACCGACCGCCCGCGTCCTTCACGTGGAGTGATTTTGCAACTTACAGAGCGAGAGAGGGAGCTAGCTATCTTGTTTCGCGAAGAAACGATACGGAATCATGCATTTCGGGAATGGTATGGGGTATTTGAAAGAGGATCGTTGATTGGGGATTGCTGGGGAGTTGACATTTCTAATCGTTTGTATTATACTTAAAGACGAAATTCCAAATCGATGAGAGGCTTCGACAGTAGCAACTGGTAGATTATTTCATGAAGTTTTCTTTTTCGATTTGGAGATTCACGATGGCCAAGGAAGGATTTTAGTTTTAAAGATATTTTAAACAACAACTCGGACGATGTGCATTAATAATACGAGATACAATTTTTAGAAATGACAATATGGTAGAGGTAGAGTGGTTCGATCAAATGTAATAAAAAAAAAAAACTGGGGTGGAAAACATGCAAAAGGATTAAGACTAGTTTATTTAGTGTCTTCTTCCGTTACATCTCAGTGTTACCAGCAGTCTAAAAAAGTGCGATCGTAACCGCAAATGGTACGATTAGTTTAAAGTATGGTCTGTAGGTTCAGTTTTCGCAAACTTTGGGCGATAATTGCAACTGCTTGTAGGGTTAATATCTCATATTCTCATTTATACTCTTCACATTATGATAAATTACAGGAATTAATTTTATTGCGTAAGAAAATACATAATATATTCGAGCATATCCGATGATTATTTTAAAAATTGTTTGAATAGGTAAAGCTCTTTTGTGATTGGAAGGCGACCGGCAAATACTTCAACGAGGATCACTCGTACGGCTGCCGAAATTGGTTCCTAGCAAAGACACATCTCTTAATCTACAAGCCAAGTGGGACAAACTATACGGAGTCGTGACCGAAATCAATGATGTCACTATGAATACAAAAAGGGACCTCGAGATTCGTCTAATATTGTTTATGTGGATTGATTAGCGCGATATTACGGGATCAATAATGGTCGGGACTACCATGTCAAAGAAGAGGCAGTGTCCCGTCGGTGACTTATCATTAATAGCGCCATCTAGTAGCGAAACTGGTGTTATGTGTTACGACAACTTTTTCCTTTTTTACACGCTTTTTATTAGCTTCACTTGTATGTTTGTTTGTTTGTTTGTCTGTCAGTTTGTCTGTAACTCTCCTTTGGACTAAGAGTGAGTGGGGGTAAAGTGAAAGGCGCTTGACAGAGCAGCAGTCCCTAATTACTGTAAGAATATCTCACTAAGTGGAGTACGATTGTTGGCCGAGCGGTCTAAGGCGGTCTTCAATGACATCAGCCTTTGGATTCACCGATCGTGGGTTCTACTCCCGTCCACGCCGGAAATTTTTTTTTTATTTTCTCTGCAAATTCTAAGATTGTAGCCGTACATCCAACTGTAATAATTCGGAGAAACTTTACCACTTCTTTGTGACGTTGCAACTCCAATTTTAAAAATTTACTTAGAATAAAATCATTTGAATTATTGTAATTAAATTTATATTTTATTTTAAAACCAACATCAAGTGCACACGTCAAGACTGAATTGGTTTTCGAACTTATAAGTGTAAATTTTCTCTTCAAGTCGAAGCTAATTTTACTACTCTCCGCCCTCTGTTAGCAATTCATTGTACTATCTGCATCAACATTAAATTTTAGAATTTCACACCACAAATTTTATTACGTTGTTCAAGAAGAATTTTACATTCGTGCACCCTCTGTTGGAAATTTATAATACTATCAACGAGAACTTAAAGAAAAAATCTATAGACAATAAATCGAACAAAAAAGTTAAAAATAAATATAGTTTAAAAAACTAAGAAAACACGCTTTTAAAGAATGTTGAACTAATAAGTTAAAAATAAATATAGTTTATAAAACTAAAAAAACACGCTTTTAAAAATTATCGAACTAAAAAATTAAAAAGAATTTTAAAAATAAAATTATGACAATAGTACATAAAAAATACTAGTATAATTGATGGAAAAGCGTGGGGCGCTTGATATACGATAATTATGCCACAAAGCGCCCGCTTTCCCTCAATATACTAGTATTTATATTATATCCTCAAATTATTTTAACTTTAGTTCGATATTTAAAGCGTGTTTTTATTTATTAAATTCTTACTATTTGGTGCAACTCGCCGTAGGAACGTATACGGCGTCCGCGATTTTTCTAGATTTTTCCGTATTAACCAACAGTTATGTTAATTTTTATATAAATTAAGCTTCAGAGATTATATGAACTAAAGGCTGCATTGATATTATGAATTTACATTTTAATTAAGCAAACAGCTCAAGAGGGGTACTCCATTTCACGTCTATATTTCTATGTGTTTCAATATTTAATTCTTCCATGCAAAAAAATCAGAATGCGTTTAAAAAAATTCTGAATGGTTTCAAAATCTTTTTAAATTTGTTGAAAAAATGTATAACATTTGAAAAATTAAATTATTGGATCACATAATGGAAGAAAGTTTACGGGTCCACTTCGGAGTTCGTCTGTTTGAAATTCCCCCGAAATATCGGGAAACATTACAGAGAATTAAAAGTTCCTAAAAAAAAAGGATACGTATATATGAAGCGAAGGAAAAAAAATATTGAAGCTGTTTTTTACGTCCGGGTGCTTTCGTCGGGTAGTTAAAATTCAGAGAGGCAACATGGAGCGTTTTTGGCGTAATGCAGGGTGATCTCATTGAAATATATAATATTGTAAATGCTTTTGTGCTAGATATGAACAGTAATTTTTTGAAAATAAGCCGCTGGGAATCTTAGTTCTTTACAGTATCTTTTAAAGGTATGTTTAGAATTTTTTTATCTTCCCGCGATGAAGTTTGAAAAATTTAAAATAATTAGAAGTTACTGTTTTCAGTTCGTTTTCCGAAAATCGAGTTTTTATTAAATATTGACGGTTTAGGGCCCTAGGAATAAATTTAAGCCATTTTACGATGTCAGTATGTTTGTGTGTATTAATTAAGTAAGCGATTGAAAAGCGGTTTGCGGCGTCCGGAGTTCAGTCAAACTATAGTTCCAGAAAATCTGAACCGATTAGGTCTGGAAAAATTTTGCCAAATGTCTAAAATAGAATTTTTATATATTTTTATATAAGTTTAAGACTATAGATTAATATCAAAATCTAATTAGCTTTTCTTAAAAAAGAACTGAATACCGTAAGTAGTATAAAAATCAGTTGATTTGTTTATAAGATACCGTTGTACAAAAAATTTTTAAAAATTATTTTTGGGATATTTTATAAACTACTCTACCTATAAATTTCAAAATCTAACCAGATTTTTTTCCTCAAAAGGAATTGTTGGATCGCTTGAGAGAAATGACCTTGTGGTAACGAAATATTCCAGAAAAAGGGTTTTCTCAAAATAACTTGTAAAATTCCTGTTGAATTGATATTTGGTCTCGGTCGTTTTTTTAGACTTTCGTACCTCCACATGAAAAAGAAAAGAAACATAATTCTTTTAGGATTACTCGTGTGTCTGTCTGTTCGTCTGTTACAGCCAATTTGCTCTGAATCTACTGGACCCATTAATTTAACATTTAATACACATATGTACATGTAAGATTTAAACATGGACGTTTAACGTAAATAAATGAATTTTAAATATGAAGGTAATTTTTGGGGGTAAATTAGAAAATTAAAATAATAAGTTTTGCGGACTGTTCCATGTGGCTTATCAAATGAAAGTGCGTATTGTAAGGGTCCCGAATATATATATACATATATTATAATTTTAAAATAAATAATAATTACTACATTAGAATAAAAAAAATGATAAATGAATGGAGTGAAAAATATCTTCCCTTTTTTTTGGAATGAAATTTCTTATCGCAGGTTGTGATAGACGGCTTCGCAGCGGCAGCTTAGCAAACTTTGTGTGTGACACAAAAGCGTCAAATTCTATCTTTCTCCTTCTATACTCACTTTCAAAAAAGAAAGAGAGTGGAAAATCTATTCATATGAAGCGCACGTAGTTGGATGGACGGACGTAAAATAAAACAGCAATACGCAAATTATTGTAAATTAAATAAAGCTGTCGAGATAATATTTATTTGTACAAAATAAATACGCAAATTATTTTCGTTTTACGAAATACCTTGTATAAAATTTTTTATTAACCCTGCTACAGTCGCGCTATTTAGGTGTACGTATGAGGTTGCGTTGTGCTTTTGGAAGCCCAATAATAAAACTTCAATTTTTCAATAAATATATGATTTCTGAGATCTGAAATATTTTTATACCGTTATTTTACTATGAAAAATATACAAACCACACAAAATATAAATAAAAAATTATTTAAATCCATATGTTCCTTAATTACAAAAATAGTTTAACAAAATCATAAAATTAAGAGCGTTAGTAAAAAAAATTATCAAATAACTTTAATATGTTTAATATATTTTTAGGTCATAATTTTAAGTTATAGAGAAACCACAAAATCAAAATAGTGAAAGTAAATTAAAATAAATTAAAAACAACCAAAATAATAATCATGTAATTTATTGGTTTGCACAGCGTTCACAAATAGTACGTGTATGATTCGGACTGATATTATTTTTACAAAATTGGCAAGTTGTCTCGAATTTTTTGTCCTAACGACCAGGACTTTCGTCCTAGCGACGAAAACATTCTTAAGGCAGCCACACACCACCACCGATAGACATGTCTGTCAAATGTCACAGACTAACCATCACCAACATTACCCAAATAGTTACAGGCAAGCGTCCAATAATGGCGATTTATAAACGTCAATTTGGTCGTTGAGCATATTATTATTATCTTTATGTTTTAAAATTTCGAAGGATTCCAAAACATTTAAACGTAACCCCTTCTCACACACATGCAAAATGATAATAATAATATGCTCAACGATCAAATTGACGTTATATGAACATCAATATGATGTTGATCTATGACATTGACAATGATCTATGCTAACTTTAATATTTTCGTCACTCTTCTTCATTGCATGACAGCGGCCCGCTTAACGAGGTTGTGTTGGTTGTTTTAACGCTCCTTGCACCCTGGTGGATGTGACTGTCGGCAATTTCCTGAGGATGTGCCTGGTTGGCATGAAATGTACGTAGAATTAACAATTTAACAGTTAGAGGAATAAGATAATTATAAAAATAAATAACACTTGCTTAGGTGTTCGATATCTGTCAATCCTCTGGAATCAATATTCAATCATTTGGATAGAGATTCGTAGTGGAGAGGCAGATACGAGGATCAGCGGTGGGTTGCATGATTCATGTTAATGCATGTTGCAGGCACGCGTCTTATATTTATTTTGTGATCCAAAGCACGTTCTTGGCGACTAATTTACAGTAGTTTTGTCCCATTTAATTGTAAATATTTGGAATTAATCTTAATATTACTTTACTTATATTTTGCATGAATCTTAAAAAAAATTCTTCAAGAAAGTGAACTAGACATAGGTAGAATAAAGAATAGTTAGGGATTAAAATAAAAATAATTAAAAAAAAGTACATAGATTACTGTGTAGGTTTCTTTGCTTAAGAGTTCTAACTTGTAAAGTACACTGTTATTATTACGGTATTTAAACCGATGACAAAAATCTCATAATATATTATGGTTTTCTTTTGAACGCAGATTTTGTCCTTGCCTTGTCGACGTGAGCTTTGTACATTATTTCATTACAAAACAGATTTTCTCTATCTATTCTACTCTTGTCTTTAATTCTGATGTCAGTCTTAGTTCAGTCGTCAGTAAACGAAACAAATGGCGACCATTCATTTAACATAACTATTAAGCGCTTAGAAAATTTGGGACGGTACTTTTATCTATACTATATATATTCTATTTTAATTTTTTCAAGACACATTATATGTGTGTAAAATTACATACACAATCGCTCAACTATTAAGCGCGTGAGAGTGTAACAGAAAAAAAATCATACAAATATAAGGGTCCCTCACGTAGGTGTCGGCCGTTCGGCGAATCATCGTTCAGCCGGCAGACCGCAGACGGCCAGCTGCCAATGGGAGATAAATCTCGAAAAAGAACGACCTTACCGATTTATCCGCTTTGCGAAGAGGCCGTCGGCTCCCGATTTACGAGGCACCGCACTCGTTTGTCAGTCAACATCGGCCGCTTGTTTGCGTTCCGTTTAAAACACCGGCTATCGGATCCCGCGCCGCCGCCGCTGTTGCAACTCCCCGGAGTGCTTTTTTTGTTTGTGACCGATCGCAACGTGCGTAGAGGTCGCTTATTTATCTACATCTGCCTTTACGTTTGTGTTTTTGGTTTTCGATTTTATTTTAAGTTAGGTTATAGATTTTCTTTTTTAGGTATTACGGAAATAACTACTTTTTTTGGGCAGAAGGAACGGGAAATATTCATGGCTAAAATATAAAATAATTTTTCGAATTTTGTCGTCAGTCCAAGTATTTCGCAGCGTAATCGGACGTGTCGCTTGTGGCGAGCGTTTGTTTCAGCCGAGCCGAAGAAAGTTTTAAAACGAAGGCCTAAGGGCGCATCAGAGAGACGGCGAGGCCCTAACTCGTGTTTTAAGGCTGAAAGTGCGAGTTTGATAACTTAGGCTCGATAGCCTGACTGGGTACCGCGCGCGGTCTGCGCAAACGTCGGCATAATGTTAGGGAGGAGCGCGTAATGTTCGCATGATGCAAAGAAGTAGAGTTCGCGATTGCTCATATAACGAGATCATCCGGGGTCTAATAGAAATTGTTTAGATTGGCGTTTTTTAGGGGCTATATAACGATATAATGTCAAAGGATACAACTGCAGCTTACAATGGGTTGGAGTAGCTCGTGGCTGACTAGAAGTATCGTTTGGGCTGTTCTTTAAAGACAGGCAAGACACTGTAGGCTCAGATCCTTGTGTGGATTGAGATTTTAACCAAAGAGATTAAATAATATATATTATACATATGTACTATCTAATATATACTATCTAATATATTTAATCTCTTTGATTTTAACCTACAACGGTATACATAAATATCTCTGTGTTGACGAATTTATTCTGATTAACTGATGTAGTTTGTTTCTCGTAGGACCGTATATATAAAGCATAATATAATATTGTACACAGAATATAAAAGTATAAAACTACTCCGGTATAGGTCTTTACTTATGTTGGAGAATTGGACTGACTTCATGTTATTTAAAACATGTGTACCATATGTTTTGTATAGCGTGACTTTGTTGCAGAGGGGCAGCTTGCTTCTAGAGTTCGTCATCGGATAAAGTCGGCCGATACAGAAAACCGTTTTTCGTCCGAACAAACCCTGTATGTTTATTGAAATTAAATTTTAGACCTAGTATAACTTTGAGGTACTAGACCTTTTTAACCCGTGGGATAAGGTCGGTCGAATAGTTTCAGTGCGCGGAGGTCTCCGGTCTGTCGCTCGCGAAGTACATAGCTGTACTCTTTTCTGTGCCTGGTTTCTGAATTATTGCCAGTCGTCAGTACGCCTCTGAGACGGCGAGATATCTTCCATCAAATTCTGCCACGTATCGTTTTTTAGCTCATTCGCGTTGCTAAGAACTCAAACGGATGCAATTACCGCCTATGGGACAGATGCGATAGGCGCAGGTGGCGAGGTCCTTTTTTCTCGAATCCTCTTGAAGTCGTCAGGTAGTCTTCAATGATGACTGTTTGTCGCCGGAACCCACCTGGATAATGGTTCGTGATGCGTTGTAAGTGGTTTGTGAGAGAATTGATTTAAAGTCTCACATCGTCTGTCGTATTTATGTTATAGAGGATTTTCTCCAGTTCGGGTGATTCGATAAATTAAATCATCTCGGCCAGTTGATTTCAATTCGTGGTAGTTTGTCGGTAATAGATCGTTGGAAATCTGTGATCGGAAGGGTAGAAATTATCAAGATGTGACTGTGTTGTACTGATTAGACAAAAAGGGATTATGAAATGCTGACAGTAACCCATTTTATTTTTTTCATTTTTCGAAATAGTGTATAATATTTTTACGGTTAGCCAATATAGTTTATTATGACATTCGTGACGTGAGGCCAACTTTAGTTCTATTAGGTAGTTGAAAGTCGAAATATATTTCGTTATTCATCTTAAGCATCTTTCTGACAATTTCAATAATTCCCAATCATTCATTTGAAATGGAAATATCGTTATTAATTTATGATACCTACGACATTCAAAAACTCGGCCAGTGGATTTATACTCTAGTTTGTTAGCACGTAATCACTGTTTTTTTTAACGAATGAAAGTTCGTCTTGCGTTCGCTTCACCACTGACTAAGACGATAGCCCACCTCCACATGTAGTATAATAAAATTAATACACAGAGTGTATATCTTTGTCACACATATGATCAAATGTGAGTATTATCTAATTCTTCAGGTGTTTTCGTTGAGTAACAAGTTAATTGTGTAAATTGAAGCTATAATTCGCAATCGAACACGATAGTTTTAATGCTTCATTTGCAAGGGCATAAAATATATTCGTGTAAAAAGATTGCATTTCTATACAATGAACGGTGTGTAAGTATAAAAAAAACCCTATCATCTAATTCCGAATTCGTCAAAATTCGGATAGTAAAAACTGATGAACTGGTTATAAAAACTCCGCTCTTAGTTAAGCTTAATAAACCTCGGTTCCATAGCACACCCCGAAAGTCATTCAATTTCGTAGAATTTGAAACTTTAAATTAACGGGCTCGGCTCCTCTTGCCTCGAGTGGCATTTTATATTCTTTCGATAGAGAAGAGATGTCTTAAGAATACTCGATCTTTAAATTGGCAATTAGTTGGCTTTTGTATTTCATAGATCATAATATCTTTTAATGTAACGAGGGATTGAGTTAGAGAAACGATTTAAAGCCTCGGCCTATTTCTTGGCTTTTCCTTTTTTGTGTTTTAAAGTCCTTAACATTTTCATACATACCAGGTTCACTTTGAAGTTTTGGTTCTCCGCTCAGGATCGATGGTGGCACGATGTGATGATTACCATGCATAGAAGAAGTGGGGTAGATCCAAATAGCTATGTATAAGGAACTGCTAACATATTCATTATAGCATTTTATCTTTATCAATACAGAAATCTCTAGTATTATCCTCTTTGGGCTCAAATTTTAAGGATTTTGTCAGTTTCCTGTTTATATTAATTTGTAACTTATAAGTGCAGAATGTAGTTTGTTTGTAATAAGAAATCATGAAACGTCTCGAAATACGTAATAGCAGAATTCTCTTAATACTATCTTGGATTTACATATAGTGTACTATCAACGAGCATTACTTGTATATATTCCATGGTGATGACGCAAACGGATCTAGTGATTGCGATGAAAAAATGTTATTTTAAGTTTTGTTTTTCACGTGTATCTGTATGGGTATCTTCTCTGGAAAAATAAGATAAATTTTTTTATTATTGCTGTATTTAGCGCAATTACTAGAATTTTAATGTTGTTGCTATGACCATTGTTCCTCAGCAACAAATGGCACTGAATGATAGAGACTATAGATGTAGAATAAGTAAGTACACTATATGAGTAAAATATGTAATATATTTTGCATATTAAGTTGCATGTGCAAACAAATGTGCAATTATTATATTCCGTTTCCGCGGAAAATTGGGAATACGCCGAGCAAAGCTCGGTTGCCAAAATATTGTTTACTGTTTATTGTTTATGTTATGATTTATAGAAGTTAAATAAGAATGATAACATTTCGTTATTTTTATAAAATATATTTTTAAAGTAATCATTTATATTAAAAAAGAAATTTGGATGAAAATAAACCATTACAGCTGAATAATCGTGACATACTCTATGATAATTAAAAAAGTAATAGCCTGTCTTCCTACAATCTTTAACACATACATATTAAAAAAAAACTTACATATTTCTAAAATTCATAGGTTAATAAAACTATGGTGTATTATTACACCAAATTTTAAATTTCTATTGTTTTTGAGAATATCGATGGGAGTCCATGACAGACAGTCAAACGGACGAAATCATATAACCGTGCTCTGAGCTGAACAAGTTACCGCTGCCCAAGCTCGTGTTCGAACTGGACATACTACCGTGTCCTGTTGTCCTATCTTAGCTGCAGATGCTACGGCCGGGCTATTGTCGTACTGAACTGAACATTCTACTTCTACCCTGTCGTCGTGTATGAGTTGCGCATGCTACCGCAGCCTTGTCGTCGCGCGTGAACCGGTAACGTTACCGTCAATAACCCTCATCCTGTAGTTCTGCTTGAGCTGAGCATGCTGTCACTGCTGTGCCGGCCGAGTGTGCTACTGCAGCCCTATCGTCGTGCCTGACTTAGATACACCTGCGCCGCCCGGTTGCTGTGTCTGTTTTGGCGCATTTCCTTCGTGCCTAAAGAGGTGGCACTGTTGCGACCCTAAAAGCTGCGTGATGCGTAACGTGTCTTCTATAACTTTTGAGTATAACCGTCACTATATCATCATTGATACTGTCAATAAGATGTTTTGACTTAAAACTGTGTTTGATTCTCGAATACATGGATTTTCAGATCGGTTTCCTTGAGGATCGCTCAGGCGAGCCGAGGCCAAGATGAACGTCAAAAAACTCGAGAAATTATAAACTAGCACTGAGGACTCCAGGTCTCCGGAATACGTTTATACATTAATACAAATAAAACGTTGAGTTAGCGTGGAAGTTGTGGTCCAATGTCATCAATATTTTTCAGCACTTCAAAACTTAATTTAAAAGTTCTCTGTTTATAAATAATTCGTTATTTTTATAATAAATAATTAAGTGAGTGTCCATTTACAATTAGTTATTCAAGTTAAACTACTAATTATTGCTTTCTAGTGGTTCTCAACGAACATTTCCAATTAGAATCGCTATTTCTCAAGGATAGTATTTCTTAATTATTATTAAGCCTCAAACCCCCCAAACAACACTCGTGAATTAATTTTGGAGATCATTTTGTTGGAAACACCTTTAATAAAGTGGCCTCAAGAAATAAGTTTTCCTTTGAAATATTCAAACATCGTTTCTGGTCAAGTCTTGTTTTACCTTTAGGTCGTTTTGTTAAGAGACTTATCTGAGTACTGACTATAATTAAATCAGTTTTAGGTTATTCGTGATATAGACAGAGATTTCTGAGCATGACATTCTTCGGCTATTATAATTTTTGCAGTGGTTGTATTCATTATTTACAAAAATTTTGGTCCGCACAAATATTGTTATCTCAAAAAAAAAAAAAATTCGAACAACAAGATAAACAAATAAAGAAAAATATAAGGAACAGTTTATGAAAATTCACACATTAATAATATACATTCAATTTACGAAATTTATGAAGGTGAATTTCAATCTTATTACCGTCCCAAAGTATTTCGGTCTTTGTGTCTTATGTGTAAATTTTGTGTGTATTTTAAGTAAAACATATATGAAGTTCGATAGTGGGAGTTACGAAAACTGAGAATACATTGGGATAACTTATGGATGAAATACTGATGATGGCCATTTAGAGCCTTCTCCACTCAATCATTTTGAAGGAAGGAGGTCCAGATCGTAATAGACAGCCCAAAAGAAATAATGAGCCATTTAGAATAGAGAGTGTATGAAGGTTTGGGTGTTGGGATTAATATATGGTCTGGTGATGTTTTTTGCTACTTTTTTTGTATTCCATATCTCAAAAGGAAAACCGAAATCCTAATAGGCTCACTTTGGTGTTTGTCTATTCGTCTGTCAAGACCATTTCTCTCAGGTACGGGAAGGAGATATCGAACTGAAATTGATGTGCAATACCAAAACCTACGCTTTCTTACAGGCGTAATATGTAACCTTTTAAGTTAATATTATACAAACATAAGATACGGCCATTTTATTATATATTTTAATATTTGCAAACATACTCATTAAAATCAACGGGGTTCTCCTCGTTGGCCTCATCATGAAAGTTGGAAAACATAAAGTCTCATAGCAAAACTAAAAAGATAAATCCGACAATCGTTAATTTTTAGTTATATCACATAGTAGATATATTTTTTGCAATTACAAAGTGAACTTTGCAGTTGGAGTATTGAACATGATGTAGATCGCGGTATGTAAGACATTTTTTAACTTCCCGCTGTGATAATGAACTACTTTCAAAATATCAGAAAGCTTAAATATTTTTGGAACAATTTTCGTGAAAGTACCTTTGCATGAAACCTTCCAGGGGAGAGTCCTACTTACACTTGTTCATTTTTTGAAACAATTTCCCTGATTTCAACGACTCGTCTGCTAAATTGGGCAGATTCTACATGGTTGTCGTCAGATCACATCTTGTTAAATTCAGGGTGCGAAAGCACGGCTTATAAAGTGAACTTGAATATATGAACACTTCAAGCATGTTTTAAGTGGTCCTTTAATTAAGATAAACCTATGACAAATGGCAGTCGTAAAGATAATTACTGTCGAACAGCAATAACGGTGACACAAATGCCGGAATGCAAACAGCGATACTTATATTTGCATATCAATAAGCACATGAGTCAAAGTGGACACGTTAAATTACGTGAATATTCACCATAGAATTAAAAAAGCCCAACGCCACCGTGTCGCGCGGCGCTGTAGTGATTACTGTAACTGTCGTACCGGATGCCTTGGCTTACCGTTCGTAAGGGAATTTGTAACGTATAACTGATCTGCGCACGAGGTGTGACCGGCTCCTATACAGTAAAAAATTACATATGTTTCATTGTATAAAATATTGCCTTAAAAGTGTGAGCTTGCGAAGTGTGCAAAGCGTTTATATTTAACTAAAGTTCTTTTCCTTAAAAAAGGGTCTTTTCGAATAAAAAATAATAATAACTCCTGAGGTGCCTTTGGGACACCTGCTTGGAATAAAGTTCATTTTGCTATGTGTACGATAAATATATTTTATGAATTGAGTAATAACAATGAAATTAATTAAAACGTTAAAAGTAATTAAATAAACAATAATAACGTAAGTGCATAAATGTTAAGAAATATTTGTAAGTTGTAGAAAAACATTTTATTTTAATTATTAAAATTCTAAAAAAATAATGCAAGGAGACAGAGAGCTCGAAGAGCATACATAAAAGAGTAGTGGGCTTATGAGAAAAAGAGAGAGGGAGATAAAGAGAACGGGAATTATACACTACGCATACAGCGGTCAGCATTCTCCGTTGCGGTTAGACTTTTTTTCGTGTAGGTCCTATCCAACAAGGGCCTGAGCGTAACGTGCGATAAAGAACTTCGTTCCTTAATAATAAAAACTAGAGTCTGAAAAATATAATTGTTTTGAAATGGTACCATTCCATAAAATACCATATACAATACCATAAGACGGTAAGATGCCACAGGGATGGTGCCTACTATAAAACACTTCCGTTAAACTTTGGTATTGTTTTACAAAATCGTTTGTTTTGTATGAATGAGCTAGCAAAGAATTCTACATAATCATAGTATGTTAAATTACCTTTATAGTCGAGTTGATTTTAATTTTGTCTTGTCTTGTTGTCACTCCATCCCCTCCACTTCTGTATTCTATAACAGTATAATAATAAGGTAAGTGTAATAATAATAAGTAAGTAATATTTATAGCAAAAGTAATAAGAAAAGTCGTACTATACGATATATTTGAAGTGAAACTCCTTTGTTGGAGTAGTGGAGAAATTTAGTACGGTATTGTAAAGATAAACTTCATATTCTGTTATAACGTTCTTTTTACAACGTTTCGTTATAACAGTTTACCGTCTTGACCATTTGTTTATAAGTAAATTGTTAGGTTAAATTTGAACTTGGCATACTTATCGAGGACCAATGAAAATTCATTAATACGGTAGAAGTGGACTGATTTGATGATGGAACTAGAAGGTAGGCTAGGAATTCCACAATAGTACAATGTACCTTAGCTATATTTGGGGTTGTTGGAATTGTCTTAGGATGCACTTTGGCCGCGATTGGTTTTCAAGCTCTGATATTTATATATATATAATATACATTCCATGAAAGTATCAAGCTTGAATAAATTTATGAAATTAATTATTTCAATTTACAGAAGAAAATATTTATGTCCAATTATTTTGATACCAGCTTTAAATGTGATTAAATAATTTTATTGCTTAAACCTCGTGAAACCTATTTATTTTCAATATCAAATAAAATAAAAATGATATGTCGTAAAGAAGATACTTGTCTACATAAATACACGCAAAGTTGTTTTCCTTATTTCATGTAGAAATACTTGCAATGTCATAATGTACTCATAGGAATAAGCGTACGCAGCGAACGTAGCGTTTAATACACGAACTAATGTAATTCTACGATAATAGCATAAACAACGTGCAGTTCGCTCAGTGAGCTGCACTACCTAGATGAGCTTTCAATCTAGTTTCAATTCAATCTCGATCGAGAGATGAATACAAATTGAATTCGACGCCGGGCTTCGTAAACATATTATAACCCTTTCAAAACTTGAACTGATCCCCTTGTATACCAACACTTGTATTACAGTCAATGTTCCAAATTGTCTATGGCAATGAAGTTAGATCCAATTACTATATTAATGTAATTAAATTCTGCGTAAATTTATAATTTGTCGTAATTTGTTTACGTAGATACAAATATCTTAATGTTAACAATAAAGTCAAAGTCCGTTAGATATCAATTTGTTTAAAAAGAAGTGAATATTTTTTTTCAGTTCTGCACAAACAATTGTAACATAATATTACAGTAATTTGGTTCTAAAAAACAGGAAGTTTACCGGGGATTTTGAAAATGGGTAATTCAATAGATTTACATGTGCTTTTTCTGAATTTCAATTTTGTTACCTCTTATCTTTGCTGCTCGTGACGTCATATTGAAAAAATGGCGCCTATAAGCTGTTTTTTTGGCAATATCTCCTTTCCGGCTTATTTCACAATAAAAATATCTATGTACAGAATAAAACTAAAGAAGACTTCCTACAATTTATGTAATAACCTATTTTTTCATAAAATCAATAGTTTAGGTGTACGAGCGCTTCAAATAATTACACATCTGCTCCAACCCGTGACATTTAATTTTAAGTAGACCACATTTGTGAATTATAAAATTAACTTAAATGAAATTTATTGATCCATTAATTCCCAAGGGTAAAAATAAAAATATTTGAAACGATTTTATTGTTTATAAATACATGAAAAAAGAGAAAAATATTGTAAAAAAAAACTGATCAATTAGTTTACATTCCGCAAAATGTTGCGTCTAAGCAATCTTGGGATTATGGACTTCAATTTTACTAGCAAGTCTAACAACGCTTGTGAGTAGCGCGAGTGAAATATTTTAAAACAATCAGCATGAAGATGTACTTGACATTTTTTACACATTTCAATTGTTGTACTTCTACACTGTCGACATCTTCTTCGACGTTTACTTTCGTACTCTTCAATCACATGACCAATATTATCGAAGTGAATGGAAGGTAATGCGTTTTTGGACGGTCTTCCTAGATTTGTATTTGAATTACCCAAAAAATGCGAATTATCTGCAAATTGGATTTCTTCGGTTTTCATCAAACTTACAGCAAGGTAGGATTTGAATTCCAATTGACTTATGAAACGCTTATTTGCCAGATTGTAAATTTTCCACGTGTTTACCAAAACACTGTCTATCAAATTGATGAGCAGTGGCCGCCACCACTTTTTCCCTCTTACTCGAATCCTATAATTGACTATTCCATCATTATGGAAATCTACGCCTTCCATATTTTTATTGTAATCTGCTATAACCTGAATCTGTGGCACATTCACCATCTTTTTCATTTTTCTATCGTAACGTTTTGCTGTAACCAATGGCTCGATTTTCGCGTTGTTAGTAGCCACATTAACAACAGAAATGACATTCCATCGAACCAACAGTACTTCATGTTTTTGGTCAAAACTATATAATTCGTAATTCAGAAGACTTTTCGTATTTATCAAGGTTTTATTAATTGTTCTACTTTCTTTAATACTATCAATGGCAAAATAGTCTTTCTCTTTCAAAATACAATACAATTTATGCGAAAAAAAGAAATTATTAATAAAAATGCGATGTTCACGTGGGTATTCAATAACGAACAATAGATCCAAAACAGTATTTTCTCCCAGACCTAAATTATTTTTACTGATATTACTACTCTCTAAAACTGAATAAGTGGAAAACCACTAATTAATAGTCAATAGCTACTATTTTAAGATGTCCAAAGTATACGACCAGCAATAATTGGTTATCCACTCTTTCAATTAGTAGAAATGATTACAAATTAAAATTGTAAATTTTCTACTAATTAAAAAATATAATTCTACTATTATAAAAGTGATTATTTTACTAATTGTCAAGTGACTACTAATTCAGAACTACTAATTCAGTAGAGAAGTTGGGCCATATTACTTTTTCAATTAGTGAAAAAATTACTAATTGAAAAGTAACGCCTACAAACTTAGTAAATCTGTAGTAGATTCAACTAAAAATTACTAATTTTGATGTAGTTTCTACTATTACTACTTCAATTAGTAAAAATTCTACTAATTCAGTTTTAGAGAGTATTCTTTCCGCTATATGGGATAAACTAGTGCATGTAACCATTTCAACTACACAAATACCATAACTTGAATCCAAATCTTACAGGCTTTCCTTTGATAAACATCTTGCAACCATGACATCCAAAATAAGGTACCATTTCTTCGTCAATTGACAAGTTGTGTGAAAATATTCCAAACTACACACTTTTGTGGTTTGTTATATTAAAAATAGGACGCAATTTAGTGAATTTATCATTTTGATACAGGTCAGCATTATCACATCGATGAATATTTTCCTTTATAGAGTCGAATTTGTTACGACTCATACAATTTCTTACAATTGATACTTTTTTTGCCTTCATCTTTCGACCAGTATAATTTCACAGCAGGCAAAGATTGATATCCAGTGAGTAATAATATACCTAAAAATCTTTTAAGTTTATATAGTGTGAGGGTAAATAATGATGGTTATGTACATAAGGATATTTTTTTGAAAAAACTACAATCTGTTCCCAAACTACGTCACTAAAAGATAAAGAAAATAGCTCAAAAGGTGTTTTTCCACCTACAAGTTCTTCAATATTCTGTGTCATTGCTGTTTCGTCACTTGTAGGAAAATGTGTATAAGTTGGATTTTCTTTTTTCCAATATGGAACACATTTTGGTGACTTCTTCGGTAGTCTTGGCTTTTTTAAAGTTGAAGGATCGGGCTCACCTTGCCTATTTTCAGGTTCTGCGGGTAAATCGGTGATGATTTTAATACGTTCTAGCGATTTCAGTGGGCATAGTATTGTCGTAATCACCTAGCGCGTTATCATCTTCCTGGATGGTGACTCTACTATAAGATTGTCAACCATCGGGGGGATATACACGGTATCGATTCGATTGACTTCTTTTAAATCCTTTTCCTCTTTTAATATACTCAGACATTCTTGAGAAGCTAATGCTCATTGTCAATCCATAATGTTTCAACTTTTTATTCACTGATTTGTGTACACTTACTTATTGTTTTTTAAGAATTACTAGGCGACACGGTTAGCTCGACGTTGTACAACCGACTAATTAATAAAACGAAAGTGCTTGTACTCTTTGAATACCGAGAACCCATTGTTTACAATAAATTTCTAACAACAATGGCAAGCTGTGTAATAATAGCAACTGGCCATTATTTCTCCCAATGTTGCGCATTCGTAACGTTTCCTGGAAGTCTAAAATAAACAACACGTGTTAGTAGTTTTGTTCAACAAATGAGTTTATATTATAACTTAGATATTGCTAAAGCTTTATAGAGTGTAAAAAGTATAGTTTTATTTTAATTAATATCTTTTATGATTGGAGGTACCTATCGATCTTGAGATGACTCAATTAGCAGTTATTAAAAAATAAAAATAATTTGTATTTAAAAAAACCATTTAAAAAAAAATTAATTTATCTCTTAGTTCTTCTTCTCGAGATTGACTTAAATGTCATAGATTTATTTCCTTATCTTTAAAACAAAAAAATCAAACTTTAAGTGTTGCACTCGCGCGTAAAAATGGGTAAAAATGGGTGCACTCCGAAAAAACTGATATTATACAAGTTTATCCAATTATTCAAAAATTCGAATGCTGATCTAAAGATAGTCGCTAAAACTGAAAAACGCTTCTTTTTGAATTACCTACATAAATCAAGAAGATTTATGTACATATAAATATTTTCTTAATTTTCATATTACTGTATCTATGTAAAGTAATATGCAAAGTAAAGAAAGTATGTATAAAACAAATACAAATATGAATTCTTTACCAAATCAGCGTATAAAAGTAAATTTAATATTGCTTCGCTGCCCACTAACAGAGGCAGCAGCACAACATCCGTTCCAAACTTATCATCAGGTTTAGCAGTGGCATGGAAAGAAACAAAATGCAGAGCAATGTCGATGGAAAAAAACGAGAACGGGCTAGTTTCTTGCAAATGCAAAAAGACATGTCAGACAGCCTGTGGATGCAGAAAGGCTGGGTTAAAGTACTCCGTTATGTACACGGATTGTAGTGGTGCCTGTGATAACGCACAAGTTCCATTATAAGGTAGCGATGAAGAGGAAGAAAGGGAGACTATGTTCGAGCAAACGTATGAGCAAATTGAGAATGAAAAGGTCTGCGATGAAACAAATAATCCCATCGCGGATGTTGTGGAAAAAATTACGGCCTCTGATGTTTCGATCGATACTAAAGACAAAGAAATGAGTTTTTTGGCCAAAATATGTGTTGAACAACACTTGGCGATTGGTGCAAAAACTATTGATTTTACCAACAAATAAGTTATTACATAAACTGTAGGAAATTCTCTCTGGTTTCTTTTTATGTATAACTGGTTTTTCGTGAAATGAGTCGCAAAGGAGATACTATTAAAAAACTACTTTTAGGCGCCATTTTTCTAATATGGCGACGCGAGTGACAAAGATACGAGGTGGGAAAGTTAAAATTCGGAAAGTGCACATCGATATCTGTCAAACTACCCACTTTCAAAAGTCCCGGTAAACTTTCCAGGCAAAACTATCAAATGACTACTATATATTTAGTTAAAAAGTAATAAATTTTAAGCGTTATCGTATAAATGTATTTTCTAAAACTTTACTTAATATCACTCCTAAGTGTTTTTTTTTATTATATCCGTGTTACTGAGTTTTATTGAAGTATCCATAGCAAATTTCATTTTATAAAATAAAGCAGGTTAATTTTTTGATTAACTATATGAAAATAAGGTTCACTTACCTAAATCCTACCAGAGACTTCTCTCATCGACCTCTGCTTAACTTTAACGAGTTTAGTAATTACTTTGGGGTAAGCATCCATCATAATCTGTGCTTAACCATGCACGGTTGAATCTATTTATTTATGAAATATGTGATTTTACCATTTTAGATCTTTGTGCCAATCACACATATTTTTTCGTTCAAATCTTTACATAGTATAAAATTAAATCGCTTTTGCCGTCCGATCACTTAGATCTATTAAATCACTCAACGGATTTTAATGCAATTTTCAGCAATAGATAGAATGATTCAAGACGTAGGTTTATATACATAATATATTCATATTATATTCATATTATAGTACAGAAAAGCTGAAAAATTCAAAGATTTGTAATGTGATGTCGTAACAAATATATTTTCATATTTTTGTGCGCTTAAATTGCAAACGTTGGCTAAACCTTACGAGATAGATCAAATTAATAGACTATGGTATTGTATATCTTAAACAGATCGATAAAAAAATCCTCAATAGTATATATTTATCTTCTAAGGATAACTAACAGTAACCATTTTTATCTTTTACATATTACAAAAAAAACATGGGTTATTTAGCAAGCTATATTGTACATACAGTATAATTCCTTATCCAATTAAATACATAACATACGTTGTACAATTCATATAGATCAAAATTGTCCTTTACAGCATTTCATTAAAATGATATCTTAGACATAAAAAAAAGCGGAAGATTCTTTAAAATATTGATGCATCGACGAATATATATATATTGTAGTCGATTTTGAAGAGATTGTTCATTTTCCCACAGAATTTATTAATTAATTGAACTCGTCTGGACTCTCTCTACATAAACTGGTGTTGAAAGTAGGTTGTCCTGTTATTTTATTAATTAATCTTAATCCGCCTAAATTATGTAACGGTACGCGATTATTGGTAAAGTTCCTTTAAACTTTCATAATAGTGTGCACGATACTTACCGGATGTGGTACCGGAGAAGATGTTTTAATTCCTGGGATTCCTCTAATACCATCGGATTTACCGTTTCAATTTAAACGCCTGCAATTTCCGGTAACGCCATCTTTTACAGTGACCATTAATGACTTGTCACAGGGTCAAACATTCAACGTTGCAGGCTTAGATGTGATGATTGTTTCTCACACGGCCAGTTACATGTCGCGTTTTCGAGAATAACCTCGAAAGAAAACATGTTTGTACTATCTCATGAAAAATCAGCTGTAAAAATTGTATGTAAAGATATCCTGTAGTATTGACTAATGATAATATTATTCATCACTCCACACTGTCCCATATTAGTATCTACATTGCACCCGTGCGAAGCCGAGGCGGGTCGCTAGTAAATAATATATCTTTTAAAAAATATACATGATTTTTTTTTCACATGACAGTTTTTAAATGATATATCCGATATAACTGTTATATTATTGTTTTGAGGACGTCCACGGTCTTAAAAGGAAGATTCTCGCTTAGAATATAAGAGTTTCTGTTCGGTTGCTGGTCGGATAAGATTTTTGTATCCCTACAGATGGTTGACTGAATGCGTGCTATATTGTTACGTCAGCATCCGTAGTTCGGATCAAATTGGTAGTTTTAGGCATCACGATTTATGTGTGCGTCTTTGAAAAGTACGGTGTGTAGTTTTATAATTCAGGTTACGATATCATAAATAAATAGGAAATATAATGGTTGTCAAGAGTCACTCGGTCCTATTATGAGTGGGTCATCCCTGAATCTCATTATGTTACAGATTGCTACTATTAGAATATAAGTTCATTTACATTTAAAAATAACAATAAAACTTTACAGATGTGGCGACGTACAACGCACGTGCGAAATATAAAAACAGTTCTGGAAAGAACTACGGCACATCCGCGGAAGTTGCGACTTAAAAATCGAACGCTGCATCGCATACGTCATCGCCTCGCTACAGCATTCTTCAGGCGCCGCGTCAATGCTAGAGTGCGACCGCCCGCCGCGGCATCCGCCGGCCGTTTGATGAAGCAAAACGTTGGCAGGGATATATAAAACCGTTGAGGCCGGTGTCAACCGCCGGCGCAAAAACGGATGGACACATTCGAAACAATTAAAAACCATTGAAAAACAATTAGGGTACTAACGATCGTTTTGTTTGAAGACAATTCTGGATGTTTGATAAGCGGATTTTGTGAACCCATTGATCACAAAATAATATATAATAACAAATTTATAAAAATGTGACACGCACTTCATACAGTTACTAGTTGTTTCACTGAAAGCAATCCAGCGTCCTTTTCCGTCATTACAGGTATTCGTTTATTATTAATTACAGTAACATTCTAGTTCTAGTAGGTTTTAATTTCTTTCTTTATATGGCGATTGTCCACGCATTATCGCGTTCTCTTTTTCTGCCCCATGGAAGCCGGGGGTTGCCCGCTAACTGCGACCGAATACCCGCTCTAGGGTTGCCATTTACTAAGTTGTTCAAAATATTTTTATTAATATCTTATTGAATAAGCACACATATTACGATAAATGCTTAAAAAATTAAACAAATTATTAAGCGAATTTTGTCAGTTCTAACAGACGGTTGTACTGTTGACGTAACGCCTCTATTTCTATATATTTTACCTCGATTAGTGATAATAATCGATATTTGACTCTCGACCTTATTTATGTATAAAGAAAAAGAGATGAACATATGAGCTCTGGTACTAAACAGAACTATTTAACCTAACAAATTGCTTATTACTGAAAAACACACGAAATCACGAAAAAACCAAAAATTAGCGCAAGGCCTATTCAAAGATACTAAATTTAATTATAAAAACCTTATGTAAAGCTATATGATGTACACAAAATATTTCTCATTCTCGTAATCATATAGATGATATAATGCACACTAAGTGTTAAATATATTCAACAGGAGATATATATGTAAAATTAAATGTACCAAAAAGGTGAGAAGAAGGTCAGCGTTTAGAAGTTAAGGCCGAGATATGATTTTCCTTTCCTAGTTTCTAGAGGGCTTTAACAAATCTCTAACGATGTCTGTTAAAGCTCAGTCCTTAGTTTATAGTCTTTCAGAGGTTCTTATGCCTTATTTTGAAGTTGTACTTGTGAAAAAAAATATAAGCGATGGTTCCGATTATGAATAAGCGACGAATAAACACTGAAAACTTAATAAAGGCAATTTAAATACTCGTAAAAAATGCAAAAATGACTTTTAATATTTTTGCAGCTGTATTATTTGTGATGAAGAAATTACAATGTGATGTAAAGTAATTGGAAAGTATAATACATAATATTATTATCAAAATACAAAATAAATTATTATACAGTAATAATTAAAATTTTGCTAAACCTTCGTGGCTATTTGTATTACCGCACGTTAATAATTTCTTAGAAATATATTTTTTTATAGAACAGCCTCCAAAAATTGAATGTGATCATAAAGTCTTGTGTACTTTTCGTGGACGAAGAGTATGCATCTATGGGTGAAACATACGATACGATTTTCAGTCGCAAATGCGAAGTAAGTATCGAGTAGGCGACAAGGTATAAAATGCGTTTTTTTTAAAAAGTCATTAAATGCAATGAACCAAAAATCTCTCAATCAATGAAAAAGATTCTAACTGGTATTATTAAATTGAAGAACAAATACATATATGCAAAAAAGGGAGAAATAATTGTTAGAAGTTTGTTATTTTTAATAAAAGCGAATGCAAATTCGGGACGTGTACGACCAAATAGTTAAAAACACAAATAATTACAAAGATTCTAATACAAAGAATAAGTTGCCAAGGACAGTTAAAAAGGATGCCGATAAAAACGCATCGAACAAAGAATTAACAAAAAGTTTGATTGACATTTTGTCAAGTGGATATAATTGCGATCATGGTCGAACTGACCGATGAGATTAAGTTTCGATGAGTTTAAATATTCCGTTGTCTCCATGTAAAGTACTTAAGAGTTTTATTTTTATTTTCATTCGCTATATCAACTTGAGTTTTAAATAACCATGAGATATTGTGAGTAAATTCATCTTATTTTATATTTAACGTTTAAGTCCTCTTAGAGCTAGAAATTTTTGCCAGTAAACGTTTTATCAAAATTTACTCCAAAATTATCATAATATGCGCTGGTGCTTAAGTTCTTCAAAAAACGTCTTCTCTGAGAGCTGTATCGTAAACAATGAATCGTAAACATAAAATGTATGAATTCTCATAAGCGTAAATATATCTTCTCATTTTTATTCAACCGGTAGATATCAAAATAAAAAAAAAATGGCAAAGAGCATGTCGGACCATGCTCACTGTAGGGTTCCGAAGCCGTTACTACGAAGAAATGCACTACAGATGAACAAACTACGTTGTTATCCTTTTTTTCATATTTCCCGCACATAATATAAGCATTTTAGTCGCCTATAACTAGAGAAACAAGTAAGTATCTCAAATCTTACTTTTGAACTAGTGTAAACTGAGGTGCACAAGCAAAATAGCGTATGTTCATAGCACTTACGCTCTTTTGTTGAGAAGCGCAGTTTTTCGGCAATAACTTAAAAATGGTGTATTCGATCATGTTAAAAAAAATTTCGTTGAAAAAACTTTCTGCAAATTTCTTAGCAATTATTTCCGAAATTATTAACGTAATCAGAAAAATTGCTTAAAAACCTTAAAAAGCTTTTAAAAAAACTATCGAAGTATGTCTTACACATTGATATTTGCTAAAAAAATTTTTTATCAGCTTCTGTTACATGTATGGTGCGCCCCTTAGAAATATTTATTTTTGTTATTTAACTACGAAACTAAGTAGCAGCTTATGCAAGACACCTAGACTCCGAATTGCGTCAATGAACATTTTGTAGTTTTTGAATGAAATGCCTGTGACAAGCGGATGAATGGACATACGGACGAACGGACGGACGGAAAGGACGAAACTATAAAGATTCCGTTTTTTGCCATTTTGGATTGGAACCCTAAAAATGTGATTAATGAATAAATCAATACAAAATTTCATCTGGGGATACCTGTTTTTGGGGTTTGGCACTAGAATTTGTGCTAGAATATAAGAATTCTGTGTAACAACGAGTAGGTATCTAATCGTTAGATTTTATTGCGGGTAATGTTGGTATGTCTCCACAAAGGTATTTGTATTTTGTGACGCCCTGTACCAAGTAACTTGAAACGATCGATTTATCGTTAGCGATACAATGAGCTTCGGGGGCTTCATTAGAAATGGCGCTTGTCTGTATCCAAATTTTAGCGGAATCGGGCCTTTATATTGGTTCTGGGAGTCTGTTGTATCATTTTCATTTGTAGCGAATGATTCATTCGAGCAGAATATATCACAACAATTTTTAGAATCGGCTAAACGTAAATTATAAAGTTTGTCCTTTTCTTTCTTATTTTGTAGACACAAGTAACACATTTCGTCCAAAGAAAAACACACGCCAAAAATAACAGATTATGATCAGTGTATGTAAGCAGAATTTCTCAGTCTGTTGTTATATTGTGAGCAACACAGCTAAAAGCTTTACACGAACTAGTATCAAAATTGTGATTAGACAGTGATCACCACATGGAAGCTATGGATGCAGTATTTCTCAGTTTGGATTACTATTACATTGTGTGCTCCAAAGGTAATGGCATATTTTACATACAAGTATCGCCATATGGACGCAGCATTATTCACTTACTATTGTACACGTACATCAGCGGTATATCTCACATTACACGTGACTTCATGATCACTGTTAATACGCAGCGTTTTTTACTGGCTGTAAAATTGTGATCTCTGCATTAGCATTATATCTCATGTATAAGTTCGTGATTACCGCAAAATACAGCATATTTCACTTGATATATCAATAAACACCCGTTGTGATTCCCAAAGGACTTCAGATACGTGGGGTACCCTAAATGTTTCGCGTAACTCGTAACTAAAACAATTAAAATGTAAAGTATAATATTTATTGGTTTTCAAATTATTCCCCATAAAATTTTACACACTTTTAAATTACTTTTGAAAACATGAGGACCGTTGGTCTGAGGGCATGTTTTGCACGTGCTGGTTGAAAGCTATCACGGCCTCTTCTGGCCCTGTAAATGTCAAAACCAAATCATCAAATTTTTGATTTTTATGAAAACGAAGAATTCGCATGATGCTAGGTTCGGAGTGAATGCGAAGTAGGTCACGAGGTTTACTTTTTTGGAAGTTAAAAAAATATATCGTCTTGTTCGCGGTGTGCTGCGAAGCACTGACATGGTGCAATGGGATGCGAATTCTTGGTTGTGTTTCTCTAACTTTTTTTAAGATACTGGGCACACAAATGGCAGTGTACCACTCAGAATTGATTGTCCTTTGCTCTTCAAGTAGGATCGTGCAGACAGAACCGGTCTTGGAGAAAAAAATGGACATTATTACCTACCTACGATTTTCGCCTGCCTCGATTTTGTTGGTTTGCTGTGGCCTTCGAACACCCATACAGAAGGCTGTTGCTTCCTTTCCAGCATGTAACAATACAACCATGTTTCATCTTCAGTCACGATGTCATACACGGCATTTGAACGTCCGTGATCGTACTTTAACAACATTTTTTTATACCAGTCAACTAGGGTCTATTTATGTTTGGGAGTAAGTTCATGAGGAATCCAACAGCAATAAAGTTTTCTAACTTTTTAATGTTGATGTAATGATTTTAGAATTTGGCTCATACCAATCCCCTCATTTCGTCGAATCTCCTCATAGGAGATATGCCGGTTTTCTTCAATGAATTGGCTGACAATAGCCACATTTTCCTCGGTGATCGCAATTGAGGACCGACCTTCACGAATTTTATTATGGAGAAAAACACGGCCACGATAAAATTGTGCAAACCTTAGTACTCAAATGAAGTGCTTCCCTCCTAAAAGAATTTTGAAAACGAGCAGTGCAATCTTGCAGAGATTGAACTTTTAAATTTATAAAAACTCATCGCTCTTAAATCTATTCGCGTTAATTTCATTTTTGCTACGGACGACAAACTTCAAACTTGTATTTAAAGCAATTGACACATGATTTCCCGTCAAAACATATTTTAATCAACGAATGAGTTTATTACGTTTTAAAAAATACATCAATCAAAATTCCAACATTTATGAATGGTTTAGTGTGCTGTATGTAGACATCAACATCGTCGCAAGTTATAACTGGGGTAAATAGCCGACCTGTAACATACTCTCTTAGGAAAAATATATTCGTTATTCTTGTAAAAGAGGATAAGAAATGAAGAAATATAAGCACTTCAAATCAAAATGTCTAATTATGACTTAGAATCACAAAAGTGCAGATATTATGGTTATCATAATAATTGTTGTCAAGTGTCCTTTTATACATTCTCTATAGCAATAGTGCCTTTAGGTACAACTTTGATACGTTAAAATCTGAACTGACTTTAGTAGTTAAAATCCTCGTACTTAATGTCAATCGCAATGCCAGTATCGCGCACAAACGTTTAATTTTCGTATTCGTCGTTCGGGTCGTAGACAAAAGTTTTAAAACGTGCATAGCCTTTCTAATAATTGAATATGTCTAGAAATAGTTGTAATTTTTATACCTGTATAACATGATGTAGGCATATGATATTTTATTTCGAAATTAAGCTTATTATAATATCTATATCTTCTAGTAATCCGAGTTTTACCAGTGATGTTTAATTTCTTGTGCCGTTTCATATAATATGATAAACTATCGTTGGTTTTACTACCCACACATATAAATTTCGATTTTTGTATTTCCTGGATTGGTCATAAAATATACAATAGTAGGAATTTTGCAGATGATGTGGGATAAATCAATAGACGAGGCAATAAAAGTTGACCAGCCCTCTAGCCATAGAAGCACTATCGCGTTTACATCTAAGTTCATTTTCAATTACTCAACAGCGCCCTCTCGTATTTTGCAGTCGATAAATGAAGCTCCCTGCTTGAGTCGGCAGCCGTCGGCGTCAAAGCAGGAGTTTGATCACGTCTTACACAAATTGTGTTTACTAGCATTTCGATATGAATTTGCCAATGGACCGCGCGGCGTCCGCATCATTGTTATAATCATGTATTAGCAAAGTGCAGTACGATGTCCTTGTGTCTTAAGAGTGGATTTGTATTATCATTATTCATTACCAGTGTTAAATATTAAGAGTAAAACAAGTTTACTGTCAATGCATATATATACATTGATTATAAAAAAATTCATGCATCACACAAATAATGTCTTTTTAATAGAAAAGTATAAAATATAAAAGGATATTTTTTATAATATCAAATTAACTTATGATTACTTATATTCATATAGATTATTATTTCAATCATGAGAACTCCATTTATTTGTCTTAGAATCATTGTAAAATAGGGAGTTTTAAAATCAATATTTAAGGTTATATAATTGTACAAAATGGTGGCACCTTTGTACAGCCTAGTGAGCTTTTTAAATTACATAGTATTAATGATATCTGCAAAAAGGTTTGCGTGTGTGCTAAAAACTATTATAACAAAAACGTCAGTGAAAATAAAGGTTGTATGCAGGGCCCGATCTAGCTGTTTAGCCGCTCCGGGCAAAGATAATTTTTGCCGCCCTTTACATACATAAAACCATATAAAAGTCATAAGCTAGTTATGTTGAGGGATGTTAAGTATACAAGTACCTACATAAAATACTGTTATTGTTGGGATTGTACCTACTTATAATATTCACGTCAGTCTATTGGGCCTTCTGAAGAAGTACCTATATGTACGTTGATGAGTGTTTTTATGTTAGTAAGTATACAATGTAGGTCTTTTAAAAAAATTCACGGAAGCTACTGAATGGATTGATATATCTTTTTATCGACATAATTATGTACCTTTCGACTTTCATCGTCGTCAACCTATTGCGACTTACCGCTGCGTATGGGTCTCTTTTCCCTTGTGCTATTTTTCCCTGTCTCGGGCTAATCTTGTCTATGTACGATGACCCTTTAACTAAATGAACAATTAATATTTTTCATCAAAATCATTTCAGAAGTTAAAAAAATTAGGATCAAGCTGTTTAATTGTGTATTATGGTCAATAGGTTCATATGTATTTAAGTTAAGGTTCATACGGTACGTATAAAAAGACACAACAAAAGATTTGTTTTAAAATTTAATGATAAAAAAACAATTATGTTACTACAATAAAATCAGTCATTTTTAAAATAATGAAATTGTGTAAATTAAGCAGTTTTCGGAGTTTAAATCCCACCTCGTAATTATAGTAATTTTTTAGTTAATTTTAGCTTAAGACATCATAATAATGTATTGTATTAATCACCTTAACAAATTTTGTTATTTGAAATTATTATTATTTTTCTTATTATTAATACTAATAATTAAAATATTAATTGACTAGAATTTATTTTAATTTTATGGATTTTAAGTTAATTTAATATTCGTAGAATTAAATTTGATTTTAATAATTTTTTTCAAGATTATATTACTCTCCCAATTTTTGTTTATTTGTAATGCAATTTATTTATGTGTCAAAAATTCTCCCTAAAATAATAATAATCATTTACATATTTACAATAATGACATGATCGTCATTTTGACGATACGCAATGAAGAAACGTGGTATAGCTGAATTGGCTGTACGACGTATCTTAAAGACAGATAATTATATTGCGTATAGCTAAAATAGCTATACAGATCCTCATTCTAACAAAATTTATCTCTCCATGCAGTTCAAAAATGTAAAATCGGCAGAAAATTCAGATGAATTTTTTTGTATTCTAGTTTCTAAGTTCTAGTCTAGTTGGTTCCTTATTTCCTATTTAGGTATTTTTTTCTTCTTAGTGTTCCATAAAATTTCAAAAGTATCGATACTTAACTTGATAACAGTATCGTATCAGATTTATCGATATCGAGAAAAGTATCGATATTGTTCGGTATCGAGTATTTTTTAATCCATTTTTAAAAGTTCCGATTGAGTAAAATCCGTATTATCAAATATTATCTGAGAAATTTCGGAACTTGGAGTTCGAAACTTATCACCAATGAGACACTTAATAATGGTATCAAACTAACTAAATTTAAATTTCAACGTATTAAATTGTTGGTACAAAAATTAATTAGAGCAATAGTAAAAAAGTAAATCAAGATTGAACTGTTTTAAATCTTTTTTTACTTAATTGATAAAAATAAATCTAGTAAATAGGTACCAATCACAAGAAACTGACTACACACGCTCTAAACATAAACTATTATCTATAGAAGGGTAATTCCCTACAACCCAAATCTAAGTATGTGACTTAAATTTTGTTAAAAATATCGAGTACTTATAAAAGTATCGATACCTCAAAAATATCGGAATAAAAGTATCGTGTTCAAATATACTTAGTATCGAAATGAAAGTATCGATACTACTCAGATATCGGTATTTATTGCGGATCTCTACATCTTCTTTCTTTCTTTCGAACTAAAATAATTCATCTAAGTAAAATACTTAAATATTTCCACTATCCAACCTGAAGTAGGTTGGAAGGTGGCACATAAAATTCTCAATCTAACAACTTGGGTGGTGGATGGCTAATGGCTAGGTTAGAAGATAAGAATAAGTCAATTTTGCCGCCCCTCATTTTTTGCCGCTCTGGGCAAATGCCCGGCTTGCCCCCCCTTAGATCGGGCCCTGGTTGTATGAGCTCATATTCAATCAAGAGTTGTCAGAATATTTCGTTTATAAGATCGACATTAATGCTATATGATATCTTTATGCAATAGATTTAAATTAAAATAAATTTTCATTAGTTTTTGCATAATACACCGTAGTTGGTATAGGTAAATACTAAATGCGATAGAGGCTCGACTGCGCAACTATCCAGTATTTATATTTGTTTCCAAATAATAATATCAAGATTAATTTAAGATGTCCAGCAAAATCTATTAGCAAGATTTGTAACTACAGTAGATTCAATTTGAGATGTTTTTTATTAATATAGATTTATTATGTACAATTAAAATGTATAATCAACGTTTTGTCATTTTTCAACTCAAGATTATTAGTAATTTGTTAAGTTAATTGTGATAGGTCTATTTTGGTGAAATTGTTATTTTATTTTATTCTATTTTATTTTTGTAATTACAAAGTACAAATTCACAAGCAACAAAAAATTCACAAAAGCAAAAAAAAATCAACATAAAATCACAGTCATTGTTATTGGATATCTATGAAGTTTACTTAGTGTGTAACTATACATGGAATTTTATCCCAAATTTTTTCGCAACTATTTATAATATTGTCCCCTTAAAAATAATTTTGTCAAAGAAACCATAGTCAATGCAATAGGCGTCTTTCAGAAAAATAGCTTAGAACATCTACGTAGAAATATCGTACTGACAGCCTTAAAACAGCTGACGCGTAGGTACTGCTTCGCAAGCGCTGCGCGGGTGTCCGCCCGATCACGCCCGCGCTTCCAGTTTGTCCGAGCATTAATTAGGGTTTTGTCTATACCATTTATATTATTTATAAGCATATTATCAATGATATATTTTTGTTGTAGTTACTTTGGCAAAGTTGTTCTAAAAAAAGAAATTATTAATATTTGAGAAAAAATGCATGATAAAATACATCCTATATAAGTAACTTGATTAAGTACAGCCGCTATTGTTCCAAATGATCGAGCTTTTACACTCGGAGGTCAAAGTTGTCTCAAAATCATCAAACTCGGGTACTCCATATAATTCATCATACTCATTAGAGGGCACAGAAAATACTACCTGTATTGATGATTCTTGAAATACTGTCAGTTTCAATGGGGGACCAATTCTAAATGTTATCTACAACGGTAAAGAACAGCACGAACTCTCAGTTAGACTGACTTCAGAAATCTTGGCAAGCGGTATTGATATCACTATATCGGAATATTAAATTTAACAGCACAGCGGCAGAATCCAATTTCTATTCAGTTTGTGATTGGGCTGTTGTGTAAGAGCATTTTAAGCCATATGTCAGTCGCTGCCTAAGGTCTACGTTTTACTGACCTAATGTTCTATTTTATAAGAGATAATTTGAAAATATTATGAAAAAAAAAATGTGTCACGCACTTAAAGTGGTATAATGCTCAAAGCTGTTTGAACTTTTATTATACTAATCAGCTTTTTTACTTATTTTATAAAAGCATTATAAATATCCATGCGGATGTGAGAAGTGTTTAATTATTGCGACCCCTTAATATGAGAACGATTATGGCTAAGTCTCTCTTAGCTTATCGATATTCTTTTCTGATCTATTTTTATTATATTTTTTAATTTTATTGTATTGTGGCAACTAACATCCATTATATATGCAATAGTACAGAGTTAGTTTACTTATATTTGCATATAAATGATTTACGTGGTAAAAAAATATTACGTTGTAACGTTTTCAAATTATTTCTTTTACAAAATATTATTTATAAATATAAATCCATAGATACACAAACAAAATTAGCAATATACGGGCACACGAAATTAAATACGATGTGTATCATTCAGAAAAATAATGATTCAAAGAAAAATATTTAGGTTCACTTAGAGAAAACAAGTAGCTCGTACATCCTGACTGTCACATGTGTTTGTTTAGGAGTGCTATTTAAAATAACAATTTCTATTATATAAATGCGAATCCCAATAGTATTTGAACCCTAAGTTCACGGTCAAGGACGAAACCGTTACTCGCAAGCGATTTGTCAATAAAAGACACGGCCGGTAACATTATTGTATTTACGACGAAAAAGCTAGAAAATAACAATGCAATGGGAGCACTATACATACATACATACATACATACATATATATATATATATATAGAGATAATCGTACTTTATAAATATACGTTTAATGATGGGAGATGGAAAATGACGTCACGCTGCGTTATTTTACACGGGAAAATTAGGTGAAATGGACACTCACCATTTCAACCATTGTACTTGTTCAATAAATGTACGAAACGATTCTAATATCCACTCACAATGGATATAAGAATTGTTTTATACATTTATTGAACAAGTATATTAAAAGTGATTATTTTGATAGAAAATGAATGGATGTGTTTCTAACAAATGTGTTTCTAACAATATGAGTAAGTGCTTCATGTAGAGAGTCAATTATTCAAATTATTAAATAAATAATTTAAAAGCAATTCATTTATAACTACGACAGCCGAATATCAATTAAATGTTTTTTTTACTAATTTATATATATATATATATATATATATATATATATATATATATATATATATATATATATATATATATATATAGATATAAAATGCTCACCTTCGTTAGCCATCGGTCGCAATTCGAGTCATCTCAGTCCCACTCGCACAAAATATGACAATATATCTCACTCACGGGCGGGAACATGTGCTATTGTTGACTTAAAATAAATATTAAAAATGAGTTGATATTTACAATATTTCTTATTCTTCACGTTTGTTGAGTAAATTGCGCGTGAATTTTCGTAAACACACTGGCAATCAGTCTTCAACCCACTAAATTAAAATTCAGATAAATGCCCTAAAGAATTCGCACTGTGACGTATCTACCTTAGCTCTAGATAACATCATTGCTACTAACTATTTTGTGCACAAATTTTGTACCATGATATTGACATATTTATTGTTGCTTTTCACTAATGTCTAAACTACATTTTTATTATTTGAAAGCAGCGCGAGATTAATTAAATTATAAATCGTCAATTTACATTTATTCCAAACCTTGACGCAGGCAACGAAATAATGAATCATAACATGGATGTACTCTTCAAGTGGTTAATCTGTATCCCTATTCTGAATTATTAGAATATAAGTTAAATTACAATTAAGAAAATAATAAGATTTTATCGGTATTCGTTCATTATAAATTACAATATAGAATATGTTCTAGCAGGTTTATATTTCCTTCTTTAGATGGCGATTATAGATATACATTATCGAGTTCCTCTGCTTCCTCTCCTTCCGGCGAATGGTCGCCAGGGGTTGCCCGCTAACTGAGACTGAATATCAGTATTTGGGGTTGCTATTTATTGCCGAAACGATAAGTTTAAAATACTCTTATTTAGATCATATCGAATAAGCACCAATATTCTGATAAATATTTAAAATTTAAATTAAATTATTACTGGGATCTTGTCGATTCTCACACTACATAATATAGTAAATTTTACATTATCAGAGTGGAAAGTTTTTGTGAATTGCGTTGCGTAAATTTTGGAAATTAAACAAAAAAAGATTAAAAAGTGAAAAGAGCCCCTGGTAATAAACAATGTATATACTCAAATTGGTTATATAAAAATATGGACGTGATTTATTTGCATTTGAAAAAATTGACTGCTCAGAACAACACAAAATTTCTATTTATCGCTTTATTTACAAATAAAGGTGACAATGATAAATGGGTAGAATGTTTCTCAATCATGGGCTGCAGATACATAAAATTCTATTGATTCAATGAAAGTTAGTCTTTTTTGCGATCGTAATTAACAAATAAAGTGAAAAAAGTGGTTACTTAGTGAGTTTTCACGATTGTGCAAATTAGAACGTAATAATATTTTACACAGAAAACACTTGCTCACGCACAAACTATATTTAAGTAATAATATTATTTAATTAAAAATGTTAGTATAAAATTAAATATTATTTTTTATATTGATTTCTAATTTTTTGTACATAAAAATAAGTAGAAATTTCGAATACGTCTGGTGTTTACAAAACGACATACCCATAATGGTGTAGCATAATCTCATATATAAAAAATATCAGCATTCATATATATATATATATATATATATATATATATATATATATATATATATATATCTAATATAAAACATTAGAACCCGGTATGTCTACTATATTTAAAGTATGAACAAAAAAGCGAGAGGGGACGATAAGAAAAAGTAATGTAAGAGAATCGAACGATTTTAAAATTTTTGTGTGATGTGATGTTTGTCAGACAAAATTTAAAATCGTTCGTCGGGCGCACATCTCTGAGTTTATTGAATAGAGTTTAATGGTGTTCAGCATTTGTTCTAGCTTCGTATATATGTATTGGAACCGTTGGCGTTAATTAATCGGATAAGCGGAATCGAAAACCGGGACCGAGACCGAAATCGAGAACAGTTGCGGATTTAGAATTGAAAGCGATAACGGAATCGGGATTGGCAGCAAGGTCTTTCCATTTAAAAGACGGAGGAACACATTCTACGTCCACGCGGGCGAAGCTGCGGGCGGAAAGCTAGTTTTTTCAATAAAGAATATATAGTTAGAACGCAACACCATAATGCCTCATAAATCTCTCGCTGTGTTTCTTCTAGGAATAAACATATTTATTTGATATGATTGTAATTTATTGATCCACTGTAAGGTGCATCCTTCATCTCATTTTTATTAGCAGAGTTTAAAATTTAAGCTTTTCACGTCAACATTGCGATAGCAACGTCCAAAACCGACAGCTTAAAAGCTATCAAAGGCACCTGAACTCTGGTTTAATTTGAGTTATATTAAAAGTTTATCTATGGGCAGAATTTGAACTCGGTACCTTCTAACTCGCTATAAATACGCAGTACTTGTTCACACATTGAATGCTTTTATTACATGGTAAAGCAACTTCAAGTATTTAGGTATTATGGTTGATGATCATCTCCATTTTTGGCGACATGTTCCCGAAGTGTTTTCTGCGCATTGCCATCACTCTTGAGATTCCGTTGCATTCCAGGCTATTGTGACTTCTTATATTGAGGCGATACCCTAATAAGGGTATACAGTGACACTGACTGTATCTCCATGTTGACCAGCCACGTCAAATGGAGTCGTTAATGTCTTTCCTTTTACTGCTCGACGTCGTTATCGACAATATCATGCAAGTTTCACGAGTTTTTAGTTGGTGCAAGGGTCACAACTATCCGCGAGCTTCCGCTATTTAAAGGTAATGGAGATGGAAAACGCGTGTGTCACTACCTAAGGTAGTAACTACCTCTTTAAAGGCAAGCCTAAAAATAAATATAGCTGAATTCGTAGGTTATAAGAGTCGAATATTTTGTCTCTTCATTCAAAAGCAACGCACTGACCGCTTGGTCATAACCACTCATCAAATATGTAATAGTCTAAGTACAAGTTATAAACTATAAACATATAAGAGTTTGAGACGCTTTAGTGTTAGTAAGGTTCTATAGTGTTTACTACCTAGTATTACGCTTAAAATTTTGCATAGCTTCTGTGTACTGTAAAATAAATATATCGAAAGACATACACTTCAGTGACCATAGTCTAGATCAGTCACTGCTTTGATGAGAGAAAGTGTGCTTAATTAAAGAATGATACTCCTGTTTCTGTGATGGTACTGCTGATACTACTCAGCTTATGTTTTCTAGAGGTCGACTTCATAATGATCACATTAGTTGGATAATCAGAAAAACTTCCGACGGTCCTGGTGCTTGACCCTCTCGAAAGAGGACAAAGTGCTCAAGTTTCCACTCCAAATAATTCCATAACGAGCGGGTAATCATAATTTTGAGAGTTAATGAAATCGAATACATGGCACAGTCTGAGATGTACTTCATGAAAAACACACAATTTATTGAAAATTCAAATTACTTATATAAAATATCGTTCTATTAATAACTGTCATCTTTATATTTAAGTGCTGTCAGGATTAAAAAGGAGGACGCGATAAGTAGATTGAAGTCCTATTTTTATTTTTCATCTTCGAAAAGTTTCAGAGGGAATTTCAAGGCTGGAGTTTATTGGAAATTGCTCTTCGATTATAAATATTTTCTCTTTTTTCTAAGAAAAATGATAATAAAATTCTAGAACAAGTTATACGATTAATCATGTTGATTTAGCAGTAATAAAAAAAATAAATACCAAATTTTGTTATAACAAAAGTAATATGTTTGTCGGTATGTATTTTTTTTTATGTATGATTAGTAATAATTCGTCCATTGTACCGACCGAGGCGGGTGCCATAGTCACTAAGTTATATGGTCTGATGATGGGTTCCCAGGGAAATAGAGGGATATCTACAAATATTATAGGCACGTATAGTGTGTTTGAGCTCTTTTTTTTTGTTATTCAAGTTTTTGTGTTTGGTGATTATCATCTCATGCTGCTAAGTGGATGATGAAAGCCAAAGCAATTCTTAATGGTTAGGAGTTAAGAGATGATATTGAGATTTGTCGCCAGAAACTTCTCTTCAAGGGCTATTAGTAAAATTTACTATACATATAATTAAAATTTCTTATTATTCTAATTACATGTTTTAATTCATTTATAATATTTTAACGGTACAATCTTAGACGACCACATCGAAGCTCTTTACAACAACAGTAGAAACTGGATGAATTTTTTAGTGGGGGAGGGAATGAAAATGTGATCTGTACGTATTGTAGAATTTCTATACTATAAAGAATAATTTATAACTTATAAACGTGTAAGAAGAAAGAAAGAAAATACGTAAGAAGGAAGAAATAAAAAAAAAAACTCTGGAATGGTAACAATCAGACAATAAATTCGAGATCGGAATCCTGCTTTTCCACGTGCTTCATGCAAAAATTTTATTAACCATGATGTAATCCACATGAAAAGTAGCTGAATGAATTATAAAGTTATAATAACTGAAAAATGTGAAATGAAATAACTATAATAAAAATAAAAAAATCTGAAAAACGGTCGACCCTGAAGGCCATCCCTAAAACTTCCCGCTGTGATAATTGTCGATTTGTTTTTGAGTTCCTTGACTATCAAAATATACTTGTCTAGAAATTTTTGAAATTTTCTTAGTGTGTACGTTTAAAAATCCGAACTACGGCTGACCTTTCAGGCCTCTCCTGAAACTGCGTGCTATTTTCAAGTCCAAAGTATTCAAACATATTGAGATCATTAAATTATAGTACTTTCTTAAGCTCTCCTGGCACAAAAACGTAGTTATAGTACGCTTTGAGTACTTAAAATTAAAAAATCTTCATTTTAAAAGAATTGAGAATGCGAATTTAATTGATACACAATTTTATTTTATTTTTATAAAATATAATATATATAAAGTTTTTATTTTATTTTTTGGTTTTGATGTCTCTTGAACGAATTAATTGATTTTGATTGAACTAGCGACAATAAACGCAGATTTTTAAGTTTTATAAAAGAATTCAAAATATGCATTTAAATAGGTACAACATATTGGAGTATTTTGAAAAAAATACTTTTTGCGATTTTTTTCGTTCAAGCTATGTCAGGAACAAATCAATCCGTTTTGACAGACCTGGTGCTGATCGATGCGGATCTTTATATTGTATAAAAATATTGGAAACATGCTTTTAATTAGGCACAAATTTTTGGAGTATTTTGAAAAAAATGACTTTCCACGATTTTATTCGTTCACAATATCTCGCGAACAAATCAACTGATTTTGACTGGCCTGGCGGCGATCGACGTATATATTTTTTTTAATTTAAAGAGCTAATTAGTTTTCGGAAGCGATCGGTAAACCCGTTTAAAAGTTATTCCAAATAAACCTCAAAAATTTTTTTCGTATATTTTTTAATTTTTTAAAATTTATGTATTCGAATCAGTTAAAATTTTCAGGAAATCTAAGTTTGATAGAATTTTTTGGAAAGCCAAAGTTTGGTTCTAATCAGTCAAGCTGTTCAAAAGTTATAGATACATACACCCAATTCACATGCACGCAAGCAATACACGTGCCATCAAACGTGAGCTTCCTTAGGACCTCAAAACATCAAGCTCTGATGAAAACTTGATTTTCGAAAAACAGGGTAAAATAAATAATTTCCCTATTTTCGAAAACTTTCAACTTTCTTTGCAGAAATAATAAAAAACTGCGTTCAAAAGACTTCCAAAACAACCAATTAGTTGTTTTTGTAGATGCTTCAGCTAAAGCAAGGTAAAATACGTATAATTATGTAACGGCGATTTCGGCTATCGCTGCAAGCCCGTAACCCCGGATTGCCTCTTCACGATGCGCACGCTTCTTTCTGGTCGGCGGACTTTCGCGTGGCGGCGTGGTCAATATGGACAGCGTTTTCTTTCAGACTTTATTAAGCCGAGCTTCACAAGATGACGGTTGGTTAATGTGTCGGATGCACCACCCCACTGCTGGGTGGTGCATCCGTTGCACATGTGAGCATACATTTTTATTGGGGAGGCGTGGCCATGCACTTAATTCACATATGCATTGTCAAACATGCATTGCGCCACTAGCGCCTGAGACACCGATTAGCGGCCGTACCGTAATGACGACCGCTTTCAGCCTATCATTGGTCCTCCCACCAAGGCACAATTTCGTATGCAACTCACACGCATTACATTTCAAATATTCAATTAATCAATACAAAATTCTAAAAAACAAACAAATTTTCCTTAAAAACTAGTCCCTACCCGGTAATTAAAAACTATGCAAAATTCTTTAATATAAACACACACAAATATAAAACACTTCTATAATAATTTCTATAAGAGATAATGCAATTTTAAATTTATATCAATTGCGCGGCTGTCCGTAACATTCCCCCTCGGTGCGCAGCACTACACTTCAGGACACGGAACAGCCGTCGCTCCAGCTGACACCAGCACGACGATCTTCGAAGTGGGACGCCGCAGAACGCCACCAGTCGTCTCGACGTCCACCACACGAACTTATTGTCAGGACCCGGGTAGGTCTTCTTAATTCTGCCTCGAGGCCACGAGTATCGAGTGATGATGAGTCGACGATCAGCACGATGTCGCCCCGGCCGGCGCGCGGCATATAGGGTCGCCATACCGGCGGGGCACCAGAGTCGGTAAGTATTCTCTCAACCACCTCTGCCAGAAGTGATCGGCGAGGCGCTGACACGTGCCAGTTTGCAGGCCCGAGAGCACGTTGTCGTCGGGTCGAGCGGCAGCGCCGGAGCGCCCGATCAGGAAGTGGTTAGGCGTGAGGCCCTCGGCCTCGGCAGGTTCGATGTCCACCTCCGTCAACGGTCTGGAGTTGACAATGTGCTCGGCTTCTAGTAGTGGAGAACTTCTTCGCGAGGGCTCTCTCTCAATGTAGCGGCCAACGCGGTTTGATAGATCGCACCAACGCTCCCAGGCGCCACCCATGTTCCGCCGGGAGGTATGAACTTCCGTTATGGTGCGGACGTCCTCTTTCTTCATCTCTCGTGCCTCTTGTATGTTCATCAGTTCTTTGTTCGCGCCGACGAAATTCGTGCCGTTGTCCGAATACATCACTCGGAGTTCCTCTTCGAGCGATGAATCGACGCAAAGCCAGTATCATGAGTCTGATGACAAAGACTCCGCCAGTTCAATGTGTATGGCGTGTGTTGTCAGGCATGTGAATAGCGCCCCGTATCTCTTTTCGTGTCTGCGGCCTATCGTCACACCTCATAGGCCCTGAAATAATCGACCCCGTACACGTGAAGGGGGTTGGTGATGACGTAGGTTCGAAACCTCCGCAGACGGCATTTTCGGCAGACTTCGTTAATTCTACCACCATTGACATTCGTGGGCGATTTTCCGTAGTTTCGATCGCAACGACGTGATATAATATTTCTGCCAATTTCGTTCATCACGGTGTTGTGGTTTCCGTGATTGAACCTTTCATGGTAGTGTTTCATGATCAATTTGCGATCGAACTATCGCCACTGAGCACAGCAAGGATTAAAAACGACACATCTTTAGCGGCCTTTATTCTTCCTTTCAGACGAAGAACGCCGTTTTCATCAATTTCCATAGCAAACTTTCGTAGACGGCTTCTTCGTGTGACCGCTTTGCCTTCTCGTAAGTGTGTCGTTTCTTTTCAAAACATTTTGCGCCTCGAGTAAAGTAACGTTTCGGCCCGAATGTAATCGCAATTCAAACTCAAAGGTGCCGATCGTTCTCTTCAAGTCTTCTTTGTCTTTCTGGGCTGGTGTATGCGCCTTCTTTGCTTATGCTTCCACGTTGGGTCTGAACTCGTTTTAGTTGCCGTCCTCTTATGTTTCAATGCATTAACTTTCGTTTGACCCGAAACAAATCAATAGCTTGCAGTACTCTGGCCGTACTGCGGAGTAATCGGGTCCAACTCGAGAATCGGCTCACGTTTGGTACGACTTGCGAGTCTTCTTTATTGACCAGTGTCAACGTCGTACATGATCTCTCCTCCCCGTCGGTGTTCGTTTCAACAGTTTCCTGCGGCCATTCGTCTTCGCTTTGCGCAGCAGGAATCGGGTCCGAACCATCGGCGCGTTTCATCAAAGTGGTAAGGGTCTCGTCGCGTCATCAGCGACGTTCAATTTCGTAGGCACCCACCTCCAACATTTCACCGTCGTGTTCCTCCAATTCGGCCAGGCGATGAGCGACAAATGGTTTGAACGACCGTGGGTCGGAGCGGATCCAAGATAGAACTGTGCGAGAATCAGTCCAAAATATATTTGCGGGTCACATTCAATTCGATTTCAGTTAGTATCGACGAAGCCAATCGAGCGCCTAACAGCGCGTTTGCAATTCGAGCCGAGGGATCGATATGACTTTCAGGGAGCGACGCGAGCTTTTCCTGCTATAGCGAACTGCGCTTTCGTGTTCGCTCAAATTACCGCCAATACACGGCCGCAGCGTACGACTTTTCGCTCGCGTCGACGAACAATGTAGCTCCCTCGGTGTGGCCGGGCGATATGCATCGAGGTATTCTGATCGATGCCAGCTTCTTTATGTCGTTCACCCATTTAGCCACTTATGCATCGGCTTCTATTGTTTCGTCCCAGTCGATCCCTGATCTCCATATGTCCTGGAGCATGCATTTGCCCGTGATGAGGACGGGCGAGGCTAGACCGGTGAATGGCGGACATGACTGCACTCGTGACTTGTCGTTTTGTTGGTGGAAGCGATGTTTCCAATACTTCAGTAGGCGTGTTCCGCAGGCCGAGATTGAAACCCAGGGCGTCATTATTGATGTCCCACCAGGCCGAGGGTTTTTTCATTCGTGTGTCGCCCCGAGTTGTACATTGTCGTCATTTCGCGTGTCGGGCATTTCATTCAAGACTTCAATTTCGTTACTCGCCCAACCGCAACTCGAAGGCTGCCTTTCGATGAATCTCGTAAACTTGTTTCGAAACACGCCTCTCTATACTGTTAAAACTTTTCAAAGTCATCAACATAGTGATCTAATCGTATCGCTTTGCACGCCTCCGGGTACTCAAGTTCAAATTCTGAGGCGTTGCGATTTTGATGTAGATCGCAGTACAAGCGATGAGGCGGCGCCGAAAATCAGTGACGTCATTCGGTACTCTTGTGGATTTTCGTATGTTATTTCGCCATCGTGAGCTGTCTTCCTTCTCTGATCCAACCCGCAGGAACATTTCCTTGATGTCGGCTGACACGCTACGCCTGTCTGAATCGGACGAGTACACCCAATAGTGATCTTATTAAATCGGGCCCGTGAGCAATGCATCGTTCAGACACGTTGCCTGTACGGGCGCCGCATCAAAGACAAGGCGGATTCTTCTTCTGCGGATGCGTGACGGCGAAATGGCGGTACCACAAGCGTTCGGATGTAGATTGATTCGGCGCTGGCTCTGCGTACCCATTTTTAGATTATTGATCTGTTCACAATATTCACGTTTCAAATTATCATTCTTTGACCTTTCCATGCTGCGCAGACGTCGCATCGCTGTGTCATAACTTTCAGGCATCGTTTCGTTGTCCGACTTCCACAATAGGCATGTTTCGAACTGACCGCTCGGTAATCTTACACTATTGCTATCTAGCAACACGAGCGCCCTTCTGGATCGTGGCTCGGTTTACGCGGAGCCACGCCGAGGGATTCAATTTCGAAATGCCGTTTAACGATATCAGTTCAATGTCGGAAGCGTCGGACGGTCGCAAGTGATGGACGGTATTTATCGGTCGTGATAAACTGGAGCAGCATCCATGTAACACCCAGCCCAGTTGAGTCAAGGAGGCGGCAGGCTGGTTTGCGCGACCACTTTAATTTGTCGCGACACAATTAAGCCCCAATTATCCTGACCGATCAAGATGCACGGTGGCAGCGTCATAGATCAAATTTTCAGCGATATCTGTCAAGTGCGAGCAGGTTGCGACGGTGGCGCGTCTACGCGTTGCGGAGCTAGCTTCAGGTTTCTGATGGTCTGAGCTGTCATGAGTTTCAAGTTTCGAGAAAACAAGCCTTTGATTTTAACTCGAATGACCCGCGATTTTTCATCGGTTATCTCATTGCCACCGACACTCGAGACGCGTAACGTTTCGCGGCGTCCTTTCGCCGATTCGATTCGCCACCTGCTCATCGATTAAGGTGACCGTGGAGCCTTCGTCAAGGAGTGCGTGGACCTTCATCGAACCTTCGGGGCCATACAGCTCGACCGGAACAATTTTCGTATGCGCGCATTGTATTAACATTGTTTACAGATACCGCTGTGTGCTCGGTGACGACGGCTGTCGTCTGGCGCTCCCCTCATGACCCCTATCGTGGTCCGCTCTGGTGGAGTAGCCTATGATGTCCGCTCCCGACATATCTTACAGGGCTTCTTGCGTGGCGGTATGTGGTGACGGCCCCTCAGGCATCGGAAACACATGCGAGCCTTTTCGGGCGTCCCATTTTTCGCTCATATTCAACTTACAAATTCGCCGCAGTCGGGTAAGCCGTGTTCGTTGTTACAGAGCGGACATATCATTTTCACATTTATTGTTGACCGATTTGATGGCTGGAAGGCGGTGTGGAATTCGAGTTGTTGTCATCGTACTTCATAGTGTTGATCGTGTTTGTTCTTCGCGGGCGTCGTTCCGGTGTAGGCCTCGAATTTCTACCGCCGCCTTCTATCGGCATGGAGGCGCTGCACTGGTCGGCTATCTTATTCAAAAAGTCGACAACATCACAAGTTCGGGCTCGTCGCTGTTCTGAGAGTCCTTATATTCGCACCATTTGAATTTCAAGATGTCATTGAATTTGTCAACTATCTCATCGGTCATTTCGGGGCGGACAGGTAGCTCAATTTATTCAACGTGCGTATGGCCGCAACACAATTATTTACTTTATTGGCGAACGAGCTGATGTTGCCCATTCCACCGTTCATCGGCGTCATACGTCTCAATTTATTTAGCTCCTGTTTGATTATGGCGTCAGGTCGCTCGAACCTGCGCTCGAGCACTCGCATAATTTGTAGCGGATCCGTTTCAGTATAGATCAAGGCTTCACAAGTTTCACGCGCTTCGCCACTGAGCGCTTTGCGGATCCGTGCTACGTTTTGAACATTGCTGAATAGTCCCGACGTGTCATTGTATACCGATCGAAATGCGATCCATTCGCTAACATTTCCACAGAAACTCGGCAGATCTGCCAGAGTTTTAGACGGCTCGTTCACAATTTTCGATGTTTCTTTGCTAGCAGTCCTGATCGCGAGTACGATCGCATCGGCCAATGTGGATTCGCTCATATTCGAGTCGGTATTACGAGGGGATGCACTATTAATTTCGCTGCATGCCGTCGGTGGCGGTGGTGGCGCTGTCGTCGGACTCGATTCGGGCACGGGCTCAATGTCGCCCAACGTAACGGTCCGTTTCTCAAGTTTATCCGTTTTGGATAAATGGGACGCGTTATCACAATCAATCAAATCGCCCGAATCCTGTTCGTCCGCTTCCAGGCGTAGCAACAACATTTTTGTACGCGCGACCGCGGCACGTGCAGCTATCCTTTCACTTTCTAATTGCTCAAATTCTAATTGAGCCAATAACGCGGCGTGCTTCTTCTGTCGCGCCGTGTTCACATTTCTGTTCGAATCGTCAATGTTCAACTGATGCAGGACTTCGGTTTCGCATATTTGCCGCTAGAGGGCCAAGTGTTGCATCGGATGCGCCGGCTGCATTCGGAGCGTCGACTCGGTCGGATCTCGTATCCGCATGCAAGTCACAAACTTCCTCGTCGATCCTCCTGCCCAGGCGAACTTCCGCTCAAGTTTTCATTCGTACCGTGGTCCCACGTGCGTCGACGACGTGCCCGTTTCTGACGACCGGCTTGTCGGCGCACCCATTGACGTTTCTGTCTCTTGCTCGGCTGTGTTCATTTTGCGCGCTCTTGTAACACGCTTGCTGTCCATCTTCAAGTTCAATTCTTCGATCTTCAATCCCTAACGGTCCCTAACAGCTCGTACGAGGTCCCCGAGACGAGGATATGCTCAATACGAGGATGGAAAACGGAAGGGTAGGTGGCCCGCCTGACAGTGGACATGCACAGAGTCAGGGTGCGCAATAGAGCTTCGGTGGGAGCGACCGTCGCCAGGCGTGCCTACAGTCCGGCCCCTATCTGTGCATGCGTATCGACGCGACAGGTTATTCGGCGCCGAGATCGCACTCGGCAACCGGTGACCACGCCTCAACTAGTCACCCGCGCTCGAAAGCGTTAAACAGTGAGATGTCGTTAACACCGCTAGGTGACCCTCTCACTGTCCGAAGCGTGCACACGGAAAAAAAATCCGAAGCAACGACTTACTCGTAAAATTTGTTCAGGATAATCCGGCTCGAAGGACCAGCTGTAACGGCGATTTCGGCTATCGCCGCGTAAGCCCGCACCCCGGATTGCCTCTTCACGATGCGCACGCTTCTTTCTATGGTCGGCGGATTTCTTGCAGTGCGGCGTGGTCAATAATGGACAGCGTTTTCTTTCTTTCAGACTTTATTAAGCCGAGCTTCACAAGATGACGGTTGGTTAGCAACTGTGTCGGATGCACCACTCCCACTGCATTTTATGGGTGGTGCATCCGTTGCACATGTGAGTTGCATACATTTTAATTTGGGGAGTGGCCATGCACTTAATTCACATATGCATTGTCAACATGCATTGGCGCCACTAGCGCCTGAGACACCGATTAGCGGCCGTACCGTAATGACGACCGCTTTCAAGGCCTATGATTGGTCCTCCCACCAAGGCACAATTTCGTATGCAACTCACACGCACATTACATTTCAAATATTCAATTAATCAATACAAAATTTAATAAAACAAACAAATATTTTCCTTAAAACTAGTCCCTACCGGTAATTAAAAACTATGCAGAAAAATTCTTTAATATAAAACACACACAAATATAAAACACTTATTACAAAATAATTTCATATAAGACATAATGCAATTTTAAATTTATATCAATTGCACGGCTGTCCGTAACAATTTATAAACGTGAATATGAAAATAATGTTGTTAAACCGTGTATTAGCCAAATATTAAAAATGATTATAAATCAAATTATTTAAATATTTTTTAATCACCTTGTCTAATTAGGGTTTTTTCTATCTCGTTCTCAGCAATTTATTCTGTAATTGTATCTCTTTACCCAATAGTATCATACTATACGAATTTTCAGGACTTTGTCGTTCTAATACACGGTTTAACAACTGAATTAGTGTCTGGCAAATTAATTTCAGGTCTTTTCTTACTTAAACAACATAATATTAAAATTACAGGCAACTGAAATACTTTGAATTTTAATTCAAAAAAATAAATCAAAATTGGCGTCTGGCTCATTGTTAGCAATGACAAAATGTCTGGCAATAAGAGATGGATGTTTGTTAAGCTTATCTAAAGTTAAAATATTAAAAATGAACCTTCTTAAAATGATTTTAAAAGTTAGTATCATTACCTGTACAGATAGGATGCGCACAGGTAAACGCAACCGCCACCGCCGGCCAGACAGCCCAGACCCGAACCCAAAGAGCAAGAGAGACGACATATCAATAAATCAGCTGACCTGAAATTCTTGTTTTCCCGACGTTGCTAGCTCTTATACCATTAGTACAAAAAATAAATGAAGCATCCTTTGTCATCAATGCCGCTTGATTGCGCGCGCTATGGCTACAATGCTCAACTAAATCGCATGTGCGTCAATGACCTTTGACGTCAAATCACAACAAAATTTAACTGTAGTACAAGATTCATGTTATTTACCACCGGTATTGTATCCACACTGAGCGTGCACTAACACCATATTCAAATACTCATTGGCACTAAATAAACTCATTATTCATATTGCCTCACGAGGTTTTTCGTAAACGAAATGCGCTTGCGTTTCGCGTCATGCTGAGTTTGCAGCGAAAAATGTGGGAATAGGCGAGGAGGGGAGTAGCGGTAACGCCGCACTCAGTGGACGAAAATGTAAAAGTCGGTTATTATTAATTGACAAAAGTTATTCACTTTTTCTTGGTTATTTTTATTATGCTTATTGTAATTAGGAAATTATATTCTATTTTCATTATTGAATTAATGTACTTTCATGAAATCGAAATCTTGGGGTAGCGAGTATAACTAATGTACGGTGGTGGCTCAGTTTTTTAAGAAGGTTGTCTTCTAACCTGAAGATAGCGGGTTCGATCTTCGCCAAGGATGAATTGACTAAGGTCAGTTTAAGTTTACCTCTTAAGTCAAATCAAATACTTCCTCCATGCCTCGAAGAGCACGTAACCCTTGGATTCCGAATACTATCATCGTATTAATATAAGGCAATAACGTTCGTCAGCAGGCTCCAAGCCACACTGGGCCAGCGTGGGAGAGCCTAAGGCTTAAAACCTTCAATTTTCTACTAAAAGATGGGGGATGGGGTGGGGTACGAGAGTTATGCTTCAGCAGTTCAGCAGTAACATAATGAAAATCTGACACAACAACAGCAGTTTAATTTATACAAGCACCTATATCCGAAGGCTTGGAGTATTTACTGCATTGTCGGCACAATGCGTGCATTATTATTGGAGCATTATTGTCCTGGTTTACAACCGTTCTATACTCTTGCTGGTAACTCTAAGAATAAACTAAATGTCGTACTGCGACGACGCAGCCTGTAGCTATAAAAAAAAAATGAATGTAGGCCGACGCGAGAGCGCGAACGGCCGGTAGCGCGGGTACACTCGATAAATTAAATGCTCGAAGACAGACACGCGGCTAAGTGCGTTACTCCGGGAGGGGGAGCGTAAGTAGCCACTAAAGTTTATAGCCCCGTTTATGGCCCCTCCGAATTACCTTTGTAGACGTTTGACGAGTTGCTACACTCGGATTAGACACTTCCCGTAAAGATTAACTGACAGCATGTTTATCTGCACCTTAAATATCCCCATGACGAATTTTATCGACGGCTATATACCGCGATTTCGGAATTAATATAGACCATGATGCGATGTTACTTTATTGCTCTTATTTAATACCGTTGACGAGAATTCCTTTTCATGCTCAATTTGAATTCAGTTATGATATTGTTGCCTACAGGTCTTCCTTGGAAATTGGTATTGCGTTATTGGCGTCATGTTTTTGTTAATCCGCTACTGGGTCGCATCTTATCATATAATCATATTCTAGAAGGAGGGGTGTGAAGCTTGAGCTTTTTTGCCTGGTCCAACGCGAATTGGGGACTGTTAATGATCACTGTCACCCATAAGGTGACAATGTTCAGAATGGCCCGAGACATATATTGTGATACGGAACAAGTGATGGTTTTAATAATGGATTAAATATTTATTTACGAGTTTTTCTACTTAAATCAATCAATTAGATGTATGACAAAAATTTATGATTGATACTTATTCTTAATTATTTCATCGTTTCAGCAATTGGACGTCCACTGCTGGCCATAGGTTCTAGATTTCCACGACGTACAATATTGGGCACTATATAAAGTCATCAGTCCACCTAATGGAAGGCCATCTCACGATTCGATGGCGAGTTCGTGTTCTCTGTTCGAGAACCTTTTTTCCGCAACAGTTACTAAATTTACGAGTGATGAGTCGTACCTATTGTCACTTTAACTTGTTTATCCTGTGAGCTATATAAATTTCCTCCAATTGTCCCCACTAGGCGTATTTTCCTACAGATTTGTTTGGAAAGTTGTTAACTGTCGTCGGAATGGGTATGACATGGGCATTTGACACAATTGTTTTTATTCTGACCACGTTCATTTTTGCGGCAGTTCTTGAACACTTCTATTGAGGTCCCAAATAATGGTGCCAATATCGTTGGTCTATTTTGCCATAATGATATATTGTCAGAAAATCGAAGGTAAGTAATGTATTCAACATTGATATCTTTGCAGCATTCTCTCCAATTAAATAATGCTTGAAAGCGTCTTCATATGCTGTAATGAAATGGTTTGAATATTCCGCATCTCCTTATCTCACTCCCCTCTGCAGTTTTATTGGTTTTGTGTTTTCATTCTGACTGATATAGTGGTATCATTTAATAACTATTTCAGCACTTTGATGTAGAAATAAACAATGTGATATCGCAGAAAAAGGCCAGCTTCTTTTAGGTTTCAATCAAATTAAATGCTTTTTCGGAGGACACAAACATCAAGAATAGCGACTCATTATGCTTTTTTGATTTCTGTGTAATTTTTCAAAGCGTGTGGATGTTCTCTACGCTAATGAAATGATTGTCAGCCACCTGAATAAGCTTTTCAGAAACCAGTTTGTTCAGGCGGCTGGAAGTCGTCGAATCTGTGAGTAAGGTGCTTAGTAACAACCCTAGAAAACAGTTTATATACTTGGCTCATTAGCGTGATTGATCTGTAATTCTTTATTGTATTGTGTGAGGTGTTAATTCGCGGAAATCCATAATAGACGCTTGCCTGCAACATGCATTAACAAGTAGCATGCAACCCACCGCTGACCCTGGAATCTGCCCCTCTACTATGAATCTCTATCCAAAGAATTGAATATTGATTCGAGAGGATTGACAGATATCGAACACCGAGGCAAGTGTTTATTTTATAATAATTATCTTAGTTCGCTAATCGTTATATTGTTAATTTCTATGTACGTTTCATGCCAACCGGGCACATCCTCAGAAAAATTCAGCCAAACAAACTGTCTTCATTTTAAATCAAACGTAGAAATTATCATTACAACGATTAGCGGACTCATCAGTCGAATCAATATTCAATTCTTCGGATAGAGATTCGTAGTGGAGAAGCAGATTCGAGGGTCAGTGGTGGGTTGCATGTTCTATGTTAATGCATGTTGCAGGCAAGCGTCTGTAATTCTTCAACTAGGTGTACTCTTCTTTTTTGAAGAAGAGTACAACCACCACTCCGTCCCTGTTACGTTTCAGACGTTGTACCTTCCAGTATGACGGAATCAAATAACCTTTGGAGAACTGTGAGTACCGGCTTTTCACCAGTTCTCAGTAATTCGGTTATAATTCCATCGTCACCTGGTGCTCTTATTATTTCGCAAATGTTTGAAGGCCAATTCAATAATCATTAATCATCAATATCCATCAATAATATTTGTATATCAATGATGTTAGTCAATTTAATTATTTTTTTTGTTGTAGCTATAAATAATTGCAATTAACTTATTATATATTTATCAAGTGAATCTGTCTCTTTCTTCGTGCTTATGTAATCGACAGTCATTGGCAACCAATCGCGTGTAACAGAAACATTGTGCGACTATTACTTTGGGCCTATCATTTGTATAAAAAACGCTATGAAGTCGTCTAGAGCACGTTTTAAGCCACTAACAAATTTCTTTACAAACGATGCTAAAGGCGAGCATACTACTAGATAGTAAATAAAAGTTAACATTCGAATCTCGATGTCCAAAAAATTACAAATATTGTATTGCTTCTAATTTTATTTAATCCAGATAAAACATATATTATTTATGATTCTATTTTTGGAGTTTACTCTTTAAGAATCGATTTTCATGTAAGATTCCCATAATGGAAATTTTATGAGGAGTGAGTTTAATGCAAACGTTTATCCAAACGCGTAATGTTTTTTTTCGTATGTACTTGACTACTATATTGTTTACAATTTTTAATTCTCTGATACTATATTTAACACTGCGGTCAATGGTAGCATGGCCGAGCGGTCTAAGGCGCTGGTTTAAGGCACCTGTCTCTTCGGAGGCGTGAGTTCGAATTCCATGAGTGCTAGACTTTTTTTGCACATAGCCTTATAAAAGTGTTTGCAATATATTAGAATATTATTATAACCAAAAACAGAAATCATTATTTCACATAATTATAATATTGTAGTTGGATATCACCTATTCATATTTATTTGATAAGAGTTAATTATAATTGCAGATGTTTTTACATATAATAATATTGATATTTAATATTATTGTTATTAATCATTAATAATGATAATTACAAATCAGAATATAAAAAATATACGTGCTTTCAGTGTTATAAAAGATGCGTTTATCTACTCATTTTGCCTATTGCATAATCAAAGACAAATAGGTTTTAAGGGGTTTTTGATTTTTTTATAAGGTTGGGGAAAAAGTTTTTCGTATTTTAATTTTTCCTATTTTAATCAAATTCAAGATTATTCTTCTTCATATTTTACTTACATTTAAATATAATATATATGTCATTTTCTTCAACAACTTGTTGCCATTTCGTAGGTAGTAACATAATCCCATTGCTGTAGAAATTTTGAGACTTCTGATCAAAAAACCAAAAACGGTAAGTAGTTTTAACGGTCCTCTCTTGATGTTAGCATAACACTACCTAAAGTATTCCGAAGAGACAAAAACAGGTAAAAATCTGAGGGTGGAAAGTCAGGGCTATATGGTTATGGCATTAACACTTCCCAATAAAACTCTCTCAATTTTTGCTGAGAGGATTAAGATGTGTGTGGTCTGGCGTTATCATGATGAAAAACCATACCCTTTCTGTTGATCAATAAAAGTTGTTTTTACTCTACTTCTTATACGAGTCTCATAAGCTGTTGGCATTAGAGATCCGAATTAACGATTTTTGCCCGGCGGTAAAAGCTCATAATTAATAACGCCCTTCTAATCCTACCATACACATAGCATCAAGTTATTGCGAGTTAATCCGATTTTCGTTATAGTCTGAGCAGCTTACTTCCCTTTTGACCTTGCCTTTTTCGCACATTCTTGTCGTAGATAACTTATTTTTCATCACCAGTGATCAATATTTTCAAAAACGGTTCGCTTTCATTACGTTTCAATGGAGAATCGCAAATGCCTACACGATTCGTTAGATGAAAGATGTCTATTAAGTTTGAGTGGGACACAAGTGTCGAGCTTTTTTGTATGTCTAACTATTTTCAAATGGATCAAAACTATTTTGTGATCAAACCGCAGCTCTTTAGCTATGCTGTAAGAACTAATATGCCGATCTTGCTGTACTTTTTTCAAAACGGCATCGATTTTATCCGTAACAGGTCGAGCAGAGCGAGTTTCGTCTTTGTCATTAAAACTACCGGACGGAAAACGCTTGAACCAGGTTTGTGCTACTACTCTTAATGACACTGCAATGGGTGTCATTAAGTCGTCATAAAGTTTTTTCGCGGCTCATGTCGCATTTTTCTCTTTTTTTGTAGTGAAACTACAAAATGTATCGAATTTTTACGTTAGACATAGAATAGAAAATTGGCGGGACACCGTTTTTACTTTTTATTTCTTTTATAAAAGCCATTTTTCAATGGTAACAAAACTAGCCAGATACAAAGAGTACAAACAAAGAGATCTAACTGCAAATTTTTACTTATAAAATACGAAAAAACTTTTTTACGGACCGATATTTGTGTTATTTGTTTATTAGATTAAAACTCGAATTTAAGACGAACGCAGCTATGCAAACTTAATTACACATAACGACCGTGCCGTGCATCGTCGCTCCCGCGGCGGAGTCGGCTAAAGCTCTCCGTCCTCGGTTTAGTTTGCGTCACGTCAACATTACTTATCAACGAGAACGCAATATCGGGCGGGGCGGCGGCGGGCCGCGGCCGCTCCCCGGGCGCCCGTGCGGGAGTGAAAATTCGTAGCGCGCGATATGAAAGCGTTTTTATCTGTCGCGATGGGGCTACATTATCGCAATATCCGCGCGTCGTCGGGTGTCCCGCGCCCCGACAATATCAAGGAGATATATTTTCACGGAACAATGCCTCCCCGGTATCTCAATTTTCATTTCCCCTCGGCGGGACATCGGGTGTGATTTGTAGCGCCAGATAATATACAAAACGGGGCGGCCGCGGCCCGCCGCCGCTGCGCCGTGTCCGCCCCTACCTTCTTTATCTCTATCTGCCATGATTGATTACTTTTTCGGGCAACCTTATTTTGTTGTTTGTGTGATAATCGCCCGCCGTCGGGGACGAGGCCGCGGTCGCGTCGAGGACGTGCGGTACGGGGCGTACGGCGGGCCCGGATTGATGTTGTATATGTAATCATGCAGTTATTTTCGCGTCGAGTTAAGAGTAATATCTATGTATTTTTTTAGGGTTCTGCACCTCGAAAAGATGAAAGGAATTCTTATAACATCATTTTCATGTCTGCCTGACCGTCTGTCTGTTTGTCAAGTCCCTTTTTCTTGGGAACGCGTGGAGGTGTAGAGTTGAAATGAATATCAAACATATTTCACATAAAATAACACTTGAAATACGTCATAATATTTTAAGAATTTAAAGTATTTAGAAATTTATCTATATTTATCTTTTAATTAACATACGTTCTTAAGACAGTAATCCCTGAAGAAAATGAGAAAGAAACTTGAGGGTAGTTCTTTTCAACCCAAAATAGCATAAAATTACAATAATATATAAGACTTTTACAAAAAGAAACAAACCTGTAGTAAATCAAGCGAATTATGTCCACGAAGGTTTATCCTATAAAAATTCAGAGATTTTGTTGTTATTGAGTGCTGTTTAATAAAGATTTTAAGTTTTTAGAAGGAAACAGTTTGTAGGTATATCTAACAACTGCAGTCGAAGCTTAGATCTGTGGTATGGACCGTGATCTACACTGACGTACGGAACAGATTTACTAACGTTCGCTATCAAAATGTAAAATTTAGGTAATTGATAAAAGTAATTGGAAAAAATTAGATTATTGATAAAAATTTTGGAAAAAGGAAAACTTAATTTAATTTGTACGGAATCCTTAGGATGTGAGTTCTATTTGTACTTGTCTAGTGTTGTTTTGTTTTACGAATTTGCAAGCTGATCATAAAACTATCGGTTACTTGAAACGAATTATGATAAGATGCAAAAGTTATCTGCTTGCTGCCTTCCTTAAAATTCACTGTTTATTTGGAAGCCCATTTGGAATAATGCCATGCTGAATATGTCTTCTTGTCTTGAATATGAGTTAGTTCCTGGAAGTGATTACAGAATATTTTAAATTCAGTTCTGTGAGTATTGTGACTAAATGAGAGTAGATATTATAAACTCTTTTTTATGCAAAATATATGTTATTTAATTAGGTTTAAATTCTAAATACGTAATTAAATATTTAAGAGAGCTAAACACCGTACAGGCGAAATAACAATATACAATTTCACAACTTACCACAACAACTTTATTTCTATAAAAGTATGTATTAAATAATCAGCTCAGATTTAAATTTGCCTAGCATTTAGATTTTTGGAATCTTCATCAACAAATTGAAACTGTCAATGAAGTGTAACAATTTAATGTTAAATAATAACAGATTATTTATTTTATTGCGTACTAGGAATAGCATAGATTTACATAAGTTAATAAAATTTAAAGTATGCAGTTGGGACCGATGCAAGTCAAGAATATCAAGAATGTTTAAGATTTTTTCATTTAGCTACACCATTTAACTATGTCAAAATAGAATAATAATGAGTTGAAATAGAGTCGTAAGAAATGGATTCGATTGCGCTGGACGTATTTCTTCCATTCCGCTCCTTTCATATAATTTATTCCATCGCTTGACAACGTCGCTTTCAACAAAGAGTCGGAAGACAAAAAAGAACCGATGCCGGATCAAGGTGCAAAGAGATTCCCCAGGATTAGAAGTCGATATATTAAAAATTTATTCCTTTGTGTTCGCGAGCTCATGATGAAATTCGGTCGGGGGGAAGCCCCCGAAAACGCAATGTCAAGTTCTTAATAACCTTAGGCGTTGGTTTTTTTCCTCATCAGGAGAGCGGGCTTTAATAACGCCCTTTTGCCAGTTTTCATCGACGCTTCCTCGCGAGATGGCCGCGGTTGATTAAATATTTTTTTTTTAATATACATGACGAAGATATATAACGAAATGAATAAGTAAATATAAAATTTAAGAGTTGAATTTAATGACATCTTCCGAAATTGTTCTTAAATATTTACAACGTTTCTATAGATTAATGTAATGAATTGATTTAAAGTTGAATAGAAAGATGGAAAATTGTGGAATATTTTATTTCATATAGAGTTTATTTTTAATAGGTATTTCAGTTCCGATGCTCGAATGCGTCAGACGCTTTTTGTAGCGCTTTCGCATTAAGCATTTTGGTGAAACATTGCTATCTCCATAAAATAAGTGGAAAATAGCATTTTTTTTGGAGTGATTGAGTTTCAAATCAGATATGGTGTGCGTCAAAGAACGTCGAAAAAAGTGTAAAATTATTATAGAAACATTCCACAAAATGAGTGACGTTAATTTCGAAATGTCAAGTGTATAACTTAAATACTTATTTATTTCTATTCCGTATTTTAATACTTTTTTTGTTAAACACCTTATGTACAAAAGTACAGGTACATTAAAAGTTGCAAAAAGCACAAGATGGTTAAGTTGTCACCCGAAATGTTAATTTTATTGAAAAAAAAATGAAAGAGCAACTATATCTCCAAACATTACTGTAACGGAGAATATTTATACATCAGTTTTACAAAAAGTGGATGAAAAAATTAAACACTTTGTAAAAGAAAATTAAAAACTGATAACCAAACTTGAGAAACTAAGCAGAAAAATAGAAAATCTGAAATTAAATGGAGAGGGGAACAATGTATTATTACGTCTGCTCCCAGAAAAGAGAAATAAGACCCAGAAAAATCTAAAAAACTCTTGTAAATATAACTTTGAAAGAAACAGATGACCAATTGAAAGGAAAAGAAATAAGGCAAAGGCAAAGAATAGAAAAAAAATGATGATGACAGAAAGTCAGACCTATCCTGGTTGCAAAAACTACCCTTCAAAAGAAGATTCAAATAATAAAAAAATAAAAAAAAAGAAAACTCATACATAGATCACAAGCGTTGCTTAAAAGGAAGGAAAATAGAAACAAAGATAATAAAGAAAACGAAAAAAGGAAGATATCCGGAATTCTTAGTTCCAAAATCGAGAAGAAGGAAAAAAATAAAGAACCAAATTTACGAAGCGGGATGCCTTTCAGTACTTTTTTGAGAGACCTCACTCACTCTCAAACAAACATCACTATAAAATCGAATGTGCAAGTAACACAAATCGGACAACCATAAACTAATAAACAATAACATATAACAGGTCTTCTACTACGGTTGGTTCCCGAGGGAATACTAAACCATCACCTACCAATTAAAAGATACGAGATGTCTTATATTGACATACTGAATACAAGAAGTCTTAGAGTTCATAAAAGATTACTAGAACTGGAAAAATCACTAGATGACATAAAATTTCAACTATATTGGCATACTTAAGACATACTAAATGCGAAGACTGGGTGAAAAACAGAGGAACATAACAGCTACATATTTTACCAGAAGGGAGAAAATGCAAATCGTACATGAATAAAGGTTTCTAATAAAACATTCACTGAAGAAATGCATACGAGAAATAAAAGGGATATCTGACAGATTACCTATATCAAATATAAAAATACTAACATATAAGAAATCATGGTCTGTCATACAGGCATACGCCTCAAGTGAAAAAGCAGGCTTAGCAGTGCTTAAAGTTTTCTACGGGAAGTTGTCATAAGCCATAAAAAACAATGCCGACAAATATGTAATCCTAATGGGAGACTTTAATGCACAAGTTGGAGAGAAACGAAATAATAGCAAACGCACACTTGGCATGTTCAGCTATGGGAAAAGAAGTCAGGCAGAGAAAGAAGGCAGTCAGGCTGAAGATAGTTGAATTCCTAATGGAGCATAATCTATTTGAGTTACATTCAAACTTCAGAAAGATCAATAAGAACAAATAAACATGGCTCTCCCCAGATGGCTCTTATAAAAATGATCTTGATGATATAACAACCCTCAAGCTTTCAGTGATGCAACTCTGATAAGGAAACCTTTAATTTAATACAAACTATCGCATGGTGCGTTGTTCTCTCAGAAAATTACAAATAAAACCATCTCGTAATCATATTAAAATTAACTTATACAATCAGTCCAAAAAATTAAATTCAGGAAAACGGCGAACTTTTGTAGGAAATAAATAAGCAGAAAACAAATGAAAGAATAAAATTAATACATAAATATAATATGCTAGAAAAAGAACTACAAGACAACTGTAATTTAAAATGTCAAAAAACTAATAAGTACCAATTCAGTAAGTACATTTTGCAACTAATAGAAAAGAGAGTGGAGCTCATAAGTAGTCAAGATAAAAATGAAAATAAACAGCTGATTTCTAACTTAAGTAAGAAAATTCAGGGAAGCAAACAAAAAGGTTACAAAGCCAAAAGACTGGAAACATTCGAGCTTCATATCCTAAAAACAGAGGCAGTGAAGAAAGCTTGTTTTTGATCAATTCTTAAGTTGTGTAAGATACAATGTCAACGATTTTTTACAGCCAATATTCCTCTATTATCATATGACGTGATTATCACATTTATGCTCAAGGATCATCTATCTCGCGATATGAAACATGACAATCTTGAATTGTTAGTTTGCCCACAGCATCTACATTTTGTGAAATAAGGACCTATTTAGAGCGACCATCTTTAAATTTGTCCGTAATTAACCCACACCCACTATTAAACTCACTGAACCAGTGAGATACAGTGGTTCCCAAGTGTGTCATCCCTAAAAGTGATCCACAAATATTATCCCCAAATAAATGAGTCAATTGATGTAATATTTTTGACTTAATCCACATCGAAAATTATAACAAAATGTCGTACGAATATTTTCACACATGAGCCCCATTTTTTAATGTCATGAAATAAAGACACTAAAATCAAAAGAAATACCATTCGCATGACGAAACATTATTGGTGCGACCAGTATGAAAAAAAAAAAGAATTTTTCTACGCAGTTCAATCGAAGCTTTTATATAGGAACGCTAGCTTTGCCAGTTCTGGACTCATAAACAGCAACTTTCGTATGCCTTATGTGAAAAAGAGACCTATTATTCCAGATAAACAATATTAATTTGGATTATAATAGAAATATGTACATGAAAGATTAGAAGAGAGCGTCTATTTACATAATCTGCATACGTAAAAAGTGACGTCTGGAAAAGGAGTTTTTATGCAATCTACTTAAGCATTTGTCTCATACTTCGTCCGCATTTTGTACTATGGAACTGAACTATTAGACCGATTCTAAAAAAAATTTCTACTAATAAAAAGTTACGCTGTTTCTGAGTTATATAGCTAAGTTTTATTTGGATACAAGCATTGGTCCCAATTTCGCATAAATCGGAAGCATGACCGGTAACGGTGTCGGAATTTAAAGCGAGACGGGAGTTAAAATCAAGAACCGGGACAGGGACTGAAATTGACAAAAGGACTGGGTTCCAAACCGAGTGTGAGACGGGGATTATATTCAAGAGCGTGACAAGGATCAAAATCAAGAACAGTATCGGGGGTAGATTTGAAGGCGGGGACGAGATTAGAATTAACAGCAAGACCATTTAATATAAAAGATGAAGCAACACATTCTGTGTCCGCGCAGGCAAAGCTATGGGCGGAAGGTAGTTCCTTATAAAGAAAATACGTAATTAAAAAAAAAATAGTACATACAAGACTTAACTAAGTACTATAAAATTTGCTTGAGTATAATACCTAGAACACTAAGATAAAACCTTTATTCTTATTATAATGTAATAATTATACTCAAGAGCCTTACTTTTACGACACACCTTTGTGTTAACCGAGATTGTTCGTGCACAGAAATAAGTTACGAAGGAATGTCTTGTGGTATTAAGTTGGCTAATCTAGTAAAGACCCGGCCCACCTAGCTCACGCTGGATAAACTTTGTTACTTTATTTAGCCTATCGCGACCGCTTACAGCTGTAATATGTCTTGTAAGGGTGTTGCGTACGTTGCTGTAACATTTCATCTATCATTACGCCTCTCTGTGTAGTGTTTAGGGTTTATTTTGAAATTAGTTTGTAGATGTTGAAAAACTTCTTAGACTTATAGTTTTACGTAATACTAATTTGAGTGTCATTTCCAGGTTCGCAAATCCGACGAATGCGAATGGAATCTAAAAAATGTTTTTCGTCTGTCCGTTTGTCAACCTGTGCAGCACTAAACCAATCAATATAGAGTTTCAATTTATATGTGATATGTAATCGTTTTATTAGTTCAAAGGTATCAATCGTACTATTAAAATTTTTAACTCTTTATTTGCAGAGGCGCCCTTAAATTATATAAATTTTGGGGGCAATTTTTGTCAACGTAAAATGATGGAGTTTCGACGAATACGGTTTGGTAAGTTAAACTCAAATATTTTTTTTTATTTTATAGTTCCTTTACGGCTAGGATCTTTAGGTCGGTCGAGTTGAATTTAATATGATTTTGTAACAGTTTTTAAAATTAATTCTGTTGAATATGTTGTAGTTTTGTTTTGATTTTAGGATAAAACGAAACAAAGTTGTTTTCGTCACCATTCATACTAATTTAATTTAATATTCGGTATAATTTTGGTACGAATGGTGGTAAAAACATTTTTGCCTGTTACTCACATTTTTTATCGGAATCACATAAATATACAAAATTATTTTTGGAACTTCATCTGGGTTATCGATTCATATTCTTTTGTCCATTTCAATTCGGGTCGGACTGTCCGTTCTGGCTCTCTCGGTTCCGACTTCAATCCTGCTATCGATTCATATCCTTCTGTCCATTTCAATCCGGGTCTGACTGTTCGTTCTGGCTCTCTCGGTTCCGACTTCAATCCTGTTATAGATTCATATCCTTTTGTCCATTTCAATTTGGGTCCGACTGTCCGTTCTGGCTCTCTCGGTTCCGACTTCAATCCTGCTATCGATTCATATCCTTTTGTCCATTTCAATTTGGGTCCGACTGTCCGTTCTGGCTCTCTCGGTTCCGACTCATATCTTGCTATAGATTCATATCCTCTTGATTCCTATCCTGATCTTGTTCTGTATTCTAATTTAGATTCGACATTGTTCTGGATTTATCCATTCATATCTATATCCATTCCCCTTTTTGCAAGTGTCCTCACTAATTTAAGTATTAGATTAAAAAGTTAGCTAATATATGTGGTTTTTTATTATATGACAAGCAGATAAAGTTATTTAGACAGGTATTTAATTAGCCTTGCCTTCCGACAATATTTTATTTTAGGTTTCAGGTTTAGACCTTGATTTGTCTACTAAATTTGAGACCGATGGCTTAAAGTGTTCTCTGAGGTATCGACACAATGTTATAGTTTTAATTAAGTCAGAAAGTCATTGGTTAATTTGCCCATGATCAGGGTTTGCATCTCGTACCTTCCAGTTCGAAGGCGTTTCAAAGCTCTTGACCATTTGGACGTTCTATATTACGTTAATTAACCTATATTTTTATTAGCAAAGATAATGTGAATCTGTTCAATGTAAATTGAAATTCTTATATAGAGAAGGTGGCTTAAAATTGAAATGAATACATATCAACCTACGAAATAATTGCTTTTGAGACAACGTTAGGTTGTTATAAGATATATTCGGTAATGTGTGATGTAAAGTAGTGTAACATTATGTAATGTAGTGAATGTAACCAAAAGAATTTATTTCGTGTTTTAGTGTTAAGATGATGCGGAGTTGGTGTAAATGCCTTGATAATGTACTATGTATTAAGTACTCACAAACACAGTGACAAAATTAATGTGTTTATGGACATTAGTGTTAGTATGCCACTAAAATGTATCTGTTGGATCGAATGTTATCTAATCTGTTATAAAGTTATATACTTAAACAGCGTCGACGATCGTCTAACGTAAAATGTTATGCAAAACATTAATAACACTAATTAGGTAGCTGAAACATGGCGCGGGGGGATGAAACGGCGAGGTGCGCTAATAATTTAACGTTACAAAACATCGTAATGAGAGAGGGTTATTTGGTGTAAATACGGGACAAAGGGATGCCTTCGTGTCGCGCACCCGCCCCTGTAAGAATTCGAGAGGTGAGATTTCGATGTATTTTTACGGGCTATAAATAGGACGATTCGGTGGAACTATTATTATTTACACATAAAATTTACTAGGATTTCCATTTCTTAATTTCAAAAACCATTTTATTTAGTTTTCTATAAACATCAGTACATTTAGTTAAGAAAAAAAAAACGGCCAAGCGCAAGTCTGATTTGTCACCGTGGGGTGTTAAATACTTAAAAGAAATTATTTGAATTCGCATGAGCCTCACACACATTTAGCCGATTTTTATTCATCGTTTCCTTTAAGTTTGCACTACGATCACGCCAAGTTTGTACGTGCAATTGCTTTTACGTTACAGTGAAAATAAGAAAATAAATGTATATATATCAATAATGGTACGCACTCAGTACTTAGCGAGTGTCAATTTATACTGGACATTAAAACGAACCGAATCAAAGCAACCTGTAGAATTCTTTTAGATTTTCCTGTAATCTATAAATAGAGAAATATTTTCTGTATTTTTTTTTGTAAGCGCAGTGGTTTCGTGAATAAGAGAGGAATGGTTAATTTTCAATTATTTTATTAAACGAATTTAAAATCTGTCTACTATAAAATTATTATTTTCTGTTTTCATTTGCTTTGTCATATGGTACAGTTTGTAAAACTTTTTTGTATTTACTAATCACCTCCCAAAATGACTTATGTGGATTACGATTCTGTATCACCAAATGAAAAATAAAGGAATCCATAAGGGTTCCTTATTTTTTATTTGGTGGTATGGAACCGTAAAAATAAGTTTTGGGTATACAGTAAGTATGAACAATTATACACAGGTCATCAGTGTGGCAATAAAGTTTTCAATTTACTATTTTTAGAGTTGAGGAATCTTAATGACAAATAATTTATTTATTTAAAATTTAATTCGTATCAGGTTAAAGTTTTGTTTTAAATTAATAATTAGCAGTAAAACGAAATTATAATTAAGCAACATTCCTAAGATAATTTATGAAATATTTTTAGGAAATTAAAAAAAATAAAGAGAGCATAAATTAAGATTGAAAGACTTTAGAAGAATTGAAAAAAAGACACACTTTTGAAGATAGATTTTTATAGAATGACGATACAAATTCAAATAAAAAATGTCCTACGGAATATCAAAGCTATGTTAAAATTTGGCTTTCATAAATAATTAAAAACTTCAGATTTTTAGACTACTTTAATGACTAAAATGAAGCAAATTCCTTTATCGATTGTGAACTCGCTACATTAAATTTAATATATGTTGATTTTATTATTCTGTACTCGAGCGCTTTATACAGAACACGGAATAGGTTGATTTTTTAATTCGTTTGCGCTTGCTAACACTGCCTTAATTACCACGGAGTGTCCAAGGGCCGCCCATGTCACGCTTGACAAGGATTCTCCATTATTCCACACCGCCCTTGAGGGTTTACTTTGAAAACTCAAAAACAACATTTGCAATGACAGGTTAAGTGTCGAAATAGCCGTTGCCGACAGGTTAGTGTGCCTCATAGTAAAACTACTTTATAAACACAAATAATGTACTAATTAACAAACACAATAAAGAAAGTTCTTAAGTATCATCACACACATCATCATAATAAATAAAGGTAAATAAATTGAAATATTGGATTATAGATTACTTGCTTATTCATGCAATATTTTATGAACACCTAAACGTACTGAGAGACAGTTATAGCGCATCAGAAAAATATACCCGAAAACGTTTAAAGTGCTTCTAACTTTTACAAAAAAAATAACAAAAAGTATAAATATCGGACAATATACTTATTTACAGTAATCTTTATCAATTATTATTTGCTTCATTTGCACAGAAATAAATCGTAAATTAAAAATGCCGTTTATACAGAAAAACGTAAATTTTTGATTTTATTCAAAATTCATTACGTTTCATAATTGGAGCATTGGGCCTTTAAATCCTTATGCAGAATGCGGCGACGTGCATTCAACCAGACAGGCGGTTCTCCTATCGACGCACGGAATTCATAATGTGTCATAATTAATCAATTATTAACAAACCTATGGGACATCACAAACAATTGAACTATGAAAAGATGAAACATCAATTGAAATGTGGACACGCATCGCAGTAATGAATGCTGTGTTGTTTATTCATTGACATGAGGGTAATTAGTGTGAAACTTATTCGTTAATATGACAAAATGAAGTGCATTTGCTATCCCTGAAGATATGTTTATTTAATAAGGTCTTCCTTTAGGCTGCGCTTACATAGTACATTAGGAGGTTAAAATGTTTTCGTTTTTGAATCAAATTGGCTCAAGGAAAGTGAAAAATTAATACCCAGCTAAATATAAAATAGATGGAAAAGTAACAATCCAATATATCGACAGGCAGGAAGGCCAGCAGTGTGCGAATTTTAAATAATGGTAGATAAACTTAGTGTTTGCTTTCCTTTACCTCGTCGAAAATTAAAAAAAAAATGACGAAATTGGAAGTTAATGTTTTTAGTCCGATTGCCAGAAATCGAGATCATATCAGATTTTGACATTTTATTGTCTTAGGAATCTCTTTAAACATTTTCCCGAACGATAGTGGTATGTGCGTCTGTACATATGTTTGTGTGTGTTTGATTAGTTGTTGTATGTACCTAAGTTGGATTGATTATGAGCTCCCAAAAATCGGTTGATTTTTTTCAAAAGATATGGTTCGAAAAAATTTGTAAAAAGTGTTTTATAGAACTTTTCAAATTACTATAAGGTGAGTTTCAAAATCTAACCAGTTCTTTTTCATAAAAAAAAAACAACTTCGATTAACGTAAATCGCATCAACATCGGTTGGTTCGTTTGAGAATATTGTCAGAGACATTTTTTTCCAAAAATGTTTATTGAAATATTTTTCAACTATTCTACTGATCAGTATTAACATCTAATAAGCTTTTTTCCGCAAAAAAAAAAACAATATATATTGCTGTAAGACGCTTCGATAGTGGTTCGTTTGTTCGAGAGATTCAGTTATTGAAAAAATTTAAAAAAAAATAATTTTCAAAACAACTTGTTAAATAGTTCTTGGATTGCTTTTTGGTTATAGTCCATTTTTTTGGCTTAAAAAACTGTGTCAAATGTCGCGAAGAAAATCAAAAACGCACAACGATTCGATTTCAATAGGTATTGTAATTAAAAAATTAAAAAAAATAAATGCTTCATTAAATAGCTTTTATATTTTTATGTCCGAAGAACTCGAAAAGCACTTTATGATCTTTTGAGCTTGAAGCTCTATAAAGATCGGTTTTACTACAATAGCAAATGTCATTAGAATGAATCTACTAGAATAGTCAGTTGTCACAGACTAACAGTTACCAACCATTACCCAAATAATTGAACAAATTGATTCATGAAATTCAACAAATTGACAGACTATTGACGATGGTCTGTGGCTACTGGTAGAGGAGTTTTTGGTCACCCTTTGACGTATTGTGCAGTACATGTCTGCATGTCACATGTTGGGAGCGCATTTATTGATTGTTTTTAACACTCGTTACGGCCTGGTAGATGTGACTGTCTACATTTTCGTGAGGATGTGCCTAGTTGGTATGAAATATACGTACAAATAACAATATATCTATTAGCGGACTGAGATAAATAAACAACTTGCTTAGATGTTCGATATTTATCAATCTTATCGAATCAATATTCAATTCTTTGAAGAGAAATTCGAAGTAGAAGAACTGATTCACTTCACACACACACACACACCCACCGCTGACCAGCGGTGGTTGGCAAAGCTGCATTTTAATGCATGTTGCAGGCCAGTTAAAGTGTGTCGTTTTAAATACACTTCTAAATAGCATTTTAGAGATGCAAACGTTTTTGCGAGCTACCAAAAAGTAGGCAGTCATCGTCGCTCATAGATACTTGCAATTCCAGAGAAGTTATTAGTTCACTTTTGGTCTTTTGGGTAAGAATAGGATATTTGATGAAGTGAGAGTGTATTTGTAGAGAGAGAAAGAGAGGTGTGGAAAGGTAATTACACAATTCACTGCCGAGTTGGCCACCGCATTGTGGAACTTCCAATCGGAGGACCGCAAAATATAGTGTTTAATGGGCTGTCGAGGTGAAGCCCAAGTGTATATATATCATATGGAATCGACCATGCATCTTTCTACTAATATTCATTATCTTCCACTTTTTTAAAACAAATTTGCCGAAGAAACTACAGTCATTGAAGTAGCGGTTTCTGAAAAACATAGATTAGAACATGTCCTGAAAATCCACGATCTGCTAACCTTAACAAGAGCTGACGGTCGTATGTCATACCCCGTCCCCCCAACTAAGCACAAAGCACAGTCAGTGGCCCCCGACGTAAGGTATTCTGTTTATTCGCTGTTTTTCAATTTCTTCCTATACAGAAGTTTTTTTGTAATTATAGTATAATTAGTGTGAGGTTACAATTATAGTGTAAGTGTTACATTTTTTGAAACTAATATTGAAGTGTTTAAGTGCTTTTCACTGCTATCGAATATGCGACAATGATTTATTGTTGGGGAGTTTGCAGAGGTGATATTGCTGCGATTTTAGAGTGAAGCTGACTATGACATCAACAGTCTGCAACTCCGAAAATAATATTACGTGCTATGTATTTTAGTATGTATGTTTAGAGGTGAGTGGAACACATGGCAAATCAGGGACTAATTTAATCAGCGACTTTTACGTTACTGACAACATCAAGTGTCATGTATAGGTAATATGTCATCAACACTAGATAAATACATTGTGGAGGCTGAGTGCGGAGCAGAATTTGCGTTCGTCACGTGGCGCCCCCACCCGACGACCGCGCTTGCGCTTGCAGTCTGGCTGAGCATTTATTAGGGTTGTATCTTATGTTTTTATAAGTGTGAATTTTTGAACATGTTAAATGTTCGTGGTGGGAAGGGTTAAAAATATTTTACCGTACATCGGTCTACATCACTAACAGCAAATGTGAAAGTGTAACAGCAAAACTTTTTTAATAGTGATATAACTAATTATTGATTTTCAGAGTTTTTCTTTACTTGTTCTGTGAAACCTTGTGTTTTGACAAATTTCATGACTCTACGTCAAGATAAATTCTATAGATTCTGATTTAAGTAACAACAAATGCAATAAAATGGGCCGTATTCTTTGATTGCGTTGATTTAGAATGCTTGATTTTTTCACAGCTTCTATCTGTATATATATGTATGTATATCTGTGTATCTAAGTATTTGATATTAGTTTCAACTCAATACCTCCACGCATTTCTGAGAAAAAGAGTCTTAACAGATAGACAGACGGACATGGATGTAATCAAAATCCAATCAAAAATATCTTTATTTCGAAGGTAATAGAAATTACACTTGAAATGCGTCATAAACAACTGTTTTCAACATTAAAATTAGGACTCGTTCTAAATGCTGATTCATTATGAGAAGAATGGTCAAGAAACTCAAGGTTTGTCCTTTTTTATTCATCGATACAAAATATTGAATAATAAATAATTTAGCACAACACTTACTAATAACATGAAGCAACCTGATAGCTTAGCAGTTTAGTTCCATGGGGTTTTTTCATTAACATATTCAGACACAGTACAATAAACCTTGCGCCATAACTTTCTTTTAACGAAACGTTTAAATTCATAACATGGCAAATTTTGAATTTCAGTTGGGATCTTATTATAAAAGCGCACAATTGCCCCTTAAATGATTTATTAACTTTGTTTAGACGGGTTTTATTAGCAGCAAGATCGTTTTTATGTCTAGTGTTAATGTTATGGATGGTTGCTTCTTTTTTGGAACGATTCTATATGTCTCTTGACATATACCTAGTTTTGGTTTATGTATTGTGATGATAAAATTAGGACATTCATTTCCTTAAATTTTTCTCTTAGAGATGCCATTAAATATCTATGAAAAGTCTCTTTTCATGTACGGAAATTTAAAAACTGATCAGGCATTAATAAAAACATGTTTCAACGTGTTTTATAAACAGGTTTTTTTTTTGCCGAGTGTACTAAAATGAATAGCATGAGTGACCGTCATTTTTAATTATAATCAGTGTTAAATCTTCCAGCACATGATGCGGGCCTGCGCAGACACTATGGCTCAACGCCGTCTTTTTAAACGTGGCCAGGAGACCGATTTAGGTGTCGCCCGCGCACTCCCACATTCATTTTGCGAGATTAAAATCACAGCGAGCGCCAGCGACAATGTCTCGAACACTGCCGCCGGCGAATTATGTGAAATTACGATTGAAATTGTAATTGTGCGACTCAAACTGTGAAGTTAGCTAAACGAGTTTGCAAACACAGTAATTTAATATGCAGACCCTGGTATTTAGATTTATGGTTTGCAAATTTAAAACGAATTGTAAAACAATTTGTGAGCACTTCGGCCCATTGTACACAATAATACAAACACTCGCTATAGGTGTTTAATGTTCGTTGACCTTCTTAAATTTAATATCAGTGATATTAGATAGTTTGTAGTAAAGGAACAGATAAGAGGGTAGGCTTTGCGTGTTGCATATTGTTGTGTGTTGTGTCATAGCTTTAAATACCAAACTGTCGGATTCTATCCTTTGATTCCTTTATATAAGTTTACTTCATAATGCAATATACCTGATTTTATTTCACTAATATGCATTTCCTCCTCTAAAGATTACTGCAGTGATTGCTGTATTCATCGTTTTCCATTCGTTCATTCTGCATAAGTGTCTTCAAGCGAAACAAGCGAATGAATAGAAGAAAGCATTAAATGCCTTTTTTCAGACTACTGTAAGTGTTTCAGCGACCATACACTAATAACATTGTGCTTATACGTAAATGTAAGGGAGTTAAAATCCCTTGTATAAGCGCTTCAGCTCAAAGCGGAATGGGGTACTGCAGTTTGGTTTGGAATCCATACAACGGATCGGTAAGGATTTTATAATAAAAAGCTCGGAAGTATACAAAAGCTGTTTACGCGTCACCTTTCGATGAATTGTTTATTGGCAAAAACATATTACCTAGATATGAAAACCGTCGTACTCAGTATTAAATGTAATCTTTATGTAACAGAAGACAATGAAACGACTGCTTTTTTTTCTATGAATTAGGGACAGGTGTTTTAGACGTTCGCTATTTACTGACTGTTACGAAATCATTTTATTACGTATCGCGTGTCAACATAGAGACATTAACACTTTTCCACGTCAAATACTCAAGAACAAATGCAGACTTACATTTGTCAATAAACGAAATGGCGTCGTTTTACAATTCATTATGAAAACTATTTGAAGTAGATATTTTTCAACAAAATTACGATTCATTAAAATAGATGTATTTCCTACAAATTTATTTGTAAAGTAATAGCTTAATAGATTTTTTTTTGTTTCATATTATCATCTTTTATCTTCACTATTATAAAAAAAAAACATAGTTACTATCTACAATTGCCATTGTAGCTTATAATTAGCGCATCGATAATTTTCTGTTTACACACGGTTGTTAAATGTGACAGTGTGTGTGTTCTAAGCGATCCAATAAAATTAAATAAATAAATTACAATTAAAAGTTTAGCAGCCTACAGTCTACCAACTTTTCGTTACAATAACGATCATATTACGCACAAAGCGCCAACGATAATAACAAACCACGTCAATAATTAATTTTAATTACATGTTTATTAATTTAATGATAATAATTAATTATAATTAATTTAATAATTACTTTTCAATTAAAACCAATAAAAGAAATCATACAAAACTATTGAAATAAATTACTGTAGCTACAATATTCCATAGCTATATTTAGGGCCTCTTCCAAAGTCTCCTTTTAAAGTGACATTTAACGAAAGTACTTTTAATAATAACTTTGCGTTCTACGTTCTATTTTAACGGTTTTTAGCTCGAACATAACAAGAAGGTGGGACGCTAAGTTAATTTTAGAAGTTAAAAATCAGTTCAAATAAAAAATGCTGGAAGAGGCTTTAAGTGTTTGATATTTGTTTTTGTGCATTTATCGCTTATTTTAACTTTACCAACGAGAAAATAAACGATAATTACAAACTTTTGTTCAAAAGCAGAATCGGCCACTAACAGTTAGATATCGTATGAACGAGTTTATGAAGTATAAACATTGCAGTGTATCTATAAAAATATATGTATTTAAATGATCATTTTAGTTTTGCGAAAAGAGAAAATCAAAAATTAATGATTAATCCTTTTTCTCTGATAAATAACAGAGAAAAATTAAAATTCCGAAAGTACATTATTATTTTTAAGTTTCATCAGTTTTGTAATAAAATTAATTTTTACATTTACAAATGGCAACTTTTTTAATTACCCAGTCATGACTAAAAATATATATCTACTAATAAATAAATAGTATTTAACCTAAGGTACGTTATATACCTATTAAATTACAAAGCAATTTATATTTAATTATTTAATAATTAACGTGGGATCCTACTTGTTGGGTTGGCAACGTCATTTTAGGCGTATATTATGAGCCCTACAATATGTTTACACATTAATTTTCTCACAAATTAGGTCAGTTAGATACAATAACGGACGGTCAGACGATGGACGAAGTTCCGTGTAAATTTAATGTGCCTTCAGTAAAATTATGAATCGAAAATTCAGCAAATTATTATGATCAGAATGCATAATTACCGTTACATTAAATATAGCTCACTTAGTTGTTATTGTTTATTAATAAAGATATAATAATTGATACAAATATTGTGCATCTTAAAAGAGCTCGTTCATTTAAGATAGTAGATGCTTAGAAAGATTAAAACAGTTCAATCAGATTCTAGTTTATCAAATAAAATTTGCTCGCTCTGTAATGTATTGACTTAATAGAAATATATAAATAATATCAATCACAAAATCAGAATGCGAAAAACTCGATCTCTAAATTTATCACTTTAAATTTATGTATTTTAAAAGTAACATTAATTTATTTTATTTTAAGTTGTACATCCGTAATAACAGGTATCATAAATCGGATATTGTATATGACATTAATATAAGTTTTTATTAGGCTTTCACGGATACATCACTGAAATGATAAGGATGATATTGGTAGAAAGGTGGCTTACCGTTTGAAAATAAACATAGGATACTTTCATGACAAAAAAATAATTTGCTAGTAAAGCAGGGCTTAGTGGAGCGTTCGTGTGAAAAATCCTTTCCAGCCCTATTTGTTTCTCATCTCCGAGAGGTTCTCCTGATTATAAAAGTGTAAGGCGACCATCCGTATCTGTTGATGTCAATGTTCAAAAAAAGAAAAATTAAACGAAATATATAATTTATCTTTATCCAGCGAATTAATTTTTTTCAAAATTTTTAAGCTATTTTTATTGAGAAATGTTCTTACGCCCATTAACTGTTTCTATGCTTTACAACAATATGTTTTCCAGCGTAGAGTACATATTGTTAAGAACCATAAAAAATAATAAAGAATAAATTACATAAAACCGAAATAAATTATATTTTTACGGACTGTCCACGGTTTTTTTACTTCATTCTTTTTACATTAAATAGAATTATATTTGACACATTTTTTCTTTTCCGTTTAATAAAGTTTGTTTTTTAGTGTTTTAAAATCATGGTATATTATTTTCATTTTTAAATCAGTACAGCCTGCTTTACAGTTTTAATTTTTCCTTTTCCACTAAAACATTGTTTTTCTATTTTCGAAAACTATAATCTTCACGATTTAGGGTGTGCTCATAGTCGCTATTTACGTATGGTATTGTATTCGTCAAAACAAACCAAATAAGTACAAACTCTAAGAGTACCACGATCCCCTTCCTGACTTCATCATCAGACCCAAAATGGTACCAAATTATTATATTCTCATACGAATTACGCGTACTTGCAAATATTAATTTTAATACGATAATTAGAAACAGGTAAAAATTAACTTCGAAATTTTGTTTTCATAGTTATGATTGAAGGATATATAAAGGATGTATAAATAATCCTTTATAAGTGAAGGATATATTAATAATCCAATGACAAACAATAACATTTTATTAATAGCCTGTATATAGTTGACGTCAATGTCGCGTTTGAAGTTAACATTACAGTTAGCGTTATGTTCTTTTTGACTATTAATGGCACATAATTATTATTATAATTACATTATTATTATGGGGAATATTTAGCATAAAAAATATGATGCTATTTGGATGTGAAATGTGAGGTCAAGCCATGTTATTATTTTGCTAAAATAAACTATGTTTGGAGAGCTAGAAATAGAAAACCAATTAGAAATTTGATGCCTCGAAATAGGTTCGGGATCAAGTTCGCTCATGTTTTACTTTACATACCGTATTGATATTTGATTAAAAACAAATATTGAAACAGTTTACCAAGTTCAAAACATTTAACTAACCACCTTACCTAATAAATGAAATAATCCTTTATCATAGTCATAAGACGTGACTTAATTTATTATAAATGTGAAATATGATTTTAAGTTGTCCAATTCTATACTTTTTTAAGGTTCCAAGCTAAAATGGGTTACCTTATAGTTTTTCTTGTCCATCCGTCTGTTCGTCCGTTCGTATGTTACAACCATTTTATTCAAAAGCTGCAAGACGTCTATTGATGAAATTTGTACTGTAGATATCTTGTTTAAGTTGCTACTTAGTTTTGTAATTAAATAATAAAAACAAATATTTCTAGGGTGGGCACTCATTACATGTAACAGAAGCTTCAAAAATTTTTTTTCAGCAAACATTAACGTGTTGCACATACTTCGACAGTTCTTTTAAAAATACTTTAAGGTTTTCAATATATTTTTCTGATTACGTAAATAATTTCGGAAATAATCACTCCGAAATTGCAGAAATTGTGTCGCCCCTTCTATTTTCTAAACTGTAAGGTTCAAAAAATATGAAAAAACGAAAGAAAGGTAACAATTAATAAATAATTTCAAGAAAAATTATTTTGAAAATGGTCAGATATACCGTTTGTGAAATATTTCCGAAAAACTACCCTTCTCAATAAAAGGACGTAAGCGCCATGAAGATACGCTCTTCTGTTAATACACTTTAGTTTACATTAGTTTAATAGCAATAGGTGACATACTTGTTTTTATAGTAATAAGGACTTTAGTCGCTTAATAGTTATAAGGACTCTAAAGTCCTTATAAACATTCTGTGCGGGCAACATGGAAAACGTGTAACAACGTACTTTTTCATCTGTAGTGCATTTCTTTGTAACAATGGCTTCGGAACCCCATAATGAGTATGGTCCGACATGCTCTCGGCCAGTTTTTTAAATACATAATACGTATTGTTTAAACAGCAAAGCCGATATATACCTACGCTCTATTATTTTTTGGTTATATCTTGGCCTCAGTCCACGGGGGTGTAGAAATTGTTTACTCTATTCGATAGTTTCAGCTTCGGTCTCGATTCCAAGCCCACTCACGATCCCATCCCAATTCTGTTCTAGTTTTATTAATTCAATGTGTTTACTCATTACTTTTTTATGTCGTCATAAGTATCAATTAATCATAAATGAAGATTTTTGTCTCCATGCAAACATCTCTTAAGACGATAAATTTCGTAAGGAAAATTTTTTTAAAATATAATATATGCTTAAGTTATGGCAAAAGCTATTGCGCGTAGAATAAAGTTGTCTTGAGTCTTAGTCAAGAAGCTGAATTTAAACATCAATTATTATCATGAGTCATTGTAACAAATGAAATATTAAAGCTAGAAGAGGTGGTAGAATTCGCTTAAACGAAAAGCCGAATTAGGGTTACTACGTTATATGAGAACTATTCTCTCACAGTCGTTTACATTTATTTACATATGTCTGTTCGCAAAGTTATATACTTCGCGAAAAGTTAAGTCTCAGATGAATTTCAAAAGTTGTATTTGAAAGCAGTTTACTTACTTAAGTTCATTAAGTACAAAAGTAATTGTGTACTACCTATTGTGTATAGTTTTAGTTTTTAATATTTTGATCATAACATTAATTTGAAGAAGTTTGACAATAAATTCGCGTTAACGTGTGAAATATAATATCTATTGTTGTAATAAATCCTAAGTAAAATATACGTTGAAAAAAATCTCTTTGTCTCTATTTTTCTTTGTTCTCTCTAAAACTGAATTAGTAGAATTTTTACTAATTGAAGTAGTAATAGTAGAAACTACATCAAAATTAGTAATTTTCAGTTGAATCTACTACAGATTTACTAAGTTTGTAGGCGTTACTTTTCAATTAGTAATTTTTCACTAATTGAAAAAGTAATATGGCCCAACTTCACTACTGAATTAGTAGTCACTTGACAATTAGTAAAATAATAACTTTTATAATAGTAGAATTATACTTTTTAATTAGTAGAAAATTTACAATTTTAATTTCTAATCATTTCTACTAATTGAAAGAGTGGATAACCACTTATTGCTGGTCGTATACTTTGGACATCTTAAAATAGTAGCTATTGACTATTAATTAGTGGTTTTCCACTAATTCAGTTTTAGAGAGTTGGGTTGCACTTGTTATCACAAAGTTTCATCTTGTTAAAGTCGTAGGTAGAAATCATGAAAGATAGAAATCATGAAAGATAGAAATCATGAAAGATAGAAGGCATGAAAGATAGAAATCATGTAGGTAGTTTATTATTGCCTTTTTATTATCGTTGCGGAGAACGGTAATTTCATCAAAAATGTGAGTTCTGGCACGGTACCTTCATCGTGATGAGTAAGCAACTAAGGCCATACGAGAGCGGCTATTTATGTGTCCTGAATATCAAAAAGAAACAAACATCTATAATTTAATACGGTTTTATTACTTTTCAAAATATTCGCCATGATGATCGATTCACTTTTGCAATGCTGAAACCAATTTTTATAGCATTTTTTCCATTCTGATTGAGGTATTTCCAAAAACGTGCATTATGAACGCATCAACGGACTTCGTGGTTTGAAAAACGTTGACCACGTAATTTATTCTTCACACTTGGGAATAAACAGAAGTCTTTGGGTGCCAAATTGGGGCTGTACGGCGGATGATGCGTCAATTCGATCTTTTGATCTTCCAAAAACCGAGTTGTTTCGGCCGACGTGTGACAGCTAGCATTGTCGTGATGAAGAATGATTCTGCATTGTCTGTTGTTCTTTCTTATTTATTCAAAGACTCTTGGCAAAGAAAAGGCCGTGTACCGCTCTGAATTAACTGTTTTAAGATTCTCTAGTGGCATTGTAACCACATGTTTATTTATATCAAAAAAACAGGCAATCAATTGCTTCAAAATGTTTTTGTTGGGTTCAGCTCACGGAACAGCCGTACCGTTGACTGTTGTTTAGTTTCGGGGTCATACGCATAGATCCAAGATTCATCATCTGTATAGATATCATAAACAGTTCTTGATACACTATTATTGTATTTTTTTATAATTTTGTGTGGGCAAATCGACACAAGCCTGTTTTTGTTCAATGCTCAAGTTGTGCGGAATGTAAAGCGAACATTTTTTTATAGCCAAATTTTCGTGTAATATCTTATGTATGCTCGTCATTCATATGCCCGGGCCTTTATCTTGCGCTTTTATCTCGCAATATGTAACAAGACGATCTTGCATAGTTCCCGCGCAGCATCGATATTTTGTGGTGCAAAATCCGATTTAGGGCGACCTTCTTTAATTTGGACTGTGAGCATAAACCGCTCACTATTAAACTCACTAAACCAGTCGTACGCAATGGTTTTTGATGTGATGCTTCATCCTCAAAAATCGAAGTGAGTTGATCGATGTATTTATTGTTTTTGAGCTAGCCCATGCCGAAAATCGTAATATATCATTGCAAGCAAATTTTTAGGAGTTAAATCCATGATGACAAAGACACGCAATTTGCAAAATGACGCCATGATTGTGAAACAGTTGACAGTTACATGAAACAAAACATATTCTATAGCCAAGGAGTTTCGTTTTTAAATGTTCTAATTACTTTTTAAATATTGTTCTGTATGTGGCCAGTTTCCGATACATAAACAGCGGCCCTCGTATTACTAGTCCAAGAGAAAGCTTTTAGTATTTGCCGAACAAGGCACGGGACCAGATAGGAATCGTTGGCTTGTTAGACGAAAGCGCGACTATCGCTCCACAACCGTTTTCATTTCCGTTCAGTGAGAGAAAAATGCTACGACAAATTTCAGTAATAAAGCGGCCGCTTACGTAATGAACTGGAAGACATCAGTGGCGCCGCGTTCCGGCGGAGCGGCGCGAACTAGCGACGTTTACTAATTGTCCGTTACGTCTTAAAGCGAGGCCACGATATGGAACAGTTGCATACTCGTAGAGAGGATTTCGCTTATAAATATTAAAAACATTTTTCGTTTCGGGATATAAAACGACACGAAGCAACATTATCATCGAAAATGGGTGTGCCTGTTTTTATAATAATGGCAATAGGTTGAGTAGAGGCACTAAATAATATATATCTATCGCACTTTTAAATTTTTGGTATTTCGGTCGTCAAATAAAAGTGTATAGTCGATACAAGGGAATGGTTTTCTGGAGGAAATATGAGTTGCTCAGGTTAAACGTGTTCGGTACGAAAATAGGTTCCAGCGAATAGAAAATTGCTCTATAGGAGGCCGGAGAAACAACTACATACAAACAGTTGACGAGATATTAAATTTTTTAGATTTTAAGGCAACGGTGTATGTCAGACGTCCGTATCACTCCGATTTCTGTAGCGAGCGCTTATGAATTTAACTACTAAATACCAACATAAATCTACTAAATAGCAGCGTGTGTCAAGAATATGACTTCCATTAGATTCCAATAATTCATGTAGACAAAGCGTGTAAGCTGTGTAAAGTTGATCATGTGTATGTCTCTAAATATTAGAAGCTTGATTGCAACATGCATTAACATGGAGCATGCAACCCACAGCTGGCATTCGAATCTGTTCTTCCACTACAAATCCCTATCCAAAAATTGAATATTGATTGGAGAGGATTAGAGAGCTGTTCAATACCTGTCTATCATCTCGAATCAATATTCAATTCTTTGGATAAGGATTTGTAGTGGAAGAGCATATTCGAGGGCTAGTGGTGTGTTGCATTCTGCACGTTAATGCATATTGCAGGCAAGTGTCTACTTATAGATTTCCGCGAATTGACACCTCATACAATAGAATATCTGTAAATATTGACATGTTTATAGTTCTGCATGAATTGTGTAATCTTAACAAGATTACACAATTCATATCTTCTATTTAGATCATATTTATGTCTATCAGAGATGTTTTTCTTTGAAATTTTGGGAAGGTCGTGTCCACTGTTGACTGGTGCGCAGGGCGTAGTCTTCGAATGCAGCGCAGGCGCAGCTGAAGTTTCTTTTACTCCCGAATGATTGACATCCCTAATTATGGAACGCACTTTAAAAAACATGTATTCATTGTTGCTTGCTAAAACGAAATTATTAAAAACACACAATAGGTCTCTTATTTATAAACAAATATGTATTTTCAATTTAAATCACATTTGACTGTTAAAGAAATACACAGTGTGGTTATTATTGCGCTAGACTTTTATCAATATTCAGGCATATCCTCTCACAATCTCTATATCAGACCGAGGGATTCCTTGATCAGAGATAATTGCATGCGCGCTCGAGAATCACAACGTATGTTGCTTTCGATTAACGCACGCTGTTCCTTCAGAAGCGGTGACTTTGCGAATGAAACGGCTTTCAGAAGCGCTGAAACGTCGTAAAATAGCCGGAATTAGCGACGTTCGGCCCACAGCCGTTGCGCGGGCCGGGGGCGGCGGGGCTCTGTCGAGGAGGCGCCGACGGAAATGGCCCGAGGGCGGAGGTGTCCGTCCGATGTGGACCGACGCATCGCCGCCCCGGTCGAGACCTACAGCGCCGTGCGTCGAATACTTCGGGGTGACTTGAGCCGGAGGTGCTGTGAAACGGGACAGAGATGCCGGCATGTGAGAATTACCGAGGCTTATAAATAGACGTGACTGGCGTTTTCTTTCCAAATTTTCGTATTACAATGACCTATTAATATGAAACAAGTCCAGAAATCTAATTATTACATCGACAGAAGAGGTAAAACGATATTTAAAAAGTTCGCAGTCAAATTTAATTTCAAATCATATGCCATAAAATAATTCTTAAAATATGGCATAACATTTTAAAAATTTATAGAATTGCAAATTATCTCGGAAGACAGTTGTCCCTCAAGGAAAAGGAGATAGAAACTTTAGGATACCTATTCTAAAACCAAAATTGTACAGAATCACAATCATATATAAAACTATACAAGAAGACAAACCTGTAAGAAGTCGAGCAGGTTATATCTGTGAACATTTATTCATTAAATATTCAAAAATTGTTTAATACGTTTTTTGTATTTGCTTGATAAAAAAATTAAATTTTTCTATGGGTAAATTTTGTTTATCTTCAGTAATGTTATTAAATATGTAAATACAGAATTTCTGAAATGAATTGGCGACCTTGTGTAATCTTAGTAACTTTAAACAAAGTTTATTTTTATTTCTCGTATTGAAGTATGTCTGTCATTATATTTCTTAAACAATTCCTATTTTATTTTATGTATATTAAATTTTCATATACAAACGGCGCTACCACACTTACATTTTCAATTTTTTTATACTTACTTCTAAAAGATTAATGAAGTCTAAGATTGTAAAGCGCACAAATGGCCCGACGCTTTTGTAGCATAAAAATTCTATGAATAACCGCAGTATTCTTCCAAAGCACGATGCCATACGACACCAATCTGTGGTGATAACCAAAGTAAACTAATCTGGCGGTTTGGGTAATGGACAAATTTCTTATCATTGTAATTGCATACGCAGCAGAGCTAAGCCTTTTTGTGAATTGAGAATTTTACACAACTCTTTATTGAACTGCTAAAAAATAATTGCTTAAAATGTTTTTACGTATTGCTCATCAATTTTTCGCTTTCCAGTTCACATTAATGTCACTCAGCTCTACATACTTTTGGCGAGCCCGATGATATGTCGGCCTACTCGGTATTATAATCTTTTTTAAGTTAAATCATATATTGATTGTATCGTTATCGAACTTGAATAGATGCACAAAATTACAAAATACAAGCGTAATCAATAATCGGGTAAAATCGAACAGCAAGCCTTGACTTTAACAAATTAACTTGCGAAGTTAAATAATATCAGCAATGTTTATTATTACTACGAAACAAAAAAAAAAAACAATTTTCTGTTTACAAAACGATATCTCACGATTTCCAGCTATTTATAGGGTATCACTTGTATCGTATTGTTTCGAACTTATTTAAGTGCGTGTTGAAAGAAAAGGAAAAAGGGGTCAATGACCTACCAATTCTAAATTAAAGAAATGCAAAAAAAAAAGGAGCGAATTTTTAGCTTTTGTATGAATAGAATAGTAGTGGAATAATCCTCAGACAAACAAATAAGAGAATACGATTCCGTATGGACAGAAATGAACGAGTGTTGTTGTTTAAATTGCCTGCTGTGATTGGTTAGAATGAAATAAAAAATACTGAATATTTGTTCGTTTACATTAAATGTGATATGATTATGGATATTTTAAGAAAATCAGTAATACCATGGTTTTGATTTTGTTTAAATTTAAGGAATATCTTAGCTCAGTCGCTTGCGAATAAGTATATCATAATTCAAGCATTGACATGTAGCTTTTTCTCGGCGACGAGTGCGTCAACACACGTAGTGCGATTAGAAGTAGATTTTAAATACAATCAGTTAAGAACTGGTTCCAGCAATTTTACGTTATAGTATAATTCAATATAAATCTTTTGTTTTTAATCATGTTTATTTTTTTTTCTCAATCTTCAATTCCCAATCCTCAATCCCCGAACACCAATAGTAAACCGCAGTGCATTATTTTCATATTAACGTATCCAATCCTTTTATGATTGTCGTTTGTTATTCGCTACTTGTTGTTTTATGATTCCTGGCGGTAGAGTGGTTACCACCAACAATATAAATGAATTTCGGCCGAAGTGCTTAGGTTCTAAACACTCTATTTTCTCTTATTATTTCTAATGAGTTTTAAATAAAATGAGAAACTACCCGCGCCTTGCGTTACAGAGCACGTTCGTTTCAGACTTTGCAACCGCAACATTTGGACATTCATTGTTGTAATTTTAATCGTGCATTGAGTTAGCACGAAGAGTTTAAGGTTCAAGGCCCTCATTCTGAAATGAAATACAAAAGATTGTCTTGTTTATATTTCACATAATCTGGCAATTGTTACAAAAATATTTGTATTTTCATTATTGACTTAATTATAGATATATATTTTTATCACGGTAAGCATAAACATTTGTTTAAATAAAATTTCGATAACATTTTTCCATATTTCTTTCTTAGAAATAACGAGTCTCGAACAGTATTCATACTACACTAGTGATCGCCCAGTGGTCGAACTTCGACCACAATTCATTTAAATTATAATTTTGAACGTTATTAATATTCTATTATCAAAGACCTCTATAATTTTAAACGGATTCTGCCAAGACTACGTAGTTAATTTGCCTATACTTTTCAAACAAATTGTATAACATTTAAATAAAAAACACATACGAAAAATGGGGACTGAAATAAAGAATACCTTTTTTATATTTTTTTATTGAAAAAAAAACTAGAGAGATTTAAAATTTATGATTTAAAATATTTATTTTAATAATTAAAATAAATATTTAGCAGTTGATTAAAAGCAGTACTACCGCCCTTAAATTATTTAAGGGCGGTATACTACCTTACAACAACTTAGTAGTGAACGTAGTCCCGTCACCTAAAGTAACTTCAGATTCAATATGTTTTGCAATGCAAAACCTGCATTGAAAAATCATTACGCCACTATCATAATTATGACAAATTCTTAGAATGACATTTAGTTTTAGCACATTCAAATGTATTTCTCCAAACTACTTGTCCATTTTGAATACTACAAACGCTATAGAAATTTGCATTTGGTCTATTATTATGCGTATGCGAATATGCATTCCTTCTTCTTCTCCCATTCCGATCCGACAATGTCAAGGCATAATGAAAGTAGAAAAAAACTTTCATGAAATTACTGTAACCGAAATTTTCATTTAATTAATAAAATGAGTTAACATATTGTAACCACTACATGAATATTATATACGAAAAGATCATTGGACCAGGAATAACAATCATAATTTTTGTACCTTTAAGATATTGTAAGTGAATTCGGATTACTGCTACACAATTTTCTGTTTACTTTGTATATATGTATATTGAGCAAACAGTATTTCACTAATAACTAATATATAAAGCTCAAATATCTATTAGACAAATTATTATAGGATAAACAAACTATGTCTATGACGTTATCATAACTATGTTTGTGTTTGACATTCAGTAAGACTACAGACATCAAAGACAAATGATATGAATCTCTTCTCAAATTGACCACTGACTTTAACCATAAATAAAAGAGTAAACATATTAAAAATTTGTGTGTACGCGTACGTGCGTGCGTGCGTGTGCTTAAAGCGCAATGCGATTAAAAAGGGGTATAATATTTTTTATTCTTGTATTAATATATAGATTTTCTTATAAAAAAATGAATAATTTAGTATTTTTTTTTCATTAAACATATAATGGGATTTTAATTTTTTTTCCTAATTTCAATAACCAATTAAACTTATTACTATTTTTATTAATTGGGTATTTAATAAATTAAGAATTATGAACGTGCTTTGCTCATAATTATTTGTATTTAATTGCATATATTTTTATTCATGAGTAAGCGCATATGTTCCAGTAATATAATATAATAACGTAAATGTAAGTTATACTAATAAAAAAATTGATGATATAATTTTATATGAGAAAAAGGGCTCTTAACTTTTAGATTTATTACGGGCCACTGACCTATAGCTAGACATAAAAGAGGCTGGCTATTGAGATTCATGATCTAGTGTGGTCCCCAGTCGCTGCGCTTCAGACATGCCCCATTTAAGACATTCTTCGCAAATGACCGTAAATCATATATCAAGATATTTTACTAAATTTATCTATTTTTTTTCTTCGGATATTCTGTCTAAATTTTAAGGCCTGTAGGGTATATTGAATTTTGTGGAGGTGTTAATTGTTTTTAAATCAGACATATGCAATTTGATTTGTTAATTAATTTCTGACTTACATATGAAAGACTCTGTCATATTACATAAATAAAAACCATTATCTACCATATTCCATTAATTAGAGGCTTCAATTTATATATACTGAAAGACAGATCATCATAATTCTTTTATGCAATAAGATAAAGCTATAGTCCTTGATTTATATAAGCGTTTGAATTTTTTATACAATTGTACAATTGCTACACTAAGTTAAATTTTAACCTAGTTAAAGTTGACAGCTTAAACGTATACATTAGAAATATTAACTTCTTTTTTATGTGTCTCAAATTGTTTGGTATTCTAAAGGTGTTATATTCAAATGTATTTATTTTTTGTGAAACACGTTGGTGTTTTTGTATCAAAAAGAAAACAGGGCCCTGACACGGAACCTTTTGTTTCTTAATTAGTTGCGTATGTATTGAAATAAAATACTTAGTTCCTCCACATTTTGTATTGAAAACTTAAAAAAACTAATAGCTCCTCTTCAAAAGTGAATTGTTATACGGGTCCAATATTTGTAAAAAAATCACTAATTGTAGTATTGCATTTTAAAAAAAATTAAAACTTTTAAAAAGCTAATGTAGAGTGGTGTAAACTCTTAAAATACACCTGCTACGAAATTATCATCGGTTCGGAATATATGAAATGAATCAACCGGAAGGAACCTTCTTTGGGATCATAATATTGTTTGTATATTTTTAATATATCGCTGATAATATAAACGTTGCAAAAACGTTATTATATATTTTATTATTCGTTTATGTAATAGTTTTTTTTAGGATTCTACAGTAAAAATTAATATAATAATCCATAAAAAAATAACCTTGACAACCTAATATAATTATTAAAATTTTTGTTTTAACGCCTTTTAAGACATCGGAAATTGCAAAAAGAGAATATGTAAAATGCTTTTTTATATTTCGTCATATAAATAACCTTAGATATAATCACATTGTTTTCTTTTATTTAGTGGTAACGAATCATACAAAATACATATTTCATTTATTAAATATAATTATTATTATTATAAAATAAGCATGGTACACTATAACCACGCGAATTCAATTCCTATTTATTTTATCTTTTCGACGTATGCGCATAACGGAAACGAGTAACTCTAAATTCATATTCAAGATGTATGCACTCCCTGCCGTCAAAGTTCTAGATAGATATTCAGATCAGATCCTAAGTTAGCGGTGTATAGAAATACCGTTGACCGCCGTAACGCCACGAATTTGCGTGCGTGCGTCCTTTGGTCATGGAGTTATGAAAATGTCAAGTCGCCAAGGGAGGCCAAGGTAATAATAGTTCATAACTCCATGTCTTGGTGCCTGGGCATAGAAGGAGTTCGTTGCATATGGACAAGACATGTAGGACGACAGACAAGACAACAAAAAATTCTTGTTGGCTTTCCAACAAGAGTGTCTTTTCTTTACATTGTCTTTACAATAAGAATTTTCGACTTAGCTGAAAACGGGACTAAGATTGTTTTAAGGATTATGTATATGTGTGTACAATGGTGCAATGTATATATTCCCTCAAGTTTTTGAATTTATACTTCTTTAGGCGTGTTAAGAAAAAATGATGAGAGTGAAATTTTAAGACTGTCTAACACAAAATTGTGTAACAGTGTGACACAAAATTAACAGGTTGAAGCTGCCCGCTTCGAATTCGAATTCGACATTCGAATGAATGATCGAGTTTGGGCTCGTTTGATTCGTGTTGACGAGTACTTTGATACTATATGGTAACCAGGGTCTGATGATGGAGCTGGAAGGTGGCCATAGGAACTCCGTAATTAAACGACGCAACCCCATCGAGTTTGGGCTCGTTTGATTCGTCTTGACGAATACTTTGATACTATATGGTAACCAGGGTCTCATGATGGAGCTAGAAGGTGGCCATAGGAACTCCATAATTAAACAACGCAACCCCATCGAGTTTGGGCTCGTTTGATTCGTCTTGACGAGTACTTTGATACTGTATGGTAACCAGGGTCTGATGATGGGGCTGAAAGGTGGTCATAGGAACTCCGTAATTGAAGACGCAACCCCATCGATATTGGACTCGTTTTTATGATGCCAAAGAAGTATAATTTCTCACGCGCGTACATAACTATCCAATTTTTTTCATTTCAGAATGAGATGTTTGGACTTTAAAATCCATCCAGGCTGACCTCATACTCCAGTGCGCCAGCGTGAGTTCTAAACGACCCGGACAGTGATAGGCATTCCAGTCTTAATGGAGATCTTAACTTTATCGTACACGCTACTAATCTAAGGTGGACGTAATTCGGCCTTTGGTGGCTGAGAGATTCTTCAGTGGAAAGTGACTTAAGGTTTCGGGCGTCCTTCATAGATTCTGGCTGCCCAATAGCATTTAGCCGGTTGACCACTCGCTGCGTACCATGCATGACTGGCTCTGATAGCAAAACCTAAAACTAAGTTACTGTCGCCGATATGTTTTGTTGTTGTCGCTTTTACTTTTCAAACTTGTTCTGTTGTATGTTCTTCATTGCGTGGCTGTGCTGATGGCTAACCGACGCTGATCATTTTGTAGACGCGGTGCACGCTACGCCCGATTCGGAGGTAAAATATGCTGACATTTACTCATACTATTTGTTTATTACCTTCACAATGCGATGGCAACTTTCTGAAACAGTTTCAAATTACATTTGCTTGTTGCAATGGCTGGACCACCACCGAGGGCGCATTTTAAATCTTCCCCTACTTCTTCATTTTGGGATTTATCGGTAAAACTTTTGCAGGTGTTTGTTTTCATAACCAGCTCTTAGTGAAATACATTGGAAATTGCTAGCAAATCACGTGTAAGAATGTCGTTGGCGGTCGAGAGTAAATATAATGTTAATTGTGTAGTAGTTCCTACAATCATTTTTCAGCTTTATCGTTAAGGTTTGGTAACTATGTTTAAAACAAAATTCACCCATACTATTGAAATTAATCTAAATGCCATCTTCATTCAGACCACTCATTGGCTTAATTATGAGACTATCTCATAGGTACATGACAATTTTGTATTTGACGCATTAAATTTAGACAAATTTAAAATAGACGATCATGAATAATCCATTCCTGTAACGGAAAAGGTATTGAAAATTATTAAAAGCCAGATAAATAAAAAAACACTACCTTAATAAAATTGTGCATTGTATATCGTTCTATTTTCTTACGTTTCAGTCTCATAAATATCTCCTCAAACTTAAAGAAAATAACGTAGAGGAATTATTTACCCGGTCTGCTCTGGGAATCCCAGTTTGTTTATCTTGCGGCACTAAGTCGCAGCTGCTTTGAGGTTTACTCCAGATTTACATTACAAGTTAGAAAGGCACCTACTTACCGAACGAGCTTCTTGTTTTGGCTCTCGTATTTACTCCGACGTAATAAATAACGTTGCCTATAAAAAAACACCGCACGAGCAAAAAAAAAAAATAAGTAGAGAAGAACCGATTAATATTTCCGATTCGGCGTTCGCTTCCAAAGATTCTTTTCTATTTGCTGCGACAAAAATTATAAATCGTTCATAATGCGGTATAAGTCATTATTGATAAGAAATCCGCGGCCAACGAGATGGTGGGGCCGGCTCACCGCGGATCATGCTAATAAATATGCTAATGTCGCCGTCCTCGAAGGATTTTTCCGGATTTACGTTTTTGCTGCGCCGACGATGATAGCGAAAATAAAATGTTTTCGTTACGTAGTGCCAACGATCTAGTCGATATTTTTCGAGTTTGTAGCGCGAGCGCAGCACGACACAGCTTGTTAATGTTTTCCTTGTAAACCAGTATTCCAAATCCTTAACCCTGTTAAGTTCACAGTTAGTCGTAGGTTTCTGACGACGGTTTTTTCTACAAATACATTGGCAATATTAAGGAATGAGAAGTTAACGTGCTTTACGAGCTACCAAGTTTTATTTGACCTAAATTAAATAAACTTGGTGTTAAACGTAAACAAAAGCAGACCTTCTAACCATCGGACCGCCGCCGGTCGGTATGATCACTTCATAGGTACTACGAAAACAATTGAAAAAATGTTGTTTTGTCAAAAATAGATTTGTTCAATCATATTAAAATTGAAAGATAAGAACTTCCTTTATTTTATGGTAGAACAATTCATTTGCAAGTTTAAACTTGTCTGTCATGAAAATGTAATTTGTGTGCATAGTTATTTACTTAATGAATATCTGGAAGCTTTGAGATGTAACGAAATTTATAAAGCATGTGCTATTTGTGTATAATGAAAAATAATCTAGTATCTTTGGGACAAAAAATCGGTAAAACAGCTGTGATTTTGGATTATTTCTCTTCAGGTGTTAAGTTTTAAAACAGTCGCAAGTAAGGATTTTTGCAAAGGATTTCATTGGTGTTTTAAACTTAAATGTTATTTACATATAGATTTTTGGAACGAAATTTCTCAAAGCGGTTTCTAGAAGGTGTGAGTTGTTAAAAATCGTCAAGTGATGAAAAAGCGTTATGTCTCTCCGTTCGACTATTAGAATGAGAATTTCACTCTCTCTATAACACACATTAGTTACTTGAGCAACGTGAGGCGGTACCCGCGCACTGTGCGACTATTTTATATCTGTTATTATTTATATTTTTTTTAATTTCTAATCTGTTTTTATATATCTACATTTCATGAAATGAATATTTTTCCTGAAATATTAAGAGAAACTTTTTGTTTTAAATCCATACCTTACAATGTTTGCATTGATTTAATAATAGAACATAAAATCATAATATTAGAGATTTAATTTTTCATTTGGAGTTAGGGAAAAGCATAAGGAACCTCGTTCTATATTGATTTTTTCTAAATATAGATAATAAGTTTTTATATAAATATTAAATGTAAGTTCTAAAAATAATTTTGTTAAGCAAAATGATAAACAATGTTATTTATTAGGTGTATGGGATAGTACACAGAAAAAAAAAGGAAATTACAAATATTAATATTACCAATGCGAAACACCACAAAAAAATTGCGAACACAAAATTAGCTGTGGTCGACCTGCAAATGCAACATAAACGAAGTGGTTGTTTTCAATAAGTTTTTGGGTACGAGAGAATTAACTGGTATAAAAAGCATTCGAGTACGTTCACTATTGTTTTTGACTATTCGTTTCAAAAAATGTAGTTTTATTTAAAAATGTAAGAGTTTCGAACATTTTAAATAACTTAATTGTTTTATGATAATATTCTAGAATTTGTAAGTAATTTTAGGGTTCTGTTAAGAAATGACACTAAATGACCACTACTTGTTTATTCTATGTATTTGTCATTTCATAGCAAACGATATTAAAAATGTTTCATTCCGGGCTAGATCTTTGTATACCTTAACAAAAAATACAAAATGTTATTTAATTATTATTATCGTTGTAGAAAAATATTTGTAATCAGAACTTAAGGAGATTTCATAATTTATAAATGATATATGGTGACGGCCGATACATATTAAACGTGATGTAGTGTAGAGTAGTCTATTATTCATATGTCCATATATAATTTTTTTACAATATAGTATAACTTGGATGCTAGTCGTTTTTATCCACTAATCTGATATCAAAACGTTTCAATTATTGAACTAAAAAAATCAACAACAGATTGTGTCAATTCGTAATTAAAATATTTTAGATAGTGTGTTCTTCACGTACTCTACAATGACCTAGTCCAGTACGACATATTTTGTATCTTGTTTGAGATATAAACAAGATACAAAATATATTTGATTAATAAAATAAATTTGCGGTCGTACCGTATTGACCGCCGCGGTTCTCGGTCTCTCATTGGTCCTCCCCGTCAAGGCACAATCCTGTATACAACTCATATGCACATCACAATGATTTAATT